>OW240918.1:18296877-18857218 GCA_933207985.1 Pelobates cultripes
TGCCATGTGGCTACTAAAATAGACTGGACATACCCCACTTGCAATACCTTCGGTTGTCTACTTTTGCAAATGGTATGCCATCATAGGGCTAATTCTCATTCCTGTGCTACCACACGGTCTCAAATGTAACATTGCTAATCTGGCAAATTTTAATGTGAAAAAACAAAAAAATGGAAAGTGCTATATTTGACCCTGTAACTTATCAAAACACCGTAAAACCTGTTAATGGGGGGTACTGTTGTACTCGTGAGACTTTGCTAAATACGATATGTACATTTTATTGCAGTAAAAGCTAACAGTATGATGACGTTTACAGCTAAAATGTCAGGCGGAACTACAATTTTTAAAAAAAAAATCTTAATTTCTCACAGTTTTACATTTTTTTTATTTATAGTAAATTATTTATTATAGATGAACAGTTCATGAGAAAAAAAGCCCTGTCTCTCCTGAACAAAATGATATATAATATGTGTGGGTGCACTTAATATGAAAGAGGTGAATTACGGTTGGACAGACATAGCACACATTCCTGTTTTTGTTTACATTTTGTTTTGATCAGAACGTGTATTATTGACTTTGTCCTGAAGGGGTTAATTAAGGTGGAGAAACAGAAACATGTTTTTTTTTTCTCTGTGTGGTTTCTTTATTCTGACTGCCAGGTAAAAGAGACAGATATTATGACAATGATTGACAGGGGTATAATGAACCTTGCTCAAAATGGTAGCACCTAGTCGAAGGATAAAGAGCATAAGGTATTGTAGATTTCTATATTCACATACATTTTTCACACCTTTACAAATGTATATTTGATAAAAATATGGGAAATGTAAACATAATATTAAAAAGTTATGGGACATGACAGTTCCCTTTTAATACAAGCTTTCTATTACATTACAATCTTACCCATGAAGACTTTTTTTATATTATTGAAGTATTATATCATACTAGATACCCTGAGATAACTCTCTTTTTCAAAGAACCTACTCTTACACATCAGAACATATTATCAATTGAAGAATAAAATAATGTAGTACATCATAGACTTATGAGCAGGTAGGATATTGGGCTTGAGGTCTCTTTCATGCATTTCTAAACTGGACTACCCTAATGGCTTTAATCTGTATTTTATTATAGACATTTTTCCTCTATAATGACACAAGTGAGCTAATGCATGCCCAAGAAAAAGCCAAGAGTGCACCTTCTGATGTATGAAAATGTTTTGCTTGTCTGTTATTTTTGTATTATTTATATAGCGCCAGCAAATTCCGTAGCGCTGTACAATGGGTATGTTCTCGGAGAGAGACATTATTTGCTTATTACAGTCTGATCAAAATATTTAACAAGTTCTTTTAGAATTTCAATAAAAAAATGAAGTAGTTCAATCAAGTAAGACAAGTCCTTTTTAAATAAATAATACATTTAAAGCCATAGGAATTATTTTGGAAAACAAGTTTCAAATTATACAGAATATTTTCACACCATCTCCTACAATCAGGTTTTTAATGTCCCTGTGCAATGGCGTCTGGTGCCACTAAATTAAACATTTAGTTTTTTTTGTTTTGTTTTTTAAGGTATTTGAAGATTAGAGGGGTATAACAGAATTATCTTGTTATGGGACTTTAATGATTTAAATACTATAAATTTACTTTGTTAGAAAAAAAAAATCATATGATGGTTTAATTGATCCTGATAGAATCTCATGGAGCAAATGTTACATTTAGTAAGCTTTTTACTTTGATCTTAATTTTCACTACTTGTTGAATAGTAGAGATAAGTAAAATCTTACATGCACACACAACATACACTTACTGACCACTTACAAAAGGCAGCTCCCTCCCTAAACATAAATGTATACATTATTTTAAAAAAATCTACTTAATTTAGTGATATTTAAATATAATAAAAACATTGCATTTCCTATAAGTTTCCTACTAATCATAATCAATAATTAGATTTAAAAAAGGTATTACTGTATCAGTTATTTTCTTTCCTTTTCACATTTTAAAGCTTTAGAACATTCAAACTTTTCATGTTTTAGAATTTAAGAACAATTAAACACACTATTTTTCCCAATTGATTAAAATATGAAATGTTGATGACCAAATCTTTGATAGTTATACTAAATTTGAACTTTTGAAAGAAACAATCAGGAAATCAGGACTTAAATAGGAGGTAATTATAACAGATAATCATATCAGCAGATAACATGTGAGTGGCACACGACTGGATTTTTAAAGAATACATGAACCAGGATGTACATAATATAACATTTAAAATATTTTTTTAGAATTATGATAAGCTTAAATATTTGATTCTCCTAAGTAGAGGGATACATGTTATTCTTGTAAATTAGAAGACTACCAAAGCAATTAAATATAATAATACTCATTAATTTCATATGTATTGTGCTGTTTTAACGGCAAGCAGAGAAAAAAGAACCAACTTTAAATAGAAAAGGAAGAAATATCATGTTACCTATAATGGAACATTCAACTAACAATGTTTCTTTTAATTTCTATGTGGATACTGGAATGCTCACATCTATAACCACCCAATGACATATATCATTAGGCAAGTCTGACTGCACAACAAGTACATGGGCTTCAATATCTAGTCTCACTAGTGCTTAGCTGAGCATTTTTGAGATGCAATATTTTGCTGATAAAATAGGCGACATTTGAATACATGTTTTTAAAATAAGGGACATTTTCATGAAAGAACCTCCTCCAAAAATACAGTAGTGTAGTGTAGTTTTCATTTATATGATCATTCAGGGGCTATTTATAGGCTATGATTTTAGACCTATGCAGTGTGAGTGGTGGGAGGAACTAGCCCTAGAGTAGTGTTGCCATGGCAATGGCCGGGAATTGCCAGAATGTCAAAGTGTAAATATATATATATATATATATATATATATATATATATATATATATATATATATATATATTACTGACTCAATGACAATTCACAGCTTTGTGAATAAAACTATTTCCAATACCATTTTCATATCCCTGATCATTAAACTCAAGTAGAATACTTGAGTGTATGTGAGTTCGAGGCATATACACATCATTGTTATATTTATATATATGTCTAACTTTTTTTATTCCAAATTACTTATTAAACTATAATCTGAGTTTGACATCAAAATATTATTTCATTATATTTTACATTTAATTGGACTATTTTATTCCTGACAAAGTATATTGGAGTCAACTAGAGGAGAATATCCATTTAAATAATATGTCTAAAATTCACTTTACAAACAATCAGAAAATATCGAGATATTACATACATAATGGTAAATTTAAAAGTGAGAGGTGTGCAACTATAGATGGTTTTAGACAAGTCAAAATGAATGGTGGATGAAAAAGATGTCAAACAAAGTGCAGCGTTAAGTGGAAGGTTAAACCTACTTGCATTTCGGTTCATTAAACGCTGTTATAGTGCAAATTCCCTCATTCTGACAGTAGTAATCACAAGGGTTCACTTTCTGGTCACAGCGCTGACTTTTAAACCCCACAGAGCATCTGTAGAATTTCAGTAAAATACAACTGCAATGAATAGTCTAGCTTTTTTCAGTGTGTTTAAATGTATTACATACAATGAGCTTTGAATGTCTGAGTCAGAATCTGCTACTTGACATCAGAAATGTATCAATTTCACATATTATTTCTTTTAATTTAGTGAAATGAGACCTATCACCACAACAATCATATATGTTGTCTCACAACTATCAATTGCTTGAAAATGTATGTATATATATATATATATATATATATATATATATATATTTATTTAATTTTTTTCATAATACAATTATATGTGGTAGACCAGAAAATAATAATAATAGCAAAACACACGGATATTCACTAAAAATGGTGCATATAATAAGACATGCATGTATAAAAGAGCAGTATCAAGTGCATTGTAGATTACAAATTTAAGCCATCACATCAAGTCTGCAGAATTACCCACTTGGTGTCCCGATGAAGTCCAGATAGGTTGAATCCGATCTAAAATCAAGAATTGTAATCTAGCATTTTTGTACTCTGGAAGCTTAAATTAACTTTTAGTCTACAGTCTGATGTTAGCAAATTTATAGATTTTATGTGATGCAGTGACCATTCCAGTTTAAGCCCAGGGCCATAAGAGATAAGCAATGCTTATAGTGCTCTCAATACTGCTCTTTTATATTTGCAAGTGTTTTATTATGTGAACAATTTTTAATGTATTTAAAATTGCTAAGTTATGATATTTTATTCTTTGGGCTTTTATGTATTATAACCTCTTAAGGACACAACTTAAGGAATAAAAAGGAATCATGACAGAATATTTCCGTCATGTGTCCTTAAGGGTTTAAACTTATATTTTAAGCAACTGATGGTTGATCATTATATGATTGATTGTTTGGTATGTAATATTTCTCATTATCAATCTGGTGTATTATAGATGATGAAGCCTAAAGCATTGGGTGTTCCAGCACCCCCTCCTTTATACTACTATTGCTTTTAAATCTGTATCTGCTCTCTGTTTTATTTATATATTATTTGTTATTAGGGAGTAATCATTTAATAGGCCACATGATAAATGCAAATGAAGGCAATTAATGGTTTTATGACTCATTTTTCTATTCATATGCATATTCACTAACACAATATAACATTTTCTTTTTTGTGTTTCAAACACATAGTTGCACACTGTTTAAATGAAGGTGTCCCTTTAAATGTGATCATAGTGATTAAAAAAAAAATCATGTGTTAACGAACAGTTTAAGATTTTTTTTCTAGACCTTTGTTTTTAACTCAAGGAAATAATATCAGAAGAAACACAAGATGACTTTGAGATGTCTTTGCTTATTCTTTTGTGCAACTTCTCATAATTGTTGTCATTGTGTTATTGGTCTGCTGTTACAATCCTGACAAGAATGAGCAAAAGGCCAGTGGTCGATGTGTTATAAACCTAATGGGATAAGTGTATTTGTAACTTGGTTAACATCCTCTCACCTTGTTGGCCCGTACTATGAGTAAGACTAAATGGGAAAAAGGCAATTAGCCTCCTGACCTCTTTTCATCTTTCTTCAAAGGTAATCTTCCAAACATATTAAAAATAATACTCAGATAACATATTTTACCTTTAAATCTTTGGGCAAAAATAAATAAAAACAGCAAATATAATAACTGAAACTTGTGTATCATTTTTTAAATTTTCAGTTGTTTTTAAATTTTTCTATATTACAGAAAACTAAATATGCATACATACACACACACATATCTGTATATATGTGTGTGTGTGTGTTTGACCATTGGACCATTAGACTATTCAAGATACATTTTTCAAATTTTAGAAGCCACACTAAAGTCTGTAAAAACAATAGAATATGTTTCATAATGCATGATACACATTTCATTTGTATAGGTTATTTTGTGAAATTCATTAGTGCAATAATAAGAATTCAAATGCATTTTTGTTACATTTGTGAATTTTCTAATTTGTATACATTTAACTTTACTTAACTCATAACAATATATAAAGAATTCTTATTCAATTGGAAATATGCTGATAAGCAAATCCAATTAAAGAAAAAACACTAAGGTATGTTTTACAAGGATTAATGACGCCTGCAGTTTCTCCAGTGTAGACCCCTATACGTTGACCCTGGAGATGGAAAAAAGTGAAAAAGGGCTATTTGCAGCAAAAATGAAAGACTAAGTGCAGAGTATACCAGAGGATACTGCTAGCAGGTATATTGTGCATGGGTACATTCATTGATTATTATTTTTTTGTGTTGTTTCTTTACAGAATTATCTATCTGTCTTCCTATTGTATTCAATTTGATTTTATGTATTTATTTGTATTTTGTACAACCAGGTGAACACTGATATTAACTCTCTGGTACTAATTCCTGTTTATGTACTTTAAAAAATGTATAATGGTTGATCACCATATGATTAACACAGATTAAAACATTTTGCAAGTGTAACGTATTAAGTACAATTAAGGCTATTTACAAATTATATTTGATTATTATTATTAGTATTATTATTATTATCAGATGTTCATTTATAGTTACTGAAATATTGATGTTAATATTCAAACAAACTGAATAACAACCAAAAGTTCAAACACTCATAAAATTGTTACACAGTTTTTAATAAGCAGTGCTGTTGTCAGGAGATACAGTGTCACAAAAAATACTCACATACAGACAGGTATGTTTGTCTCAGGGTCCAACTGACAAGTGCCCCCATTATAACAGTAGCCATCACATAACTGACAGCTAGAGGCGATTTTTCCATTAGTGCAGCTGTGATGAGAAAGAAAATACGATGTAATTATTCTCCAGATCCCTAAATTTTAAAGCTGATCTAAACTTCCCCAGTAAATATTTAATCTGATCACACATAAAGGAGCAACTGACTGTGAAAACACTATCTATATGACAGGTCGCCCTCTGGCAATAATTTTTTAAACAGCATGACAGCAAACATATTTTTCCTTCTCTTAGGCTATTATATTTGCAAACTGTTAGCTCAGATAAACAAGGCAATGCTAACATTTACTTATGCAGTACAAATATCTACCACAGATCCTCGAGAGACAAACCATCACAATTCACATCTTCTGCCTGCTTAGTATGCATGCAATAGCAACCCATACTGCTAACAGATGAGGGAAAAATCAATGTAGAAACCTTATAATCTATTTGTTCTTCTTCTGTACCATAACAAATGAAAAGAATTCTATTGTTTCTAGAAAAATATCACAAAAAGAATACATATTAAATATTATTGCATTGTTCAAAATAAAACATCCCCTCAAATGGACATTGTTAGAATATTTTGCATTGTTCAAACTGAAACATTTCTTTAAATGGGCATTGTTTGAATATTTTGCATTGTTCAAAGTAGAATATCCCTTTAAATGGTTTTCTTACACATCTACGAGATGCAGTGCCCAGTCACCCTACCCATATTAGTGCCATGGGAACTCATAACACCTATACACACCTGAAGTCAAATGACAAATCGCTGCCAATAAATATCCATAAAATAATAATAATAAAAAATAATACTTGTCTGCTAAAAACTGTATACAAAAATCCAAACAATATGTTTGGCAATATGAACACAGATTCTAATTTGGCATCAAGTTTAGATTTATTTAATTATTCATTTATAGCTTGCCTTTTTTATATACACTACACTGAATTAGGTATGTATTCATTTTATTTTACAACCACACCATTTACAGGTCAGAGATTTATATTTAAAGGTATAGCTCATATCTCTAAAAATGAAATTTTGGAGTAGGGTGACAGCTGACTATGATGTCACCTTTCAAGACCAATATGAAAGATCCAATGAGTATCAAGAATAGACTCATTTGGTTACAAACTGCAATTCATCTGACTTTGGGCTGATCAGAGTACCATCTCATGAAATGTATTATTTTTGGACAAAATGGCTCAGCCAAAACACATTTTTCCAGCATGCAGACTTCTAAACAACAGGGTTGTTTAAATTATGCTTAAATAAGTAATACTTTCCATTCATTTAATTTAGAGAATACTGCGATCTGGGCTGGTGTCAGTCAGCTATCTTGAACTAATTTTGACAACTTTTAGAGTTTAGTGAAAAGGCTCCTTATTTTTTTTCTCACTTGTTAGTACAATTTGTATTGATATGACAACAAATGATCTGCTCCAATTATCAGTTTAGTATAAATTACATTTACCTATTTTTAACTGATTTATGATTAGATGATATGCAACTATGTGAGCATACAAATAATACTCAGGAACTAAAACATAGAAAAAAAAACATTCAAAACACATTCCACAGCATTATCATTATTAATTATTTTAATATATAAATGCAAAGTCACATTTTTATTAATGTCTGAACCAAAATAAAAAATTTTTACGATGTGACCTAAGGAAAGTTTTATTATGTTTCGTAAAATAATTAATCCTCTGAAAAATGTGAATTAGTTTTAGAACCATTTTGAAACGATATTTAACATTTAGTATCATGTAAAATTCTCTTTAAAATTAATCTGGCATATCCAGTTTTTCAAACTAATGTGGAACTGGACACTGTTCGGTCTTTTTGTCCCCAATGGAAAACAACACAATTAGGCCAGTCCACAGGAAGATTTCTGAGACTCCTAAAACAACACAGAACAGATTTGATCTACTAAATTATAGCATCAAGCAGCAGCAAAGGAAAAGGGAAATGAAAAGAAAATAAATACCATATATTCAAATTAGTGTGACAACTGTCAAACCTAGTCAAATAACAAGGTAGAAATATTTGCTTAAAGCAAGGCCATCTCAGATAAAGAGATGAGATGGTTAAAATAAGTACCAGTGACATGGGCAACAGTAAGTAACATCTATTTAACACCTGCCGTTTGGTTTAAATTGGAGGGTCTGCAGTAAGCTCTTTTAATTTCCTCTACTAAAATAAAAAGGAAAGCTATACAGTATTATTAATAATAATAGTAATAGTAAAAAAAAATATTGCATAAAAAGAAATCAGGTTATCACATATCTGTTAAAAGTATGGGGTTCTGATATCCACGGTGTGAATATTACAGAAAGTTTAGAGGGAATAAGAAAAATGATATGATTAGCTCAAAACTGGAAAAGAGGATTTCACCCAGTCCTATAAACAGTAAATAGAATGCTGCAAGATCGCAGCTCACCCCTCGATGTGAGGTCAGAGGTGGAGCATACGGTGAAATGCAAGCCGCCCTCACCGGCTACCAGGATTCAGAGGAAAGCTCAACGCACACAATCCTCATCCATCAGGGTCCGGACTGCAGGTCTATTAGCTCTTTTCACCCAATACACATTGGATTATCTGTCTACCTCAGTTTACAATTGCTATTTTTATTGTATTTGTAATGTATTGTTAGTATATTAATAAACTGATCGTTTTTTTCAACTGTGTGATTTCTTATCAAGTGACTATTATCAGTGTAGAGCAACTAGTTCCTTATACTAATTTGCTCTGGTTTATACAATATGGATTACCAGCCTATCTTTTATTCATAAAAGTATATTAAAGTCATAGGTACTGACAGTCCTGTGTTGTTTTTGCAAGCAGGACTTAGGTTTGTTATGCTATAAGTACTGTATAAAAGATTTGCACTTCACTGTGGATTCATATAAGACACTTTTAAATTTTCCATTCAATCTTGGATTGCTGCTATTTTTTGGACTTGCCTATCTATTTATTTGGACTGGTTATTATATGTTTTTGTTATCTTAAAAAGGATCATTTGCAATTATATCTCTTTCATCTATTTATTCATTATTTTTACAAGATTTGCACTTTACTGTGGATTTATACAAGACCCATATAAGATTTGTAATCAATCTTGGATTTCAGCTATATTTTGGACTTGCATACATTATATATTTTTGGTCAGTATATGTTCTAGTTACCTCAGCAAGCATCATTTGCAATTTTATTTTCTTTCATCTATTTATCTACCGTCTCCATTTACTTCTATGTCTTTTAGTATCACTTCATCTTAGTATCTTTATCTGTATTATTTAGTTTTTATTTATTTACTTATTTTTCTTTTCTTCCTTTTTCTTTTTTTCTCTATTCCTACTTATCTTCACTTTTCTAACGTTTCTATAGATCCTGGATACCTACACTATATGGTGCATTCTATCACATATATGTATTATATAGAAGCCATCATAAAATAATCATTTTGCTCAGTGCTAGCAAACATATTTTAAAATATTTTTTTATTGATTCTGATATGCTTTAGAACATATTTACAAGGTTGTGATACTTAAAAATTTAATAAATAAATAGTACAACTGACTGAAAAAAGTAGGTGGAATCCTCTGGACTCCCAGAAACATATACAAATATATTTACTTTCATTTACTTTGTAAAATTATACTTAGTCAATAAAGCCTAACTCACCCTAATTTATACTCCATTGAAGAATACTAGATGAACACATTTCTTGAAGCCACTAGTAACGTATTTTATGTCTGACAATGTACTGAAAATGACAGATTCCTTAACCTTCTAAACTGTAACGTAAGTATCAATGGGTTATAACTTTCCTATAGTCAGGAAGGAGTAAACTAGATCTCACATTTTACTGTTAGTTTTCCAGATATTTTAAATATCATTATTTTGGAAATATATTATGTAATGTATATATGCATTTATTGTTTACATTCTTTTTACAAATTACATTGCTTTTATACAAATATTTCTGGCCTATGTGAAAGAACACAAGATAAACAAAGCTATACACTGTAAATATTTTCATTCCCCCAAAATTTCTGTAAAGGGTGAATGAATAAATGTAAAATAAAAATTGTTTACTTTTACATACTTCTATCTTTAAGTTTGTCTAAAAAAGCAATCTACGCACAAAATTTATGTTTTCGCCTATGATTATGTGCCAGATATGCAACTCTTGTTTCAAATAAATGTTGTGCTATACTTTTTCAAACAAAACGTGCTGGGTATCGAAGGGGTTAAATTCTTATCGTGAATGAACTAACTGGTCAAGATAAAGATATATTTAGTAGGAAATGTGATCTTGATAATAATTATGTTAAGTCAAACATGGCTAATTTCTGGAGGAAATCATCACAGATGCATATGTAGCTCATAACATAGACCTTTTAATGGATAATTAATGTTTGGTTGGAATCCTAACATACGCAGACATGGAATGTGAAACCATGGAAACAGCATGAACTGTATATGTAAAATATGTATGGAAATTGGTGAAAAGAGAAGAAAAATAAATAAAATCTTTAAAAAAAAGATGTCTGGCAATTATCAACTAATATTACATGTCAATTAAGTTAAGTAAAAAAATCAATATGTAGCATTTTTAGATTTCTGTTTTATTCTGCTGCTTCTATACACTGAAATATTTACTTACACATGCTAACTGAATCCGTTAGTAATTGGTTATGCAAATGACTGTTTCTTATGATTTTTTTCCTTTAATGCAATTGCCTTAAATTAACACTAACGTCACCAGAACAACTACTGTTTAATGTAGTTGTTCTGGTGTCTATAAAATTTTAATGTCAACACTGCCTTTTCAGAGAAAAGTTATAATTTTCAGAGAAAGGGCTTTCTGGGCTAACATTCAGCATCTCCATGCTCTAAATGAAGACGATGAAAGTTCCTCATAGAGATGCATTGATTCAATGCATCCCTATGAGGAGATGCTGATTGGCTGAGGATCTGGTTGAGGAAGCTACATTGGAGTAGCGAAACGCGTCCCGGTACTATTTGGACATTGTGCCATTTTTTATTTGTATTCTTGTTAATAAATTAATTGTTAAATATTTTTACATCCTGGTTCCCGATTTTCATCATTCTACATAAAGGGAGTGCAGTCCCAAACTGCACAACGCTCAATTATAGAGCCACTGGGGCTCCACATATGTAAGTACCCATTTGTCACTGAGACCTCTTTAAGTACTACATACTGTGCTACCCTATCTCTTGCCTTATATATTTCCTTCCAGGACAAGATACAGATTTCGTATAGGGGTGGGTTGCCTGTACGGACCCGGAGGTTATCTACACCAGAGCTAGGTTTATAGCTCTCTGTTTGTGAGTTTTAAACATAACTTTTATTAATATACAGTAGACCTATACCATCTACACTATATTTAATTATCTGTCATAGATACCTATGAGGTTTTGGAAGTATCATCTAAAGTATTAACTAAAAGGTGATTATTTATACACTATATAAGCGCTAAATTTTTTATTTTTGTTTATCCTATTTGCTGGTGATGTTGGAAAAGTGTCAAATTAATGTCTAGCTGCTATTATTGAAAATCACATTTATACATATTGTATTTAATTAATTTTATTGGCTTAGAGCAGCGTTTTGCTGAGCATGCTCAATAGCCTCTAAATACTTTCCTATGAGAAAGCATTTGATTGGCTGAGATCATCAAATTTGATGAGCACAGCAAAAGGGTGTGCAGCAGGCATATGGCCAGCCGTTAGAAGATCCGCATGGCGTTAGAAGTAAGGTGAGTAATCTCACCTTTTAAAGTCAGGGAAGACGGGGCAGGAGGTCAATGAATGCCCACTGACTTAATTGGAAAATACTTCCCAGGTGCAATTTGTATTGCTGGGTATAAAACTCATGTATAGATACTTCTTCAAATGATGTCAAAATATGCATACCACTTTGGGTGACATCATTTTACCGAAAGAGTAGAATCATTGGGAATAACTATTTTCTACAGAATAATAACATTATAAATTACTTTAATCAGAAATAGTAGATTTACTTTTTAAGGATGTCATGGTGTTTTATGCTTAACTAAAAGATAACCATACTATTAGAAGGGTGAAATGCTATTTTAGCATAACTGGAAGTAAAAATGATATCACTCATATACAGCAAGTGGATCACTAATTACAGAGCTATCTCACCAGCATGGATAATATTTGTTAAGCAAAACATATGTTTAAGGTATAAAAAGGGCAATAAAAAGATTTCCTGGATTTATATCCATAGATATCCATACACCTGCTTCAAATGCACTACCTCCTGATGGTTTAATATACAGGTATGCAAATTAAAGAATATGATACATGTGGATAATCTGAATCACAATTTGCCCAAATGTGGGCTAGTTGGTGGTCAGCAGAACTCCAGAACTCTGAGTTGAAATGTAGCTGAATCGCAAATCAACCAAAACACGCAGTTGCCGACCATGTTTGTTTTAAAACATAATTTTGATTTCTGCCCGTGACACCAAAAAAAGTGATGAAAAAGATGATTGATTACTGGGGAACACTCATTAAAAATAAATAATATATAAATATGTAAATAGAGTTATTTTGTACAGCTCCTCCACTTTTTCTCTTTATTGGTTACCTTTTCACACTTAATCTGTGAACCAAATAGCGGGTAAATATGCCTATCAGTGTACAGCAAAATATATGCTTAATATTTGTAGTATGAATATATTTTGCAGTGCTGTGATTGGCTCATTTTTATGCCCTTTTATTTTGTCTAATTTGTTTCCTGAATCAGTGTTTCTGTAACAAAATTATGATGAACCGAACCGATGTTTAGCTGTCCCAAAATTCAATTTACATTACAGTTTTGAGGGTTTTTTGTTTTTGTTTGTTAGAGAAAAAAAATATATAAAATGCCATGCAAATAAAAATCAAAAACAAAGAACAGGTGTTTTTGAAATTTATGAAACCTTTCACTAATCCAACCAAAAAACAGCAACTTATAAGACATTTATGGGAAACATTAGCTTTTCAAAGAACTTTAAAACTAAAAAAATGTTAGTAAAAAATTTGTTTCATATTGTCTGTTTGATATAATCCCATAGTGATAAGCATTGGAAAATAAATTAAATCTGCTAAACAATTACACTTAGAATACCTGATATTGAATTAAAAAGTTGATTTGAAAAAAATATCTGAGTGTTATTTCTCCTTAAGCCAGCTGAATGTCAGAAGTGGTGAATTCTTTGTTGTTTCATTTTAATTAGCATGGACAGTTTCAGAAACTGAAATACAGCTTTTGAGGAGTCCCATATTTAAATGCAAAATATCTGATTTTATTTTAACATTTTATTGTTGGCACCTTAAGGCCAATAAGCTAAACAAGATGGGAATATACTATATAACACATCCACCATACAAAGTACATCTACAAAGTGCATTAGGATTGACTTACGCTAGAGGATAAAACAAGCATGTATTTTAAAGCTCTAATTCAAACTCTGTTCATCTTGGCAAAATCTACTGAAGCAGTAAGAATTAAAATTTTATATATATATATATATATATATATATATATATATATATATATATATATATATATATATATATATATATATATATATTTATTATAAAGCACTGCATGTGAGTCTCTGTATCATTGGATTTTGTATTATACATAGAAGAGAACAGTAACTATAGTTAAAAAATAAATCTTTATTTATTGAGCTATATTTATTGCTGTTTTTTCATTCTTAAATGAGGTGAAAAATAAATGAATGAGGTACTCTAAACCGCATCGCTATTACAGCCCTATATAGTGGGTATATTGCTATCATGTTACTGATGTCATCATCTGGTTCTGTGACAAACTATTTTTGTATTCATAGTGCTGCCTCTTGCTTTCACTACTAAGATGTAAATTACACTTACACATTAGTAATATGTTAATTTTGTCAAAATGTCTGTGACATTGATTGACTGAGACTGTGGGACTTATTGGGATAGTTTCAGTTTGCTTTCAAACAATAGGAAGGCTGGGATTATGTGGTAGGCATAACCTATTTCCGCGTCTGGGCAGAACTATTGGAATTAAGCGGCATGATCTGGGGAATTGGGAACTTCAAAGGTGAGTATGTTTCAGATTAATACTTTGTATTCATTCTTAGCATATATTTTCTATAATCTGCATAACTAGGGACAACTGCATTTTACATATTAACCTTTTCTCTTTGCCGTACAGTTTTATGCAGTTGCAGAATATTTGTAGCTGATATGACTTCTACACTTTTACACTAATTAATAGTGATGTTGCTAAAATATGTTTAAATACCATTCTACTCTACAGCTGTTTCCTTGAATAGAATTGTCTGTTTATCTCAGTTGTCTGCATTCTCTATGGTAAGAGACACTCTCTATGGTCCCTACAATTATTTTAATCCTCTGCTTTTTTGTGTGTAATCCCTGTTTGTTTTTTATTCCAGTAAAACGCTTAATTTTGCATCCCATCCTTCCTAGAATTAGCACGTTAACATACACATATACTTTTAAATCTTTCAAGGCTACTATAACACTTTCTTCAAGTGAAAATTATGAGAATTTGGTCAATGCATGCTGCCATATATTACATGAAAGTATCACAAGATCTATGGGAGCTAATTTTATTTTATTAACAAATTAGGATGCACACCAATCTACTGCAAATATAATTGTAACTTTATTTACAAAACCTGAGGTATCCCTTGAGAAAGGCACCTTTGTGCATTCCAAAACATTTTTGTTTGCGACTCTGGTAGGCTATTGAATGTATGCAATTTTTTCTATCACTTTTTGTTTGTCTTTTATATGTTTGATTGTCACTGTGTTTTATATATAAAGTTACAATTATATTTGCAGTAGTTTTGATGTGCATCATAGTTTGTTATTAGACATTTGTTTTTGATAATGAGGGGAGTATCCACTTAGGTTTGCACCCAGTTTATACCATATAAACTGCACCAATTGAATTCACCTACGTGAAACGTGGTTGAGCTATTCTTATTTTAACATGGAATATTAATATACTAATATACTTTTTAATCACAATCTACTCTTAACTGTAAACATATTTTCTTTAAATACCAAAAACAGGTGAACCACAGGTGTCTTAATGTAACATTATTGTGCAATATTCTCTTAGTATTAATTACCGTGATTTCATGTCATTGAGTCCACAATTCCTTGGTTAAATTTATATTTACATCAGAACTAAATGTACACTTACTTGCATGCAATATCATAATTGTTCTTATTGACGATGCATTGACCACCACGACATCTTAGGCATTTGTCCACTTCACATTTTGACCCTTCGTATCTCACAGGACACACACATTCAACACTTCCATCACTGGCGATAGTGCAAGACTCTGAGTTTACACAGTAGTGGTGACATACATCTAGACAGCAAACATAGATACAGGCATTATTTTCAGTGGTTTTCACTTGACACATTATTTTTACAGTAATTTCATTTTGGAGAGAACAATTAATAGAATACCTGGGGAAACCACTGCCTAATAGTTTGCAGCTTACTAGCTATACAAGTTGTAGATAATTATTTATTCCTCTCAGACTTAAATGCACTAGTTCTGTGTCCATTTTTATGAACAATATTGAATAAAAAATAAAGTAAAACTGTAATCTACAACAAAGGCTTTTAAATAATATGACCCCTTTTCTTTATAATTTATTACCTACTGTTATAATAGAGTTCACATTACTTATGGTTTTCTGTCTTATTGACATATCTTAGTTTTGATATATTTAAAAATGCCTCAGTAGCCTACGCATTTTTTTTTATTTTGCTACGTGTGATTTTGTAAAAGTGTGTATTTATAGTCAAAGTTAATGCATGAGTCACCAGTTGTCACTGTATTTTTACTGACTGGCTGTAATCAACTTAGTATTAAAAGTCAGATGGAATGATTCATAACGCTTTTGCTAAAGCAAAGCACAAACAGTAAATTGATACATTTACTCAACTTTTGGTAGTGCCAAGTTTAGGATCGCTTATTGTCAGTGTGGTAAGGTACGGCAGGGGGTAATTACATCATTGTTAATGAATCAAAGCATTACTTAGTGTTTATTTCAAGTCTCAAGAATTCACTAAATTATTTATGAAATGCGAGTTAAAGAACCGTTTTACCCCTTTAATTAAACCAATTATACATATTATCATGTATCCAAGCACTCTCCTCATAATTATTTCTCTTATCAAAGCATAAATACACCTCTAAAATGATAAAATGATTCCCAACTACTCGTTTAAGTAGTTTAAGTTGTAATATGTGCTATAGATACATACACATATATATATATATATATATATATATATATATATATATATATATATATATATATATATATATATATATATATATATATATATATATATATATATATATATACACATACATACATACATACACATATACATATATATATATATATATATATATATACATACATACATACATACACATATACATATATATATGTTTTAAATGCCCTTTTCCCTAAATTCACACATAGGCTTTGACTAAAACAAGATTAAATTGACACACTAGTGTGACTACATGTGATAGCTGCATTTGTAGGTTAGGTTTTGTTTAACAAAAGAAAATATTACAACTAAATAATAAAAAAAATCTCCTTTGTCCCTCCATCTAAAATCGGAGTATTTACATTTTGTTCCAGTAATAAAGTTGCCCATAACATGACATATACACATGTATTTATAACAGAAGGTTAACATGTTTGATGCTGAAAATTTAAAGTAAAGCCTATTAAGAAGTAGATACTATATTGATTAAGTCAGTAATGGCCATGAAAGTACTTACGGTATTGGCATCTGTCTCCTGTATATTCTGTAAGGCAATGACATGAAGGTTGATTTCCAACAGATACACTACATGTGCCACCATTCTGACAAAAATTTTCACATACTTTGCGTCCACAATTGGGTCCAGTGTAACCAACTGCACAGCTACATGTTGGTTTGCCTGTATGAAGATAAAAGAGCTCATTATACAAACTAATATTTCAGTAAAACATATTAGTAATTTAGGGCTTTAACCTAATAGATTTCAGACACTTGAGTATTAGCAATATAGCAATAGCAATAGATTTGTGTATCTTTCATACAATGCCAAATAATGATTTCATTTAAATTTCAAATGTATCAGCAGGTTTGGTTTATCTAAATGTTTTTATGGGAACCCATACAATTTTGATACATATAATATGATAAAATGTTTTTTTATGCTGTGATCTCTATTACAATACAACTACAATATTATATAATTTCAGTTCAAATTTAAATTCTAAACAACGTTTCTTTACATCTATAGGATGAAAATAATGAATGATAAGATAAAGTACCACGTTTACCCACTTAACTTCCAGAGAATATTTTTACTTTCATCTATTTTGCAAAATGAAATTTACAAAATGACATTTACATGGTTGGCACGTACTGAACGTGGAAAAACTATCCAGCTGTGTACAGGGCTGTTCAGACTACAAAATCTGGACACTGTTCATGCCATTCAACAATGTCCAGATTTTGTAATCCAGACCTCAAATATGTCAGGATTGTCCTGACCCAAACAAACAAACTTAGGTATATGCAAGGAAGGTGTGCATATTGGTCCTTAGAGTGGTTGGGCTAGCACTGAGATTATAGTCAGAAAAGCTGCAAGCAGGCACAGAATAAACATTAACGAGCTGAGGTCAGGCATTACAGAGGTACACAGAAATGAGAAGCAAGCCAAGGTCGTTGTTACAGAGATCAAGAAAGGTCAGACAAGTCAAGATCAGAAAATAGAATAATAAATAATATATGACTAATTCTGATGTAAACAGAAACCATGGCAGGGCAGGGAACAAAGGGCAACCAGGAAGTAAGTGTATATATATATATATATATATATATATATATATATATATATATATATATATACTCTGCACTGAGTTGTGATTGGTTACAGCGTTCCATGATGTCACAAGTGATGTGTTAACATCATTAAAAATGAGACCATGGGGGTTTCCATGTCTTATCTGAAGTTGTAATGAGGCAGGGATGAGTGGATGTGCATCAGAACACAGAATAGACATCACTTTCTTGATGACATGGTATCGCGAGGGACAGGTAATGCGATAAAATGGGTCAGAATTTTGTCCAGATTTCAGACAGACCAAACAACACCAGACAGCTGACAGCTGGACCAAATGTTGCATATCTGGGCCCCTTTGCTACATAGGCATCTCATTAAAATAACTTAAAGAAATAAAAATAAATAAATAAAAATCCTGTGGGGGTTAACCCCTTAAGGACACAAGACGGAAATATTCCGTCATGATTCCCTTTTATTCCAGAAGTTGTGTCCTTAAGGGGTTAATAAGACCCCAGATTACTATAAAGGAGATATTCTACATCATCTGCTAAATATTTAAAAATAGTGACTGAGTCAGGAGGTGTTTAGTCCATCAGGGTTCACATATCCTCATTTATACTTTAGGATTTATTGTTAACCTGTAGAGGAACATATTTTACTGCCAGATGCCACTGGTCACTAATCTTATGCCTACCAGTGAGCTGAAAATGTCTGCTTACTACCTGCTGCTATACAATAAAGGAAGATTCAAAGGGTCATATCATTCCTACAGTCAGGGAGGGAGAGGAACTCTACCATTTCACTTTTAGCATTACATTAGCATTTAAGAGATTGATGAAAATTACATTGCCATATTGGGATCATTGGATTGGCCCGTCATACTGGAGGCATGCCTGTGTAAATGTGCATAATTTTATTTTTTAAATTAGTCTGAGATGCAATCTATAAACAAAAAACTATTTTATTGTATGTTTATACAATGGTAACTATGCATCTCTTGCTTCAGATGCATGTTATACTAATATTTTTCAATCAAAAAAGTACTTAATATTTTATTTTTACAAAAGACCATGTGGTAAACATAGTTACATTATCCTACTAGTTTATCATATAGACACCTTTAAGGGTGGGTTAACTGAAAGAAAATAAATAATTCTGAAAAAAAAATCAGAGATACAAACAAAAGTGCACAAAGAAGGTGAAACCAGCTCTCGTAAGGGCATACAATAAATACAGCTATATAGATTTTGGAGCACTAGTTTTTCAATAGCTCACCAGTTTTTCACTTGCATCTTTCCCTTCTAAATATTAGGGTTATTCACTAAAGTTACATTTAAAGAGTATTCAAAAGAATTTGAAATGTAAGGCCAGAGTAGCCTAACTAAAAGCAAACTGGAAAAATCCTCTAAATCAGTTGATTTAGAGGATTTTCCCAATTCGGCTATTTTGATCTTAAATTTTAAATTCACTTGGAATTCACCTTGAATTATCATTTTAGCAATTGACCCTGCATATCTTTCTTGGCCTGTTGATCTATATTCTAATTTATAAAAAATGAAGTTTGTGATCAAAAACATCAAACTATATTATGCTGCAGATTCCTTTGTAGTCCGTGGTTATTACTCAAATAATAATAATATTATTAATACGAAGATAAAGAAGAAAAAAAAAAAAAACAAGAAGAAGAAATAATATTATAATGTATTAAAAAAAATAAATGTGGATTGATCTAAGGTGCATTAAAAAAATTAATCAGATTGGCCTTTACAAGGGGGTAATTCATAATGTTTTTAATACTACATTTGAAATATATCCAAATTTGTATATATATTTTAGCTACAGTCTAAATAGAATTTTGATCTGACAGCTTCAAATTGAATCCCTTTAGTTCTGATGCACTTTCAATCTTTTTGTAATTAACATATTTTCATTTAACAACTTTTCATTAGGTGCAAGGCATACAAATAAATCCATCTTTTATTGTGTTTACATCCTTTTCATGATGCATTTTTATAGTTTTATGATACCCTTCCTATTTTTTTTGCTAAGATTTAGTGCACACATTAGAAAATGCAGTGGGTTTCCTGCACATCAAACTATCTTTATAGGCTCTAATAAATTAATCAGTTTAATAACAGTGAACGCATTGACAATAGTCTACAGCTTTCCGTAATGTATGACTTGTGTTATTTATTAAACCAATTCAATTTTTTAAAAATAAAAAAAAATTAGATGTATCCAAGTTCTGTTGGTTCGCTATCTATATATTTCCAGAGTTATAACATGATTTACTAATTGGGTAAATAAATATTACCCAATTAGTAAATCATGTTATAACTCTGGAGCCTGTGAGATGGCTCAGAGGTTAATATGCTGCCTGTAGTACCTATTCATGATTCAGAGTAGCAACTTTGAGTCCAGACAAGGTCTACTGATCCATCCTCAGTCATTTAAGTAAATATGTCCAAGATGTGTAAAAATTGATTACATTTATAAATATATAGTCATACTCCTAGTCTGTGAGATAGCATATTTTTCAAGCAAAAATAAATAAATATATATATATATATATATATATATATATATATATATTTGTTTCAAGGCTATAGACCTGTATTTGTGGGAGGAGTTTGAATATATCTTTAACCTGATAGGAGTTTGAATATATATCTATCTATCTATCTATATCTATATCTATATCTATCTATATCTATATCTATATATATATATATATAAATAAAATTACCCAGTGCTCAGTAACACAGTAAATATTGTTCAGCAAAATACCAGCACTCCAGGGTTTCCAATTAGTCTTCTGTATTCAAGTAAATCCGAAATAGTCAACGTTTCAGTTCCACATGGGATGTTGTCTGTTGACCTGAGGAAAGCTATAATTGGAAGCCCCAGAGTGCTGGTGTTTTGCTGAAATATATATATATACAAAATTTGATCAAAACAAGTACCATTATTGTAATTTGATGTTTAAAACACTATCAGACTTTACTATCAGACACACAAAAACTAAATAAGAGGAGAATTCTGCTGGAATAAGGGAATATTTAAAAAATAAACAAAAATAAATAAATAATATTATATTTACATGAGGAAAAATTTTTTATTAGACTCAGGATCCTTTTTGATATCCAGAGACACTTTGAGTAGGAAAAAAAATCAATGCCTGACTACTGGGTATACATAATCTGTACATTTCTCCAGGAGGTTTATACCATTTGTAGTAAGGCTCTTATATTGCATGCTTGTGACTGTGTAAAATCTCATTTTTGTCTATTTAATTGAAAGACTTTTTACACCTCCTTATAATAGGTGCCTTATTCCAGTTTCTCTAAGTACACTAAATTAATTCTGGTATTTGTCCTTATGAGGTTGAATATTATAATTGCTTATTAGTGTTTTTTTATGTGAAAAAATTAAGTAAGGTTAGTTGTGTTTATAACAATATTCTATTTCAAAATAAACAAACACAATGGTGAAAGATTTAGTGAGCTTCAAGGTTTTTTTTAAAATTTAAGAGTATATTTATTTATAAGGCACATTTTTTGTTTGGGAGTTTATGCTGTTTTACTGTGTCCTTGTCGTGTTTATTATTTGTATATTTTGTTTATAGTCTTTTAGCACATCAAATATTATATTAACCCCTTAAGGATAGAGGCAGTTGTACAGGTTCTGATCAAAACTAAATCTGGAATTTGACTATATGTCTGTTCAACCATAATTTACCTCTTTCATATTAAGTGCACCCACACTTATTATATATAATTTGGCTCAGGAGAAACAGGGCTTCCATTTCACATCAAATATTTAGATTTGAAACATACTGTTTTTGGAATAAAAACTGAAAAAAGTGTGAGCAATTAAGATATTTAGTTATTTTCTTAGTTCTGTGTGGCATTTTAACTGTGAATGTCATAATACTATTAGCTGTTCAGCAATGTCTCATGAGTACAAGTATTTAATAGTCCATGAGCTGGAACAAGATGCTGAGCAGTGAATAGCCCTTTCCCCTTCCAGTAACTAGACGACACATGGTTCAGGGAGCACTACAAATTTTCATGAGCCAAACTCTGCCTTTTATGCACAGACCCCAGCAGGGTGTCTCCAGACAATACAATACAAGCCCCTTCTGGTAATCTCTGGGCCTGTGAGATAATTGAGTTAAAGACCAGTATGCTAATTATCTCCCAGGAACAGAGAGCCCAACACAAAAACATAAACGTACCCCAAAACATTATAAAAACATATAATAACCCCACGTGTTATACATCCCCAGATAGCCCTGATCTGAGTGCCCAAGTACTCCAAATAGCGCTCAGATCAATGCAGTGTAGGGGAAATGCCACTGGGGCAAAATTCTAACTGGCCGCACACGTGGTCCTAGCCCAAAATAGTTCCAGGGCATTTGGTGCTTTTGCCGGTCAACTTTTAGGAGCTCCTACGGTCAAAATACAAGGTGCTCCATCTGGTTCTCAGGGAGTGTTTGTTCCCCTCAGTCTCAGACACCTTCCCTCCAAAAAGAGTTCTCCTGGCAGGTCGCAAAGCGGTTCAAAACCCCGGTCTGGGAACCGCAAGGTCACCTCATGCCGAAAACAGTTCCATAACATTCACAGCTAAGTACCGCGGAGGTGACCAGGAACCACTAAGTCTTAATGCCAAAATTAGTTCCATAGCGGTTGCGGCTAAGTATCGCTGAGGACCATTCGTGGGATTGTTCATGCGAACAGCGGAGGGAGCTAACTTTCGGTCCCATTTGAATGATGGGAAAGTGCAGAGCCAGGGGCACTAAGGGAGAGCTGCTAATAGCGGCTGGGCAGAATAACTCCAGAATAGGGCATCAGGCCTGGACCATAGTCGGTGGGCAGGAGGCCAGCTTCCACAATCCTCCAGAAGTTCGTGGCAAATGTCTGTAGAAAAGCGTGTTTGAATATATATTTGTGGCACATATAAACTATGTTTATTGCCATTAGGGAGACTGCCTGTCCCACTGCAGGCACAGCATGGCCAACTATTGTGGCTCGATCACATGACCTCCGGAGGCCTGAGGGGACAGACGTGCTGCAGAAGGGCTGCCTGGGCTGTCAGGCAGCCCCCCTGACTCAGATTATGGCAACAGATAAGTATATGTGTGACGGGGGGGCAAAAGGCATGCCTGGTGCTGTTACGGGATTAAATAATTTCCATGCATATTTTGGTATAGCACATGTCACCAATTTTTCACCAATTGTGAAAAAAAATGGTATATCCTAATAATGGGATAGAGTTCTACAGCTGGGGATCTATCATGTATTTTGTAGTACTTAGTTTTTAATTTACAAATTTACAAGCAAATTCAAACAATTTTCGTAATCTATAAAGTAACATGTATGGACTCCCTTCACATCGTTCTCCATAAAACAGGTGTTCCTCTGTCCTCCCATTTTCCCAACAAGGGGACCTTGATCTCTGGATGTGTGACATTTATAGTGAAAGGTATGTGTGTTTCACACCTTTCTTTGACTAGTGCTATGAGATCTGGGACAAATCTTGTAAAACAGAAAGTTGCATTTTTATGTTTGCCCTGTCACCCTAATATGTATTTTGGAAAAATTGTGGTTGTAACAGCAGCACAACCATTAAGAAATGCATATTAGAGTGTATTTGGAAACTTGAATAGATTTACTGGGTTTAGCAACCCGCTTCCCACCATTCTGCTCAAAGATATGGCCACATTAGACATGACTACATGCTTGTCTTTATCTGATGGATCATCAAGGCATAAAATGAATTCTATTATAATGGCACATTAGTGCCACTCTTAAAAGGGATGTACAATAAAAAAAAACTTATTATTATATTCCTGGATCACTAAGCAACCCAATAATCAAAATGAAACAATATAGAATATAAGTGATGCTAAAAATAATAATAATAATACATTACAAAACTCTCCTAAGGACATCCCTATTTTAAGTTTGTTATATAGTGAATTGTTATTGAACCAAATGCGAAAATGTAGGTTAAAATTGCTGACATTTTCTTTTTTGCAATATATGTTTACCTTTTTTCATTAACTAATGAACATTTTCTAGAATTTCTATCGATATCTATATAACTATTTTTATTAATATCATAAGAAAATAAATGTCACCACGCTGTACGATGGTTTAACATATAAATCCTCTCCACATATTTTGTAGATATAAATCTTCTGCACTTAATATCGCTTGTCACTTACCATCTTTATGTAGAATATTTTTTTTATACTTTACTTTGTTTTCCTTAATTATTGTTTTTTAAATTTATTTTGAAAGGCTTCATTTAATACTATGGCCATATCTCATCTGTGTAGTCACCCTAAAAATACACAGTGAACATTATGAGATTCTATAACTAGTATTTTCTAAGGGTATGCATAAGCGCTTCATAATATACCGTGACCTTTGAACAATTATGTTAACACAGGAAAAATGTTTTCAGTCTAAATCCTGATGATCAATTTTCATCTTATGCATATTTTCGATATCTGGGTCACCAGCCTTTCAACTAACTGTAAAAATGTAATAGAAACCAATTGCTCTGTTAGAACTACTGGTGACAGGCAATTTCATGCCTTAAAGTCACATACTTGCCCAGAACTAGAATGAAATTCAGGAACTCTTATATCTTTCGAGTCACATAATTACTTGTGGCATAAATCCATAAAGCTTTTTTTTTTTTTTTTTTTACTTTTGACTACACAAGTTTTACAATGTCAGCACTACTCTATGATTCTATGAAATGCATTAATATATGCATATAAATTATTATGCCTGCTACATATATGTACTGGGATCTTTATGGCCAAAGCAATACAGTCCTCTATGGTAACAGGTATAGAACAACAATCTCTTATGCAAAAAAGGTGCAGTTTATTTACATTGTGCACAAACATCCATGCAGCAATCAGTTTGTTCAAAACTGCAGCAAAACAGAAAGGAAAATCTACAAACAAAATCCTAGTTCAAATTCGAGCACTTACTAAACATAAAGTAATGTCCCTTACTAAACCAGGGTAATAAGCTAAACAAATCAACAGAATAAACATTGGTTTCACCAACCTTTAGCACATTTTCTGGTGCTGCTCTGCCCAGACCTGCTCTCTGCCGGTAAGATTGTATCTTCCCCCTTTCTGCTCTGAGACCTGCTAATTAAAGCCTCAGCAGTTGCTAATTGGAAAGGTGAACGAGTACAGGCTATGGAGGATTCTGGGTCCTAAATACCTTCCTTCTATTACCCTCCCATAGACTCTGTCACAGTACCTTTCACAGTACTACAGTACACAGTACACAGTACCTTTCACAGTACTACTACCTGCAATTCCATTTCAAGTCCTAACACCTTCACTACCCTCTCTTCCACTATACAAAATACTATCAGAAGTACAAGGTTTATTAACTGAATAGTCAATTGAGGTGAACTAACAGTATTGCTACTGTTAGTTAGCTATTTTAAGCAGCATGTGTACTTTCTATAACACCAGCTGCAATTCCATCATCACTCCATATTCTAGTAACTCCTTCATCAGCCCCTGCACCATGTTAGGACTCCCAGCTGCTTCCTCTTTCAACAGTCTAACAGAGTAGGATACAAAATACAGATTTTCCTTTGTAGAGATCCCACAAAGAACAAAATGGGGTAACTCCAACCTATGTGCTGAATTCTACTGCAAGAAAATAACTTTACAATGGTAACTGAAAATCAGGTCTACAGGTTATATCTATAGGATAACTACAATTCGGTTAATAGAGATGTTTATCACTTAAAATTTTATCTAGTGCCAAAACTGCCCATTCATGTTCTGTTCAACAGATGTTGAAAAGGTTTAGGTTCTTCCACTGCATTTTCTCTCCAATTTCTTCAAAATCTCCTTAATTGTGTGTTCTTAGAAAGTGCACACAAAATACCAACAACTTGTCATAAGATGAATATTGTTCATGTTCATTGAATTAATGTTTCTTTGTATTTTACTTTTTACTGCTGTGTAGTGGCATTTTTTTCAAAAGCATGCTACTATAATAATGTTCTTGTTTAACTGCCCTAACACTATAAATGTAACTCTGGTGTTTTCCCATTCAAGATACAAATTTGAGACCTTAATATTGTTACTTCTCATTACTGATGATATCGTATTAATTTGGTTTGCTCAAGAACTTTCTTGACTAAATCGAAAGTTTTAATTACATCTCTCAGATGTGTGCTTTTAATTAACTGATGACATTTTCCTCATTCAATTATTGTAGTTCAATACAACTGTCATAAACTTATAAATTTTAATTAAAGCTATCCCAAAGTCTAGCTACATATCCGCATAGGAATTTGCCAAAAGGCTTAACTGTAAGTAAACCAACAATGAATAAATCACCAGTGGGATTTGTTTAACAATTTAACATTTGGGTGGAGATAATGAGCTTTTATAACATACAATATCATACACAGAATTATTGGCATCACACTGTGAAAAGTAAAATGTAATATATTGTAAATCTCTTAATGGTAGTATCGCTATTCTGGAAATAATTATCAAAGCTTTTAGAACATAATATGTTTGGTCCTGGTACTATTAAGTCAAAATATGCAGATTTTCTGATTAAGATTTACATTTGTAACATTATTAATGTACTCACTCTATAGCAGGGGTGCCAAAAGCTAGATCCCTAGACATTTTAAAACTACATCTTCAATGAGTTGTACTTCTACAACATCTGGGGATTTGTTTGTTTAAGATCACTATCATAGTTAGTGTACCGAGTTCTGCATCACCTGCAAAAAGTTATAAGCACTAACAGTGATCAAAGCCAAAATACAGAATGCGTTCCTTTTCTATTTTTTTTTATTTCACAATTTACATGACTTTTTTACTGTATCATTTCATGTAATAGACTACAAATAATTTTTTTAACCAAATCATTTTTTCAGATATTATTGGCAGTGCAATTTATTTAAACCTCCCTGGCATCAAGTCCTGTTCATGTGTTACATTAATAACCCATGAGGTAAACATCTCCAGCCAACATCATTTTCAGCCCAATGTAATCATTTTTTTTTTCAGTTGAGCTTGTATACTGTGCAAAGAAGGTAGAATATCAATAGCAGAATTGTTGATGTTATTTTTTTTTAAGGAAGTCAACCTCTTTCCAAAGTATTGTTTAAATTTGATTATAATTCCTTGGCATTTGGAGTTTAGTGAATAACCCTGTTGGTTTATTAAGCTGACACTGAAACCTGGGGGCTGCACTAACCTGAACATGCATAAATGGGGTGCTGCTGGGGGCCAATGTATACAATACACAAGATCCAGCGCACTCACTTATCCACTAAACAGCAACTTCAATGTTGTGTATTGTATAAATTGGCCCCAAGCAGCACCACATTTATGCATGTTCCAGTGAGTGCAGCCCCCTATATATTTGGGAATCTAGTCAACTCCTTTATTTTGCACCCCTTCCTGTCACAGGTGACTCATCCCAGGGCCCTATTTAGCCTTGTACTGCAGAGAGCCCCGGATGGAAATTTTTCTTCAAGTAAGTGGGTTAATCTCATAAGAGCAGACATTAGGCTGTTAGAGTAGGACCTGCCAAAGATGGGGCACATTGACGCTGTGCCAGGCTTATGCAATGTATGATCATATAATGTAACTAAACCACCATTATTTTTGCCTAGGTGAGGTGTTTTTTAAAAAAAACGTATACAATCTGTCAACATTGAAGTTGCTGTTTAGTGGATAAGTGAGTGTGATGGATCTTGTGTATTATATTAAGCTGACATTGTCAGGAATTTAACTTGCAACTCCAAGCTACAGCTGAAGTTCTAATCACCGAACCATACCACCGAACTACATAAATAAAACTAAAACTATACACAAAAGTCAGGAATACATTAAAACTATTTAAATAGCAAATAAAATGCTTACTGAAAATAAAAAATAAATAAAAAAAGCTCCAGTTTATTTCAAAGGACTTTGTAGCTCTTAAATACATGTTAAAAATAAAGTACTTGGCATGAATCCTGTTCAACAAAAGTGTATTGTTGACTTACAGATGTTAAGAACTATAGAGCATCCCATGTAGCAAATACATTGACCAAAGAATGCATTATTCATGGTAGAATATAGCTGTCTCTTTGTGATTCATAAGCCTGTCATAATTTGTCACAAGTGTGTTGCACTGCATCAAAAACACCTCACCACCTGTTACTTATCGCTATCAAAGTAATTCCCTCATATATTGCATCTGGAGTCTTGGAAAATACACAGATTGCAATATTATGCATAAGGCAGGCATTTAAAAAAAATCTATTTTTAACATTTCTATTTTGATTGCTATAAAAAGAGCTGATTTGAACATACAGCATTCAGAAAGCATAACGTCAATGTCAGACTTCTTCATTTTAATCTTCTATTTCAAAAAAGAGGGTACTTAGAAACACTCAGAAAATGCATTTTCCAGAGAAGATTTGTATCAAAATTCATTTTTTGGGATAATTAATTAAAATTACCCAGGTTCAATATTGTATCATTTATGCAAAAGATCACACTTAATTAGAAATACTTACCAAGCACAGATGCTGTACAAGTCCCTCCATTTAGGCAGTAATTATTACAGTGGTTGATTTCACATCTTTCTCCGGAATAATTTGGCCAGCAGTGGCATCTTAGATCACCTTTTTCATTTATAATGCATCTTCCCCCATTTCCGCAAGTCAGTTTACATAACTCATCTGCATTGTGACAAAACCAAAAGTAAAATTGCTTCTTTTTTTTTGTCGAAAATGTGCCAACATAAATTCCATGTTACAATGTACATTTAATTATTTTGTATTTGCATTTGATAGTCAAATGAGTATAGTAAACAGCAAATGTGTCAAATGCATGCTCTAAAACAGTTTTCATTTTGTTATGAAAGCATTGCTCTTTCACATTGAGAATATATTTCTGTTTCACAACTCATGAATAAAAGGTATTTGTAATAGCCATATAAAAAAAATGTTTGGAGGTTGAGTGCCCATTGTGCAAATAGTGATCAAAAGCGAATACTCCAAGGAGGCATGTTGGATTTGAGTTCTACTAATACAATAATGTTTATTCATTAAATATTGAGTTGCACCCACATTGCTTCTGACATACGTCAGTAAGTGGGGATGATAAAATAGAGGAAGTGGATATGCTCTTCTGATGTTTTCCATGAATAATGGTCTAGCCTAAAATGGTCATAGCCCATAAAAGAATTACAGAAAAGATCCATACAGAATACAAACATACTGCTTAAAGACCTTTTCAGTCTATACAACCCCAGTGGTCAGTTCGGAAATTGCAAGTCTAAAATAGAACTTCAAAACCAAACATTTAGCGGTTGGCCTTCCATATTTAATTGGAGCAGCTCTAAAAAGGCAATTAGGTGACAGCTCACCCTTCCTACACTAACCTGCAACCCTTGGCGCTCTTTCCTTTCCACCTTTTTGTGCAGTTCTGCCCCCTTTTGGGGAATTGCTTCACTGGGACCGCCGATGTCGGGAGGTGTGCATAAATATACACATAGGAGATGTATAGGGGACATAGTGCAGTTTTGTGCAACTATGGGGAACAACAAAATGGCTTATTCTATTTTAATACTTTTGGTTTAAGTCAGGGATAGGCAACTTTTGCCACTCCAGATGTTGTGGACTACATACAGCCATAATGCTGCTAGAGTATCAGAGAAGATGTAATCAAAGGCTGCCTAACCCAAATGTAGAGGCCCACATTCCTTGGACCATTTTTAATGCTATACAGCACTTTAAATACAACATCAGGATGCGGGGGGGGGTATGCCGTGGTGAGCTTTGGGATACCTACAGTATCTGTATCTGTGTACATGAAGAGCCCACACTTAGATGCTATGGAGTAAAAGTCAACTGTGGCCAAAGGTTTATTTTATAACTTTATTGTAATTTTAGAGCAGATTACTAATTACTACTAATTAACTAATATTTTAGGTGAGTGGTGGATTAAAGCTGCCCCATAAAGACATGTAATGCTAACTCATCTAATAATACTACTTTCAATTTACTTTCTGTGATATGCCTTCCAAACCTCTTCTCTTCTCGTCTGTATTTAGCCTTAATTCCTTAGATAATGTATTCAGATGGATAAGCAAATTGTTCACTAGGAGCAATGAGGTAGAAGTATTCTTGATTGTGTAGGAAAGAAAAGCTTGGAAGTAAGTTATGGACATGTTTTAGTAGAGGTTTTTGAACTACCATTCCCTGTGATGTTCAGCTAGTATAGCCTTCAAAGAAATCTGTGATTACACAACCAGAATTATGAGATATGGGTGCTCATTAATCTCACTGAACAGACCTAGGAATGATCTTTAGTTATAGGGACACAATAGTCACCAGAACAACTACGGATTAATGTAGTTGTTCTGGTGTGTATAGCATGTCCCTGCATGCATTTTAATGTAAACACTGTCTTTTCAGAGAAAAGACAGTGTTAACATTGCTGATAGGAACACCTCCAGTGTTCATCACTCAGACGGCCACTATAAGTGCTTCCTGGGTCAGTGCTGCACAACGTGCAGCATTGACGTTCAGTAACTACATGGAGATGCTGAACTTTCCCCATAGAGATGCACTGATTCAATGTATCTATATGAGGAGTGGGGCATGCTGGTTGGCCAGCACACCATTTGGTTCTAACCTAGCTCAGCTTGATTGGCTGACATCATCATAATTGAAGATCGTATGGAAAAGCAATGGGTTGGCTAAGATTATCAGTTTAGATGATCTCAGTCAAGGAGGCAGATTGGAGCCAGGCCAGCGCCGGAGAGCCAACATGGTGCTTCAAAATGTTATCTACTTTTTTAAGGGGGGTAGGGGGCTAACATGGTTGTTTAACACTTTAAGGTCAGGAATAAACATTTGTGTTTCTGACTCTTTAGTGTTCCTTTATGTACAACATTTATACATGTGTTAAAAACTTTGCAAGCACAATGTATAGAGCAAATGTTATTATACTATGACATGTTCCTAGTTAGCCACACAATTGGTGTTGACTGGTCTATTTTAATGGATTTTAAAAGACAACTATTTTAGAATATTAACAACAGAGGTCATATAATACATGACAATCAATGAATAAAAATCAACATTGTAGCCTAAATAGTTTTAACATTGTAGCATATGCACAACAGTATATAATATTGTAAATCCTTATTTTCTCATGCAAACATTTAGATGTGTATTCACAAAAACAATTTTCCAAAACAACGGACAAGTAAATTGCAAAATAGCCAAATTGTAAAAAATATCCAGATTAGCTGTTTTTAAAGCTCAGGTTATTTTGGCCTAAATTGTGCAATTACTTTTCCATGTCTCCAAAATTCCTTTCCATATCCCATAATTCCCATTTTAATTAATAAATCCTAAGAGTTCATTTAATATAAATGTGATATGGTTTGACCTGTAAAGCTCTGATCCGTGCATGTGCCATTTAACAAAACCTTTCCTTCTGAACATACACACGAAGCTCCAGTGGGATTTAGCAAACAGATGAAATCACACTTTAAGTCTTCGCATGGATTGGGCACTGGCAAGAAAATAAAACAATCAAACATTTTAGTAAAGAAAAATAGATTGTGCATATTTAATTTTATGGCATTTGATTTAGATTTGCAGATAGATAGATGTATGTAGATAGATACATAGATAGATCTGGACAATATGCACAAAGTGTGTAGAAATCTAAATCCTGAACACAATGAAATGCAAAATATTGAGGCTAACACAGACAGGATTAATCCCAAAATTAAGAATTGCAGTGAATTAAAGTAAAATTTCAAGCACCAAAACCACTTTGGTTGCGCTACAGTTGTTATGATGCCAGGAATGCTCTGGCACACCCTCCAGAGAATGCAGTCAAACCATTATATAATGGTTTGACTTCTTGAATGTGATCCACAGGGCGCTGCTCCCCATCTCCTCTTAGTCGAAAGCTTTCAGCTCTGAATTGAGTCTGACAGGTACCAGGTAAGAAGTCAAAATGTTGCTAAACTTTTGGCTTAATACCATAAACATTTTCCATCTCTTTGCCACTAAGGGCTTATGTGTTCATCTGCATGAATTTCGATAAATGCTTGCCACTTCAAAATTTTTACAATCAGAAAATTGGTATATCTGGGCTTAAAAAAACATTAGAAAAGTTGACCTTTACATGAAAATGAATTATCTTTTATTTTTTTGAGTGAAAGTTTGATTTCAAGTTTTTTATATTATGAATAGATATATTATGTTTTCTCTAAGAATTTTGACTTTACATACTAATAACTTATTGAAGTTCATGTTGACATTGAATGCATTTTCCTTTTGGATTAATATTTAATTTGTTGACAGGTGTACCTGCTTCTGCATAGTTAATTAATACTTACAGGGTTATTCACTAAACTGAATTCAAAGTGAATCTCAAATTGTAAGCCAGAGTAGCCAAACTGGAAGCCTAGCTGACTTTTTTTCCAGTTTGGCTATTTTTACCTTTGAATTCTTAATTAAGTGAATCATCCTGGTTGTTAACTTAATTAGTTCATTGGTAAACAATTATTTAATGTTCCTTTCATGTTTACTCCAACAGTAAAAAATAATTATATATCAAAGTTCCAATTATATCCTTTTTATTAAAGTTTTTTTTTCCTTACGATGCAGTATTAATTGGTCAATAGGTATAAATAAATATCTTGCTTTGTTTGAACTTATATACTTACAATTCGGTTGTTTGTAATGATGTGCAATAAGAACACCTTTTGTTTTCTCAACATTTAAATTAAGATATTCCATTTCACCATTCCCAAACTTGCGTATTCTAAATACTCCATTTTTAAGCCCTGCTCCATAGATATAATCCTCGAAAATATCAATTCTGTGAGGATATAAAAGACCTTAGGGAAACACAAAACATAAACAAATGAATATATGTATATCTCACAGTTCACATTCGACTAAGACCAGCAAGATTTTGAAACTTTGTACATAAATATGGAAAAAAAAATGTCAAAGTATTTCAACAGTACTAATGTCACTTATTTTTTTATTTTTTTTATTTCTGCATGCTTCAATAACAGGAAGCTGTATCAGTCTGAATGCCCAGCATGGTCTAAGCTTATATTTTTTCTGCCCATGGCAAACTATGTACTGAAACTTATAAATGATTTTGACAGAGGCTGTAAGAATAAAAGTTTTATAATTCCAAGAAATATGCTGAATATTTTTATTGGGTTTTTCCCTTCATATTAATACACTTATGTCATTTTTATGAACATGAAATACTGCTCACACTACTTACCTTGCTGGCTACTGACAGCAATGATTAAATCTGAGCCATCAAGTTTAACTGTTCCGATGACAGACAGCTCAAAATCAGCCCAATACAAACGTTGGCTGAAATGGTCAACCACAAGACCTGAAAAATATATTTTAAAAATGTATTTAAAAAAATTAAACCAATTTCATAACTTTTCAAAAGCACAAAACAATTATAACATTGCCCTAATTTGATTGATAAAGTCCAAAACAGAGACTTCATGTAAAGTCTCAGCAGGTTACTTTTGAAAACCTTGCTACATCATCCTCGCTTTTTGAGTAGCAAATTACATTTGTTTTATATATCTCTTCAGAAAGAATTCTTCTTTTGATCTGTTTGGCAATCCAGCCAACATGTGCTCTTAATAATAAAACACAAGCTGTTTGTCTTCAGTAAGATGCAAGCGTTCAAGTGAGAACACTATGGTTTGTAGATATAGAAAACTACAGTTGGTATACCTTTTACATTTTTTATCCAAAATATTTTTGTTGATATCTACGTTCCTTGTCTTGAATGTAGAATGCTCTGAGCGATCTATTTAATAAAAAAGTTTTATGCATTGAAAATCAATACATCTCCAGCAAAAATGAAATGAACCTCTTTTCCCCAAAAATAATCTAAACTTTGTTGTAAACACACCTTGAATTCTATATATATGCCTTGATTTAATTAGCTTTCCAAATGATTTAATACTCTCAGAAAAACTTCCCAAATGATTTGTCTACAGAAGTTACCATTAATGTTTATAGAAATTTTTGTAGATAAATCATTTGGAAAGTTTTTCTTACAGTACTGAATCATTTGAAAAGCTTATTAAATATAGGTCATATGCCTCAATTTAAATTTGTTAGAGAAGCTTTTCAAATAATGTAATATTTTTGGATAAACTTATAAAATTAGTTAATATTTTAAAAAAATATTTAAATTGTGTAATATTATTATTTTTAAAGTAATATATTTTATATGTTTATATGTTTTTTAGATTTGAATATGTTGATATAATTATCTTTAACTTTATCCAAAAATATTAAATTATTTGAAAAGTTTATCCAACAATATTAAATTGAGGCTCTGTTTAGAGATGGGCTCATAGCTAATTTGTGGACTAATTAGGTTCTTATTATATTAAGTATTCAATAAAGTATATATTTTTTTCCTTCTTTTGACTCAACAAATGCATTTTATGCATTAACATTTTACAGGATAACAAGTGCAATATTTATTTTTAGAAAACTATTGAAAGTAAATTATTTCCAAACCTTGACCAGAAAGTCTACTTTATACAATTCCAGTCTCAATCTTTAATACATTGTGACATAATACATCAAAATGCTCTGTGACAGCCATCTTATCCAATTGGGTCCCAATTGCTTTTAACTAATGCCAATATTAAAAAAAATATATTAACACAGTCAATGAAAGTGCTTCAATTCTGTTAACTGTACTAGATCATATATATATTTATATCCAAGAGAGACTATGAGCAATTCTCTAGTTATATTCTATAGAAACAATTTGTCTAAACCCTGGAGGATAGAAACATAGAAACATAGAATGTGACGGCAGATAAGAACCATTCGGCCCATCTAGTCTGCCCAATTTTCTAAATACTTTCATTAGTCCCTAGCCTTATCTTATAGTTAGGATAGCCTTATGCCTATCCCACGCATGCTTAAACTCCTTTACTGTGTTAACCTCTACCACTTCAGCTGGAAGGCTTTTCCATGCATCCACTACCCTCTCAGTAAAGTAATACTTCCTGATATTATTTTTAAACCTTTGTCCCTCTAATTTAAGACTATGTCCTCTTGTTGTGTTTTTTTTTTGTTTTGTTTTTTATCCTGCTATATAGAAATATGCTAAAATATATATGTGTAAAGTTTAAATCTTCATCTCAGAGTTCATTTTACTCATGCAGCATGGAGTACCTAAAATGCGTAAAAATTATTAAGCGATAATTAGCTATTATGGCATCATGAAAGATGAATGTGTTGTTGTTATAATAATAAAGTAGAAGATTAAAGACTAGTAAATATATATTTTTTATGGTGAATATCAAATGCTCCTTCATTCGCTTTAAGAAAATGTCAACTCTCCATTTGTTCAAATTACTGTATTTTTCTCATTGCAATCATAATTCATATCTATTAGCAAGTCTCAGAATTAGTCATCTGAATCTTCTTTTATTGAGCAGAGGAGAACAAATCTTCTTTGATGTTATTATGAGGGGTTAAATTAAGAAGCAAGCTGGATTATAGGTAATAACATATAGATAAAAGTAAAATAATAGCATATAAGATAAGAAAAAGATGTTGAAAAAAGTTATGGCTAAAATAAAATGGACAAAGGTAAAGATCTTTGAATGTTTCGAATACTAATGTTGAAATTAATAAGAAGAAGGAAACTCAGTCCTTCTAAGTTATTATTTGCTAAAAGCAGTTATACAGGCTTCATATCATTCTTCTTTAAACATATTGCTTAATCTATATTCTGTGTACTACAGGGTTTAAATGGGTCACTGTTGCTTCTCTGAATTTACACCATTGAATAAAACATTAAAAATCACCTACAACTCATGTTAATATTTTTCATGAGATGCTTTATTGTCTTTTAAATTTATTCTGTATGTTTTCTCTGTGCAAATACATTCCATATAACAATGATTGCCGGGGAGTTAAAATGGAGGCTCCCAGTTGCAGGTAAAGAGGTGTGGATTTCTACATTTAAATGCATTTTTCAAATACAAAAACAAATACATTTTAAATATATAGATAAGCAAACATAATCTAAAAAAATCTTGAGTGGCAATTCCTCATTAAAATATTAAGCGTAAATTATTGATATATTTGTTTGTCTGTTGTAACTTTATTGCACTTAGTAAACGTCCTTGTCTTCATTTCTCTCATTTGGCTAATTGCTTCATATTTCTGACATCAACAAATGCTTACCCACTTAATAAATCTTATTTTTTTAAATGTATTTTCTCGCTTTTTAAATATATATAATTTTTTTTTAAATTATAATATTTGTACATTGTTGGTCTTTAATACAGTTTATTTTTTTACAGTAATGGGAGTTAACCATAAAGGCATTAACTATTGATATGTAACAAGTATTATTATATCCATTTATTTAGTGTTTAATTACAAAACGATTTATTATTTTTATTATTTGACAAGCACATTTTGATTTTTTTCAGCTTATAAAGATATTCCTGAAAACTTTTCATAATATCAACAGCTTAAACTGTGCAGTATTTTGAAAATAGAGCAGTTCAAAATAACATTTTACCTGTTGGTCTTTGTAAATTTTTTTGTACTAGTATTCTTCTTTGAGTACCATCCATCGCAGCCTCTTCGATGTGCGAACGATCTCCAATCACTGTCCAATACATCATTCTGATAGCCATTGCCAGCAAATTATGTAAGAGCAAAGAGACATCTTTTAAACTCTGATGGTTTTTAAAACTTCAACTCTCAATGACAAAAAATGGTAACACTGCACTAAATGTAAGAATTAATTTGCGACAAGCAAAGAGAACATACCCTTTTTTTGGATTGACAGCAATAGCATAGGGTTCACCAGCTATGTTGGTTAAGAGACGTGTGCAGTTAGGTCCATTTATTTGTCCTACATTAATAGAATATCTCAAACTAGTCCAATGAGTAGTATAATAACTGAACCAATGCATACGGGAGTGATCCGTCCAGTAGATATTTCCTGCAATCCAATCAACTGCGATATCTCGAGGCCTTTTGAACTCAGGGCACTACAAATAAATATATAATTACAATAAATAATTATGCTTTTGATCATAATAGAGGGCATCTATAAATCAGTTGCGTACTTTGGTCAAAACTATTTTGGTTACATATATTGCAATTATGACCGTGTAAATCTCTCTGAATCAGTCAGTACAAAATATCTCTGTTCAAAATATAATATGAACACATTTGGAATTTGATATTTTATCAGAAAACAAATGCATGTTGCAATTTCAGTTTATTTATTGAAAACTACTTAAAGCATTGGAAGCATAACGCCCATAACTATGAACCCACTAATGTTTAGCATACCACAATCATATAATGCCATATTGTCAATGAGCTAGTTCATCAAATTTTGCCTTGCCAGAGCTGCTCAGGTCAACTACATGTGCTGCTAAAATTAAAATATCTAGAAACAATATCTGCTCAAAAGGAGAGTCAGAAGCAGTTAACTTCTGAGTTAGCTGTGAGTATGAATCATCTTTTCTAAGTTGCAGTATTAACTGCCAAGTTTCAAACAACATCTAGATGCAACATCAATGCAAGAATACTTCAGTGGTAGCTTTATGAAATTGAAATCTACAAGTCAAAGATCTCAATGTAAAGAGTAAATTGAGGTACTGCAAGCTTACTGGATACTGGAACAATGAAAATGAATTTGCAGAGACGTGAGTCATACTTCAACATCTGGACGTCTTAACAGTTCTTATGGGTTTCATAGATGTCAAAAGAAGACTATCTGGGTAGTTGTGTACTAGTAATTAATGTTTGATATCAAAGGAACATTGTGGCTGTTATGGGTCTGGTTATATTTTGAGTTAGTCTCACTGTTCAAGTTTTTCTCACTTCTATTCACTGAAAAGTCTTCAAATCATTGGGAAATATAAAACCATGGGCTAGATTTTACTCAAATAGCACATTTTATATTTGGAGTCTTTGTTAGACATAGCTCTGTCTTCATTTCAGAACACGACTTGGGAGAAAAAATATACAAAACAGTTTTCTTCTCCAAAATGTTTCTAGATAAATTTCTACTCAATATATTATACTTTTTTTAAATGTATTTAGCAGCCATTTACTGTTAGACTTAAATGTTTATTTTATAAAGCAATAGCATAATCTATAACATTATTTTAGACTTACAATTAAACCGCTCTTAGTTTCTTTTCCACCTCTTCCATGAAATGTGTTGTAGAAAATGCCTCCAGGATTAAACTGGGTACTCCATATAATCATATTTCCTTGCAGATACATCTCCATTCCTGTTATTCTGGAGTTGTGTGCAATCCGAGAAATTTGATGATGTTCTGCATTATAGCTGAATGGGTATCTGAAAGCAAGGACCTCGGTGTCATTAGCGACATAAAGTACTTGGTCTTCTGAATCTGAAATATAGAGTATTTACAGTTAGGTTTTTGTTTTTTGATAAAATACCATTTTAAAAAATGTAAGTCAAAAGTAAAAACGTTTGTTGTGTTTTTTTGGTTGATCAATTTAAAAACTATAACAACTACTCCAGTGGTTATTTTAGGTCATTAGACTTAAATGTAGAAAGTAATACTGAAACATTATTTAACCACGTTCTAAAGGGTGATGATAAAGTTACTTGGGACTGATCTTAATCTGTGACCTGAATATCTAACACAAGAGCAGAAAATATTTTTATTACAAGAACAGTACTATCAGTTATGTTTCTGAAACATAACATAAATTTCCACATGAGGATTCTTTACAATAATAGTCTTTAATTATAATAATAACAGTCTTTAAAGTCAAATATGTAGGATGATGTAAAAAAGTTGAACTTCAATAGTAGAGTCATAAACAGGAAGATGCCATTGTTTTACATTGATGTATGAATGTTATATCCATCAGGTAGTAAATCAGGTGATACATCAATCAGAAATATGTAGCATATAAATTCTATATAATACAAGGCAACATCTTTGTATGCTGCTAATCAACAAGATGAAATTATGTGTGTCGAGGAACATATTGTGGACATAGTGACACTATACCGAAATACATACCTTTGTACAATAGAATCAAATGAAAGAAATCTAAAACTAACAATTGGAATTCAAGATTATCTGCCACTTACATATATGTAAATGATGAACGAGTTATTGATATCCCAAATGTTAAAGCAGAGCTTTCTAGTAGGAAGTAAAACTGAAACAACATATTAATTTGGTTGTTCCCCTAAAACGGTAATTGTAAAGAATTCACAAAGGAATTGCCAACATAGCAAAGAATAAAAAATAGTTGAGCTGGCTGCCAACTGATGAGAATTGTCAATGTAGAATTGGTATGTCCAGAGTTATAGTCAGGTGTAAAGTCCTAAGCTATACTAAAGGTGGTGCACCCTCATCAGCACAACCTGACATTTTAAAGGGCACATTACAGCAACAAATGATGTGCATACAATTATTCTTCCTGACTGCACAAACCTGAGGTTCCATTCACCATTATTGATTGCCACACTTGTACTGTGATTAAGTTTAATACTAGTTCTCGTCTCATGCATAAACATTAAACATTAAGCCCAGAACTACACAATCTGAAGGCCCCATATTCAATGGCAAGATACATCTTACCAAAGCTCCAGGGTATTTTCATATGTATTCCTCATTTATTTGGAATCAATATTCACCTTTAACAACACAGCTCTGATTCTTTTCCAGGAAATTTCTGTCACATGAACATTTGTAGGAGCCTTTCAAATTAGTACAGTGGTGAGAACAGCTCCCCAGAACTAAGCATTCGTTTGTATCTGTAAAAGATATAACATAATACTATACTGGTTACTGAAGACAAAGGATAATTAAGGACAACTTTACAGCAGATGTCTACATAGCTTTAAAGAAATAATTAAATTGTAAATGTGTTCACCAGAATAAGTCAATAATAAAGGGAACAACAGTTACCAAAAAAAAAATGGCAAATCTTATATTTACTGAAGCCAGGTCTTATTGACCCCCATAGGGTTTTTATGTTTGTTTTTACCTTTTTCTACATATAATTAACCCTATGTCTGTGTCTTGATGTATTCAGTTTGCATTTGTACCTGGCAATTGTGTATACATAATTTGCATAATTACAATAATTGCATAAAATGTGTTTATTGCAAACAAATTTTGTTCAGCAAATTATGCCATCAACAGTGCAGCACCAGGAGTCACTATGCTGTGAGCTTCCAAGAGCTGAATAAAAAGAGACTAACTCTGTGTTGAGCTCACTCTTTGCAAAGCTGTTACATTCTGAAAGGAAAGTGAGTAGGGGAAGAGGGCTGCAGTTTCTTCTCTTCTGTCTGTGCTGTATTCACATGGAGCACAGAGGGGATATGAAATGACATGACATCTTCCATGTACTTAGTGAATACACCATGAATGCTGCTTGGCAGAGAAGATGGACAGCCTCCCAGAGAGTGCAAGGCAATCAGAGGATGGCTGATAGGGAATGAGGAAAGTCAATCATCCTCCCTCCCAGAGAAGAAGGTAATCAGAGGTTGGCTGGCAGAGAAGAGTAGTGAGCAGCTATCAATAAGAGTACTTGTTATGACACTGTCACCACTGCACCAGAGTATATGCATGTGTATTTCTGACAGTGAATTTGTGTATGTGTGACAGTGTATGTTTCTGTAAGCAGGTATATGGGTATGTCTGAGAGTGTGTGTGTGACAGTGTGTGTGAGTGACAATGTGGATTTGTGTGTGTGTGTGTGTTTGTCTTTCTGACTGTTATATCTGTCTGTCCTAAACATCTGTGTATATATTAATGCATGAGTATGTGCATTAATCAGGGGCTGTATATATGTGCATGTATCAGTGTGTATATGTGTGACAAACTCGCCTTTTTACCTGAGTTTGCCATGAGCTCCTCCTATGTGACAAACTCCCCTTTTTACCTGAGTTTCCCACAAGCTCCTGGAGGAGCCTGCTTGCCACAGACTATGGACCCTGTGAAATATAAAGTAAAAGTCTCCGTTCATGTATTTGGACTATGTGGTTCATGTGGGTGGCCGCAATTCCTATGGACAACCATGAGGTGGTGGCTATCTTGTTTGCATGAATGCAGTCAACGGTGTTTGGGCATGAATCTCATGTAACTAAAATCGGACACAGAAACTCCCCAACACCGCTGAACTAACATCATCGCCTGCGTTCGTTTCTATGCAACTTAGAAGGGCACTGTTCGGTGAAATTATTCGTCTGGATGAGGGGAACAAGCTCCAGGGTAAGACTATTGACTCTGTTCAGTAGTTTGTTCATTTTCAAACTACCGAACTAGACCGACTACAAGCCCTGATTCTCTGGAACTGTTTTGGGCATGGGACCATGCCTGCGGTTGGTCAAACATGTAACTTCCAGGGAATTCCAGAACCCCTGTACTAATCTGGATGATTTTTGGATATGTTGGTCACTCAGATCAGGGCTATCAGGGGATGTAACTTTTGTGGGGTTTTAAGTGTGTTTAGGGTACTTTTGGGGTGTTTATAAAACTTGTGTTTTTTGAGCCTGGTGATAATTGAGTTACTACATTATCTGAGGCAATTATCTCCCAAGCAGAGTAGAGAGATTGTATGATTGTATATGGGAGTGTCAGGTATATAAACACCTTTGTCATTGGTCTGTGACTTTGTGCTGTAGTCCCCCACAAGGTCCAGGGGGGAGTGCCCCTTGCATGTGGCTGCCATTAAAGCATTCCAGCTTGCACTCCAAAACTGTGTGTCATCCTGTTATTGGAGAGAAGGAAGATTTAACTCCTGTGTCTGCTGTTCCAGCTTGCATGGGATTCAACGAGGAAAGTCCTTGTAAGGATTAGAGCTCCCAGGACTGAGTGTCGTCCAGTGCCTGGGGGTGTCTAGAGCGATTTCACCATTCGGCTCCAGGAAGGAGTGTTTTCATGGCCCCAGTCAAGCCACGGCGACTGTCGGCAGAAGTGCTGCGGTTTATCCAGCTAGGAAGCAGTTCTTGGTGGAGGTACCCAGTCATGGGTACATGGAGCTCTGCTACATTTGGTGGCAATGATGGGATGGCTTCCTAGCCATGGTAAACCAGCACAACTTCAGAGATGGGAGGCAAGTACTGTCGGGCAGTATGAAGCATCGACACCCAGCTTCAGCAGCAGATACAGGAGATGCTGCGCAGTTTGGATTATTATAATCACCAATTATTATTATTATTACTATTTTAAAATTTGGTGGTAAAATGGTTGCATGAATAGAGTCAAAATACCCCAAGTTTAATACCTTAGGTTGTCTTCTTTTAAAAAATATACACATGTGAAAAGTTATTCAGGGATTCCTGACAGATATCAGTGTTACAATGTAACTTGCATTAATTTTGAAAAAAAATGGTTTGGAAATAGCAAAGTGCTACTTGTACTTATAGCCCTATAATTTTCAAAAAAAAGCTAAGAACATGTTAACATTGGGTATTTCTAAACTCAGAACAAAATTGAGAAACTATTTAGCACGGGTGTTTTTTGGCGGTTGTAGATGCGTAACAGATTTTGGGGGTCAAAGTTTGAAAAAGTGTGTTTTTTTAAACTTTTTTGTCATCTTCTATAATTTTTTTATAATAAATTATATGATATGATGAAAATAATGGTATCTTTCAAGACACCTAAAATACTCTGATACTGGGAGTGTTTTTTTGCAAACCACAAGGCAGTGAAATGGTTAAATAGTAACAATGTTGCATTTTGCATTTGTACTTTGGTAAATAGCCCCAACATAATTTATCCATCCACCTTATCAATGTATTTGCCAGTTAACATTCTGATCATGCAGTCAGGAAGATAGAAACATAAAATAGTGAAGAGAAAATAATCCCGACATTTAAACAGCGATAACTTTAAAATGGAAACACAGTTTGAAAAGAAATGCATTAGGCTAAAAACACAAAAACATGACAAAGCCATTTTAATAAAACAAATAATCTACTACAACACAGTGAAAACAAATCACAGAGCAGATAGTGTTTTAATTATTCCTGTAAATGTATTTGTCATTTTGAAGCAAAGAACTCTGTGCTCTGACTCCAGAGCATTACATCTAGTTTTATTGCAAACACTATGAATATTAAATGAAAATCCATCAATAATATCGAAGGTGCACAGCACAAATTAACTGGGAATGCAAAATGCTCTAATGTGTGATAGATAATATTAAAGTTAAAAAAGTATATAAAATATGAAAACCTGCCCTCCTACTGAGCATTATACTCTTGCATTTTACTAGTACATATGTCAAGCTTTAGTTATAAACTTATTGATTGTTTAACGTTTAATTATCATTTTGTTTATTACATAATATTCATTGCTGCCATATGAACTTTGCAAATAGATGATAAATATTTACATTAAATACGACAATGGGTCAGATGTTTTTTTAAAAAATAAAATGATATAAGCCATATGTCTAACTTTCTCCCCCTAGTAGTATTGGGCAACGCCTTTCACAAAATTCCATTCATCCATCCATCTTTGAAGAACGTAGCTTTTATACAGATGCAATGCTAGCTGTTAGGTTGAGATGTTTTGTTTTTTTAAATGTACAAAGTTTTTTTTAATATCTGAAGCCTTAAAGTGGTACTGTCGTGACAAACTTACCTTTCTTTTATTGTTTCCTCTTCTCTTCTTCTCTCAGAATCTATTCTTCTTTTCTTTATTTCTGATCTAGTTTTCTTTAAAACATAAGACACCATGGAGACTTCTTTGTCTTACGTATTTTTCCTATGTTTGACTTTCTTTGACCAAAGGAGGCGCTTAAGTCAGCTCCATTTCCTGTGTCATAGAAAGTACTCACAATTCTCCTTGGCACAGGAAATGGAGCCGACTTAAGCTCCTCCTTGTGTTAGAGAATGTCAGGTGTAGGAAAAATACATAAGACAAAGCAGTCCCTACTTTGTGTTATGTTTTATAGAAAACTAGATCAGAAATAAAGAAAAGAGTAACAGATTCAAAGAGAGGAAGAGAAGAGGAAGCAATTGGGAAAACGTAAGTTCGGCGTGACAGTGCCACTTTAAAGGACCACTCTAGGCATCCAGACCACTTCAGCTTAATGAAGTGGTCTGGGTGCCAGGTCCCTCTAGGATTAACCCTTTTTTTTTATAAACATAGCAGTTTCAGAGAAACTGCTATGTTTATAATAGGGTTAATCCAGCCTCCAAATCCTCTAGTGGCTGTCTCATTGACAGCTGCTAGAGGCGCTTGCGTGATTCTCACTGTGAAGATCACAGTGAGAACACGCAAGCGTCCATAGGAAAGTATTGTAAATGCTTTCCTATGAGACCGGCTGAATGCGCGCGCAGCTCCTGCCGCGCGTGCGCATTCAGCCGAAGGGGAGGAGAAGAGGCGGAGAGGAGGAGGAGAGCTCCCTGCCCAGTGCTGGAAAAAAAGGTAAGTTTTAACCCTTTCCTCTCCCCAGAGCTGGGCGGGAGTGGGACCCTGAGGGTGGGGGCACCCTCAGGGCACTATAGTGCCAGGAAAACAAGTATGTTTTCCTGGCACTGTAGTGGTCCTTTAAGTACTGCTACAGTCTTATTTTTGGCACTTCAGAAATATTTGGAAAAATAAAAGCAGATAGAAAAAAAAATGCATCTTTCTTTACATATTCTTTACAAACACATACTTCTTTTCATAGATAGAGAGAATGCATTCTTATTTAACAAACAATTATATGTTCTATGCATATTTTCATTATGATATATTTTTGTAATTATATTTGGCTGGTGCTAGATTAATATTGTGATAGTCACATCTTAATTTATCTTTTGAAATATAAGTAGGAAAAGCCTTAATTCCTGTCGTTTGTACACTAAGCTACTATCATGGAGATAAACTGTTGCCTTATAACAGGGCGTGATTTTTTCACTGTTCTGCATGAACAGCTTTCTTATTTCTGAGGGGATATTAAAATGTGCTGTGTTCAGAATTTAAATCATGATCTGCATATCCCAGTTAAGTTTTTTGACACTTTTGGATATAAGGAATTTACCTTCGCATTGTCTGTTTTTCAAGTTTCTCTGGAATCCAGGTTTACAGTGACAAAATGCATATTTATTTGTTTGATTACAGTAGGCATCATCACCACAAGGATTTACATCAGCTTCACAAAAGTATTTGCTTGCCTCTGAAAATAAAAATAAAAGCCACATGAAAGAAATTGAATGTTAAATGACTGATATGGTAATTTTAAAAACATATACATTAACACAATTGTATTTTACAATTTATTTTAAATGGAGAAGACTTCCACAGTGTGTAATAAGAAGGAAGATAATGCAAATCTATATTCTTAGTGTTACCCAAGTGGGGTGAGAGTGTACCACAATAATATAATTTGTTTCACGGTATAATCGCAAATTAACCCCATATTGAATTTGTCTCTGAAATATTGCAACACAAAACGTATTTTTAGAAATTAAAGTAATTGTTGGGGAATTGTGTCACATCCAATTTGTTAACTGACAGATTTATTCACTAAAGTGTGAACTGTCAAGAATTCAAAGCAAAATCAAAGTAAAGTTCCAATTTTAGGCTATTTAGCCAAGCTGAAAACACAGCAGATTTGGAGAATTTTTACAAATTGCATATTTTGGCCATCATTTATTTGGTTGCCAGTGCAAGACACTTAAAGGGACACTGTAGGCACTTTAACAACTTTAGCTCATTGAAGTTGTTATAGTGCCTGCTGTCACTCCACCCTCATGACCCCCCCAAAACAATATTAAACTTTTTAGAAGCCTTGAAAGTGCGGCTTCAAAACATGCCTCCAATTTTACTTCCCAATTCTCATACCATAAAGTACCATGTGTACTGCCATCACAGTCGACCATAGAGAATTGTTAAGTACAATGCTCCACTAGGGAGGAATTGTAGGTGCATCGTGGTGAGCACCACATATGTTCATTTTTATTTTTATGCAGATGGGTGGGGGGCAAATTTGCAGGTGGCACCAGGACTGTGTCGTTAGGCATACTGATATATATTCCTAATTCTATAGTGTTCCTTTAACTATATATATATATATATATATATATATATATATATATATATATACATATATATATATATATATACACACATATACACATATATATATTCCAACAATTCCTTGCACTGCAGGCTGAAGATAATATAAATATATATACTCAATTTTGCAGGGTGCTGGGCCGAGGTCATCAAAAACGCAGAGTTTAAATTGATGGTCCGCACTCATGATTTTAATAAAATATAACTTTTATTAGTTACATTTAAAAAAAGGTGCCAATAATTCATCGATGTTTCAGTCCCGGTCCTCAGCTGTCCTGAGGAAAGTCCCGAACCGGGACTGAAACGTCGATGAATTATTGGCACCTTTTTTAAATGTAACTAATAAAAGTTATATTTTATTAAAAATCATGAGTGCGGACCATCAATTTGAACTCTATATACATATATTTATATAAAAACAGAAAAACCTTGCACTCCCATGTACATTTAAATAAACCCGGTGCTTGATTGCACTAAATAGATAAAGCCAGAAAAAATCATCACTCCCAGGAATTTTGCAAAAAATCCAAACACTTATCTTTATTCCAGTAGTCAACGTTTCAGTTCCACTGGGGAACTTTCATCAGGACAGAAAAAACCTTTTCTGTCCTGATGAAAGTTCCCCAGTGGAACTGAAACGTTGACTATCGGAATAAAGATAAGTGTTTGGATTTTTTGCAAAATTCCTGGGAGTGATGATTTTTTCTATATATATATATATATATATATATATATATATATATATATATATATATATATATACACACATAGCCAGTGCATCAGTGAAAATCTTGTTTAGCTCAGATTAAGACAGATATGGCAAAATAAGCAAATTATCTATTTACAAAGCAGTTACTTTCAAGTCACTCTTGAAACTAAGCTGGTTAGGATCAGAGCAGGATTAACCATAAAGTGACCCTAGGTAGCTGCATGGAGCCCCACTGGTTACACTGGTGCCCTGGAAAGATGAATTTTCTTGATTCCATTTTCCATCCCTACATAAAAATAAATGTATTGGGTTGTTTGCTTAGGACATCCTACCTTCAACAATACCAACAGTATAAAAATAGATCAAATGTAAAATAAAAAGTTAAAACAAACAAGTTGACTTGTTGTGGATAAACTGCAGTATGTGTGTTGTGTTGAGCCGACAAGAGTAATTAATCCAACTTCTGTTGACATTTGTCAGTTTGGTACAAATCACTACTGATGATTAGACACCTCAGTTAAATTATTATTTTCAGGCATTATTTTTTATTCCTAGGGCTTCTCATTGCAATTGACCCGAATGTCATTTGTTCTATTTAGATTTGGTTTAATAAATCTCATATGGAAGCCTTTTAAATCAGTTATAATGATCACAGAAAAAAAAAAGTATTTTGCACAAAACAACCTGTCTTACAACGTTAGTAATTTATTGTTTTTATCCCTGTCTGCGAACCATGGAGTGAATCATAAACAAACAAAAACAATACACTGTGTCTGCTTTAAAAACAAAATTGCTAACTGTGTGTGCATTTAAAGAAAATTAGTAAGGAAATGGTGCATGGCAGAAATCCTATTTGTGGAAAATATGCACTCTCAGCGCTATTAAAGTTGAGAATTAATGCAAACAGATGGGCTGAGTTAAAATAGTTACTTTTTAAAATTGCTTTTATTTTAATAGTTAGCTCTCATTTATTGAGTTTTTAATAGCCCTTTGTGTTTAATACATGTGGAATATTAAACAGCCATGTTGCTATTGATATTTATTGCACTTATACCATTTAATGACCTCTATACAGAACAAACATTTTTTAAAGGAAAAAGTGTCAGGGAACATATCTGCTTGTATAGGTACAATTCTTAAAGGGACATGTATTTCATAGGTTATAGTCTTATTAATAGGCTGTATTTTTTGTATGTTTAAATCTTTATAGTTTTTGCATAAAATAAATAAATGTTTTGCTGAATTTGGGACCAGAAACCTGCCTCCTTAACCACACCCCCTCACTCCAGAAACATACTTCCTTATCAAATGTATCACAGGAAGGCATATAGTGAGGATATCACTACTTGTTCATAGTTTCTCTGACTGTCTGCAGCCAGGTTGTGAATTAAAGGTAGCTCACACAGTGCTGTTGGGGCTGATATTGTGTGTATACGTTTGATAAGGAAGTATTAAGGAAGTATTTCTGGCATGAGGGGTGTGGCTAAAGAGGCAGTCAAATTGTGTAGCTTTCTACAAAACATTTATTTATTTTGTGCAAAAACTATAAAGATTTGAGCATGCAAAAATACAGCATATTAATGAAGCAAAAATCTATCATATGCATTAGTTTTATTGTTGCCCGGAGTGTCCCTTTAATTAGCCGTTTATCAATATCATTTCTAAGTAACAGAATTTAAGACTCATGGAAAAGATGTATCTTAAGTAGTTATAAGATTATTGTTTACACTGTGCTCACTCCTTCGTCTAAAATTGCTGCCATGGATGGATGTAAAAGGTGATGCCATTTCCCAAAAGAATACAAAGGAAATCTCACAAAGTATTGCATGAAAGAGAATTCTAAGAGTTGTATATTGCACCTGGGTCACACAGCAGTATTGGGACTACATGTGCTTCCTTCCCTCTAGTGGTGTTAATAGTATAACAATATATAACAAATTGGCTCAAAAATAAGAAACCTTACTTTTTTAGCAGTCTAGCACCATATATACATACATTTTTATTTCCTACAAATTGATGCTATAACATGACACGTTTTACATTTCAACTAGCAGATTGTTAGAATTTTTCTGCAATGTGTAGGTGTATTGACATGTGAACAAGCATGCACACAACACTTGACAAGATGATTATATTGATTAAGCCTATTAAAATGCAGTTGCACATGCATATTGAGAAGCCAAGAGGGAGTGTTCCTGGAAACGTTTTCATTTTTAACTTTAATCATATATTTTGGTTCAACCTGTGTAATATATGGAAATTTGCTTCCATTTATTTTAAGGTTAACCTGTCAGTCAAAGAAAAAAGGTACCCTAATAATCTATGTCATAGATAATGTATAGATACAGGTATGAAAAGATGAAGGTTTTTTTTTTAATCCACCATCTAATTTTGCTTTTCGTAGTGCTTTTCTCATTTTTACTGTATTTCTAATTCCGAGTATTTATCGGTTAATATGGCAAACATCCTAACATCACAACTATCCATTGAAATGTCATGCAAATGATCTTTGTTTTTATGAACCTCTTGTTTTTGAGTTGGTTTTTGTTACTTTTTTATAAGTTTTGCATAGTTGGATTTCCTGTTTGCACATGCTTTCAATAATCAATGCAAGAAAGCAGAAGTACTGCAGTTGTCACTCAGTACAGAACATTGATATTTTACAAATGCATCTTGTAAAGCAATATATAGTAAGAGAAAAGTTTGTGTAACTGTATTTAATGCATGGGGCATTATGTCCATAGTAGTGGCATGTTTTTATGACAATGTATTATATAAAATGTGATCAGTTTCCTTATTTTTCTCACTGCTACTACATTTGACAAAAATGGTTATTTATTTCTTATGCAGTTTCAGACCCTCTCTGCATAATACGAGGTAATAAATTAAAGATTTTATTACGTAATTATGTATAATGAACAACAATCTATGCACAGAACATCTGCGATAACCTATATTTTGGCTAGCTATTTATACCATGTTTTAAGTGAATATCATGATAATATATGTAACACAAAAAGTCCATGGCAGAGAAGGGATTAAAAAAGTAGTTGACGTGCAGTGTTTGTCACTAATTGTTTGTTCAAGTTAAGATGTCAGGAGCATTTAATCTGAAATCACAGATTTGAAAAGACTAAAGCTAGTTCAATGTAACAAATGTATTAATGGACAGAGCATATTAAACAGACAACCGTTCCAACACCTAATATCAGGCTGAATATTTCTCTAACTTTATCCCACTTTATGTAACCTCAAATTATGTGTAGATTATAACAGGTGACTTTGCAATGAAACTGACTTTATTGACTTTCAACTTCACTTCAATGGCAAAGTCAGGTGCAAAGCCAGTACCACCAAACCTGTAAAGAAAAGGCCCTTTGGTTTAATTAATATCTTATGAATTAGTAAACCCATTTCATATGCTAATATTTCCATATTTATTTCCACTGACATTTTGTTATATGTGTTTTTAATGATTTGGGGTAAACACTTCGATTGCCTTTTAATTGCAAATGTCAGTACAAAAAAAAAAACAATATTAATTGATTTCAATAATTATAAGTAGTAATAGATTGATTTAAATCCTGCTGAAGCTGTATGCTTTTGGCATATGAAGAGGTTCATTTATTTTGTAATTATTTATTTATTCAGTTTTGTATTAATGATATATTTATTACATAATTACATAATATGTAATTTGACATGTATTCATAATTAATGTTGTTTCTCATAAGAAAACATTTTTCTCCACATTATTATAATTAGAGTAAGGCCAATAAGACCAATAATGATATGTTTAGTGATAACTCATTTATGAAATTATAATTTTTCCAAAATGGAATGACACACTTACTGACCTATAATAGGATTGTATAGAACTGTCACAGGGACTGGAGTGTAATGACATGAAAATATAACATGGCTGTATAAGGGGTTAAAGGGTAAGATTATCACTTTTGTTTTTTCAAGCCAACATACATGCTGCAAACTGACCATTTTTGCAATCTATTTCATCGCTGCCATCTTCACAGTCATCAAAATTATCACACTGCAGATCCGGGGCTATACACTTTTTGTTGCTGCAAGTGAACTCGTCTTTTTTGCAAGGTATCACTTTCTGTTTTTCACCTGCAATGTTGCAAAGACAAAAAATAAATCAAATGAGATTTTCACACTCATTAAAATGCAACTAGCGCATAAGACGCGACTGACCAAGAAAACAGTTAGGACTCCTCATGCGTTTGAAATATAATTGTTTCAGAGCCTAATTTATAGCTCACATGAACTTTCAATTAAGACTTCAATTAAGGTCAATTAAGTTTTTCACCAACTGTTTCACTCAAATTACATTAATTTAGTCTCTAAGCTGCATAAGGTAAATTTTATGTACCACAGTGAGCCTCGTCTGTGTTATCACCGCACTCGTCCAGGTCATTGCAAATTTGTTCCGTCCGAAGGCACACGCGGTTGTTGCGACATTTGAAAGGCCTTGTTGGTGGGCATAGAAATTTGACTTAAGAAAAAAAAATACCATACATAAAATGTCAATATCTTATGAGTAAAAATGGAAAACATTATATTACATTATGAACCATATTACAAGATGTTTGTATAATCAAAGCACCCGCTGGATTATTTTATATGTATGTACCATACTATTACTGCACCAACAACTGGTGTCCATTAAATCCTGCTGCTATGAAAGGCAGATAGGCCTTTCTTTAATACAGACCTGCCAATACTAACTCCAAGGTAACTCATTAAATGCTGTGCTGGGTGCACATTCATCCATAGAATATGTTTCACTCAATTGAACACAAAAGCTTCCCACACAGTATAACAAATGCGAGAAAACAGTATAGAATACAAGCTTTTTGATTTACAGACCCTTGATCTTATTCATTTGAACATATTGTTCCATCTGGAATCTTAGGTGGAATTTTTGCTTAATGAACATATTTTAAAGGAATAATGCATCACATTATCAAAGCAATTCTAAGGGTTTGTTGCATTTATAAATCAGGTAAAAAGCAAACAAAATGCAAGGTTTTAATGACATGAATAATATATTTTGCTGTAGCCTATATTCCTAAAAGCAAAGTTTTACACATTAAATATTAAAAGTAAAGGACATATCAGCGCATTCAAAATCTTTCTTTAATCACATACAGTATTCAGGGAACACAGTTAGTGTTACATTATTGAAAATATTTCTAGGGTATTACATGGTGGTTTTAGCATTTTGCAAATAAAACATATTGCTAAGAGAACACAGAAATCATTACCCAACCAGCAGCTCTCCAAGACTTCATCAAACATGTGTTGTAGAAGTGTAGACTTTCCTGGGGTTGCATTGTTATTAAAAGCCAACATAGAGATAAGAGCTGCTAATTAACATCACGAATGCCAAAAAACTATGCATTTTTGCAGCCTCAATGCATGAGGCTGGAGGGTAATGATTGCAATCTAATTGCAATTTGAGTTTTTATGTCATTGATGATTTTTCTAATTATATTATTATTATTATTTTTTTTATATGTTGTTTGTTTCCAGGAGACTTGGACGGAGTTTAGCTCCCATAATCCTTGGATAATCCATGAAGCAACTGGTAGTTAATAAACAGCTTAAAAATAAAATATTGAGAACCTGGGTGAATAAAATGGACTTATTAGATCATTAAGAGGTTATTAACAAGTAGATTAAGTCAAAATAGTAACAAATAAATAATTAAGTGGTGCAAAAGAAAAATCCATACCACACATTTCAGGTACTTCATCAGAGTTATCACCACAGTCATCTTCCCCGTCACATAGCCATAAATGCAACTTACAAAGAGTGTTATTGCACAGGAATTCATCACTTCGACATATGTTTGGTCCTTTAGAGACATAAAAAAAATAAAAAATGAATATTTTATTTTGGATAATGTTCTTGCATCACATTTACGGATATATTATTATTATTATTATTATTATTATTATTATTGCCATTTAAATAGCGCCAACAGATTCCGTAGCGCTTTACAATATTTTAAGAGGGGGTATGTAACAATAAATAGGACAATTACAAGAAAACTTACAGGAACAATAGGTTGAAGAGGACCCTGCTCAAATGAGCTTACAGACTATAGGAGGTGGGGTATTAGAAACATTAGGACAGGAAATATCAAGTAGGAGTGAAGTGATATATCAACATCAATAGAAAAAAAATGAATTTTATATTTGCTTTATCTACCTTTGTTCAATATATATAATGTAGCATGACACAAATATAATAAATTAGATACAGCAAGTCTAAAAATTTAATGGTTTAACGTATCAGGCAATTGGCTTATAATTCAAAAACATACACTATTAACTGCACTGCAATCACAGTTACTTAAAATATAATTTGGAATTATATATATATATATATATATATATATATATATATATACAGATAGCATGTGAAAAGAGAAAGAGTAAAACAAGCCCAAAATATGAATACAAACGGTAATAAGTACATAGGTATCCCGATGTATTGTACAGTGGACCTCAAAATAAACAGAAACAAAAAATAATAGTGCAATACAGTAGATGTAGTGTATAGGTGGTAGGTAATTAAGTGTCGCTATCACTCACATTCTTTTGAGCTAATTCAGAGCTCTGCTGTTTTGCGCATAGACAGAACAATCCCCATCTAAGGATATAGGTTGGTGTGGTCCCCGGAGGTGCTTCAGATTGTTAAGTTTCTTTAATAGATCAAAAGTATCTTTGAGGTATGACTTAGTTTTAATTACATATGGCTGAAGTAAGATGTCAATATATTCTGATAAATTCAAAAGAATGGATCCAATCCGGGAGACAATTTTTTTGTATTTTGGGCAGAAAGTAGATGACAGGGATTCTGGGGTATCTTCAATATCGTTTATTTGCATTATCTAGTCTCATTTTTATTTAGTATCACACCTCCAGTTTTTATTACATATGTGGCTAACAAAGAGTCCAATAAGAGCCAACACCATCTGTCGGTATAGATTTAGATACACTCTCGTATATGTTTTCTTATTGCTTATATCCATTTTTTTCCCTCTTTTTGCCCTTCTGCAAAATGGCCACCGAGCCAGTTCAGAGAGAAAAAATGCATGAGAAACTCTTGTCGCGTCATTTCCTGTATGACGACCCGCCCCTTTCGAAAGTGTCTGGGCTAGTACAGATAACCCTCTCATATTAGGTGGACATTTATACATCCCACTGTGGACATTATTCATGCCTACATACCTTGTAACACAGCGTCGCCATTATGGCCATGTATGCATTCCACACTGAAACACATGATACCTATTAGAATATCTCCATGCCAGAACTACGCCTCGTCACTTGAGCACCCTATAAGAACAGAATGCTATAAGGATCTCCCCACACTTCTTTAGAAGCCCTATTGAGTGTCGAAACACGTAAAGTGGGACTCATTGGAGAATTTTGTATACTTTTTTTTTAACTATCTTATTTTTTTGTTAGCTATATTAAAGTTAACACATTTTTACTTACTTATTACTTTTTTTTATCGATCCACTGCTTCCTGGTATCATCATATTCTTAGGTGGGGATTATACCACCTATGCTGGCTATACAAGAGCAAGTCCTGCTCTAGCAAATGTAAGTACAAGACTATACTGATTTATCTAATTTATTAATCTGTACCTACTTCACCATTTTTTTTTTGCATTTGCATTTGCTTCCACATATGCTCTGCACATTGCACATTATCTGAAGCACCATATCTGAAGCACCTGCGGTGACCACACCAATTTATATCCTTAGACGGGGATTGTTCCATCTATGCACAAAACAGCAGAGCTCTGAATTAGCTCAAAAAAATGTGAGTGATAGTGACACTTAATTACCTACCACCTATACACTACATCTACTGTATTGAACTATTATTTTTTGTTTCTGTTTCTTTTGAGGTCCACTGTATAATACATCAGGAGTCCTATGTACGTATTACCATTTGTATTCATATTTTGGGCGCGGTTTACTCTGTCTCTTTTTACATTACATGTACCAACAAGGTCTGGGAATCCTTGTACAGTTTACTGCTGCCTGCCTTGTATCCACTGTTTAATATTATAGTGAGCGCCTATTACTTCTTATCTTTATATCGTATGGATTACCTGATAACAAAACAAAATTATTTTCAATAATAGGTGTAATATTAATTACAATAGGAAACACCCCAATCAAATTGAAGTGATGTAAGAAACACTTATAAGTAGGTCTGATGATAATATTATCCATACAATTCAGCAAGTGTATAACTCATCTTAATTTATTTCCTCTTCATAGTTCTCCACAGAATAACTATTAAAAATCTCGTACTGGATTCTCTCTAATGGTTTTCTCACTTTACCGATTAGCATTATTTCCATAAATTTCAATGGAGAAATAGATATTCAGTAAGCAGAGTAAACCCTTACTCTAAGAAAATCAAGACCTTTATCTTTGGATAGATATTTAACTATTAATCATAGTGGACAACTAAGGTACAACCTCAACAAAATTTAACATGCCCAACATTCTTGTTTTCTTAGCAGAAAAAGACATATGGGTTTTCTGATAGGACATGTATGAAGTGATGTTATTGTCTGTACAAAATTGACACCCGTATATACTCCAGTCGAACATCTCCATTACATCTCCTCATTGTTAGAATATTCTGTTTGATCTGTGCAATCATTACAAACCTTCTGAGATCCAAGGTCAACCCTGCCTTTCATACTTCTGAAGTCAATAAGTGTGTACAAATTATATTACGCACCATCTATAGCCTATGATACACCTGGAAACTAGTGAAAAGTTAAATTTTCAATTATTTTACTATTATTATTACGTACAGTATCTCACAAAAGTGAGTACCCTCACAGTTTTGTAAATATTTTATTATATCTTTTCATGTGACAACACTGAATAAATGACACTCTGCTACAATGTAAAGTATTAAGTGTACAGCCTGTATAACAGTGTACATTTGCTGTCCCCTCAAAATAACTAAACACACAGCAATTAATGTCTAAACCGTTGACAACAAAAGTGAATACACCCCTAAGTGGAAATGTCCAAATTGGGCCTAATTAGCCATTTTCCCTCCCCGCTGTCATGTGACTCGTTAGTGTCACAAGGTCTCAGGTGTAAATGGTGAGCAGGTGTGTTAAAGTTGGTGTTATCGCTCTCACACTCTCTCATACTGGTCACTGGAAGTTCAACATGGCACCTCATGGCAAAGAACTCTCAGAGGATCTGAAAAAAAGAAGAATTGTTGCTCTACATAAACATGGCCTAGGCTATAAGAAGATTGCAAAGACCCTGGAACTGAGCTGCAGCACGATGGGCAAGACCATACAACAGCTTCACAGGACAGCTTCCACTCAGAACAGGCCTTGCCATGGTCGACCAAAGAAGTTGATTGCACTTGCTCAGCGTCATATCCAGAGGTTGTCTTTGGGAAATAGACATATGAGTGACACAAATATAATAAATTAGATACAGCAACATTGCTGCAGAGGTTGAAGGGGTGTGTGGTCAGTCTATCAGTGCTCAGACCATACTCCGCACACTGCATCAAATTGGTCTGCATGGCTGTTATCCCAGAAGGAAGCCTCTTCTAAAGATAATGCTCAAGAAAGCCTGCAAACAGTTTGCTGAAGACAAGCAGACTAAGGACATGGATTACTGGAACCATGTCCTGTGGTCCGATGAGACCAAGATAAACTTATTTGGTTCAGATAGTGTCAACCAGGTGAGGAGTACAAAGACATGTATGTCTTGCCTACAGTCAAGCATGGTGGTGGGAGTGTCATGGTCTGGGCCTGCATGAATGCTGCCGGCACTGGAGATCTACAGTTCATTGAGGGAACCATGAATGCCAACATGTACTGTGACATACTGAAGCAGAGCATGATCCCCCTCCCTTCGGAGACTGGCCTGCAGGGCAGTATTCCATCATGATAATGACCCTAAACTTACCTCCATGATGACCACTGCCTTGCTAAAGAAGCTGAAGGTAAAGGTGATAGACTGGCCAAGCATGTCTACAGACCTAAAACCTATTGAGCATCTGAGGGGCATCCTCAAACAGAAGGTGGGGGAGCGCAAAGTCTCTAACATCCACTAGCTCTGTGATGCCATCATGAAGGAGTGGAAGAGGTCTCCAGTGGCAATCTGTGAAACTCTGGTGAACTCCATGCCCATGAGGGTTAAGGCTGTGCTGGAAAATAATGGTGGCCACACAAAATATTGACACTTTGGGCCCAGTTTGGACATTTCCACTTAGGGGTGTACTCACTTTTGTTGACAATGATTTAGACATTAATGGCTGTGTGTGGAGTTATTTTGAGGGGACAGCAAATTTACACTGTTATACAGGCTGTACACTTACTACTTTACATTGTAGCAGAGTGTAATTTCTTCAGTGTTGTCACATGAAAAGATATTAGAAAATATTTACAAAAATGTGAGGGGTGTATTCCATTTTGTGAGATGCTGTATTATTATGCTTAGCATTACTGATTAAAAGATCATCTTAGCTTACATGCTAGGAATACCAATGATAAGTAATCATGGTAAAAAGTCATAATTTTTACTTTAAAGCTAAGCTAACTGAAAGTTGAGAAAATTATCACCTTTTCACTCTATTTTTGTTTTTTGAGGGTAGTAATATAAAATGGCTACTGCAACAATAGTGTAGGAAAAATAGTGTAGGAAAAATCTAATCCTTGACATGAATGCTTTGAAAATATAATTTATTCCACAAAATAAAATACTGCTCCTATTTGATTTCTTTAGAAATGTCAAGTCCCAGAAGAATTTTGCCACCGTACTTTTAACTTCTTCATTTTTTTTTAATGTTTCATCAATAAACTTGCTTTGTTTCTCAAAACAATATTTCTAGATGTCCATAGACTTAAATTATTCTTCCACAAGGAGTTGGAGTGATTGTGTATATTTCCAGCACTGTCACATGCAATCAACAAGAGGATTATTTATTGTAACTGACAAAGAAATATAAAGGTAAGGGTTTTTCATCTTATTGTTTTTTTGCCACCTCTACTATTTTATAGGATGAAATAGAGAATGGGACTTACATTTTTCTGTTTAAAAACTATAGATTCTGACATGTCAATAGTTAAACAGCAGATGTCAAACTCCATACATTTGTGCTATGCTTTAACAATGGGGCATAAAATAATGAATTCATATGATTGTAATGCTAATATTTTATGGTAAGTGTTTGCTTAGCAAATAAAAGAGGAGAAATTAAATAAGCATATACATTGTTACCACACATAGTAATATATGATTAAAAATCCCATATCATATATAAATGCCTTATATTAGTGTATAATACTACTACTAATTATAATTATACTAATTCAAATAAAACGTGATCCTTGTATAAAGTATTTTAAGATCGCATGATTGATGTTTTCTATAATACTTAAAGGACACCTGTCACCTCAAATATATTTTTTATATAATAATCACTTTATGAAATATTGAAAAGAAATATATATTTTTAAATTATTCTAAAAATGAGCAAACTCATCCCTAAATTTAGCATATAATAGGATACTTCAGCCATATACTGGAACCTTTGGTCAGAGAGTGTATAATAAAAAAAAAAAGATAGTCTCTATTGTAGGGGTGCCCAATAGGTAGATCCCCAGATTTTTTTTAAACTACAGCTTCCATGATGCTTTGTCATTCTAAAGTAATTCTAAATGCATGCAAAACATCATGGGCATTGTAGCTCTATAGCATCTAGGGGTCTACCTTTTGGGCACCTCTGCTCTGTTGGCTTCCCTGCTTCACTACCGGTACAGAAGCAGGGTTCATAGAGACTGCTGGTTTTGAAACACTGTCCAACAAAAATGCATGTATGTGGTGGAAAAAGCCTGTCATTTTTTTTTATGTATACTTCATGGAACAAATAAACTTTTTCCTTCTAATACTTGATGAAAGATCTATTATAGTAAAGATACATTTTAGTTGACAGCTGTCCTTTTAGGAATCTTAACTAGATGCGATTAACTAGTTTATGGCTGATGGTTGATACTCAGTTGACTTAGCCAAAATCATGAATATAAACTCTTAACACGTCACTTTTACCAGTATTTATAAAATACAAGTAGGAACACAGAGTTACACAGTAGTAAGTAAAATACACAACTGTTGAGTAGAATATGAAGAGTATGTATGTATAAAGAGAGATTATAGGACAACGTTCTCAAAGTAAAGTACTCAATTGGATCATTCCATTAGTTTCCATGGTGATTTCCCACACTTTCACCCCATGTGTTTAGAAATGTTATAACAGTGAGAATCTAAGTATAAGTAAGGCAATATGAAAGTGTACATTAAAAGATAACATTTGATACAAAGGGTGATGGTTTCTAGCAACTGGTTTTTCAATCCTCCAGTAGTTGATCCACTGTTAGAGATCCAATGCGGTGTACCTAGCTTATATGTTAATATTTAATAAAGCATACAGCAAATATAGAATATACAGTTCAATTGAAATATAAATGAGAGAGCTAATAAGAGAAACATGAAGAAATCAACCAGTAACAGTACTAACCTCTGTCACAATTGTCTTCATCACTCCCATCCACACAATCATAAACTCCATCACAAAGCCATCTAATCGGCACACAAAAGGCCTTGTTCCGACATCGAAACTGATTTTCTTTGCATTCTATCACACAATCAGTCTGCATTAAAGTAAAGAAGCAAACAAAAAGATACAAATGTGAATATTCTTAAACATTTATATTTTTAAATTTTTTTTTTTTTTTCGTGCTAATCAGTTAAACCATGTTTGAATTATTTTTTTGTCAGGGTATCTAGTCTTCTTCAGTGTATATGCACTGCAAACATGCTATTCTTCTCACGTTTCATTTCTTAAGAGTCCAAGGAAATAGGATAAATCATAATGTATTTTTAATTCAGAAAGGCAACATATTATTTGATGGCAGATAACAGAAGATAATGAGGGAGTGTTAAAAAGGTTGCTAACAGAAGACTGACGCTAAGTTCTCAAATGGAGCAAACACCATACAAACCGAATGAAACATGTTGGTGCCCATAAATACTCTGCCCCAGTTTCCAGTTAGCAACAGTTACATAAATCACTCCACATATATCATGTTCTGTCAACCTCTATTTACAATTCACTAAATTTCATGGATGTGCAAACATTAACTCCTTAAGGACACATGACATGTGTGACATGTCATCATTCCCTTTTATTCCAGAAGTTTGGTCCTTAAGGGGTTAAAGGAAGCAGAAATAAACCAAAAACTATTCAACAATACCAGCGTGCCAATGTTACTGAGGAGATTTGTACTGCTTGGGGATGCATCCCCAGGCAGGACAAATCAAAGAAGATAGCAGGTAAAGGGGAAGGTGTCCCGGAGATGGGTGTTACAAAGAGTAAGACCCACAAAGTGTCGCTGGAATGGTGGAAAGGTAAATAAATCTCCATATTTTACACTGGATAAACCATGTATCGTTGTGATACATGGTGTATTCAATGTATATGGGGGCATTTAAGGTAAGTTATTTTTTTTATTTATTTTTTACTCCAGGTTCACGTTAATCTGCTATATTGTTTTTTTGTTTTTTTTTTCAAAATAGCTCCATCGGCTTTGGCATGGTGAAATACAAGGGTATGGGATTTTTATGCTGTGGCTTGGAGCTCAAACAGAACTTGATTATCAATAACTGTGAGGCCTTCTCTATTATTACAATATTGGACATATGTGTTAAGAAGACAATTCTCTGTGAATACATGTTCATTTGAATGAAAAAATATCTGGACAATCATTTATAGCACTTAACACATCCTAAGCCATTGCAAGAGCTGTGTTAATTTGACTTTTTCCTCATTTAAATTTGTTATATGCTATATGTTATATAAACATTTTTTTTTTTAATTAACTTCACTGGGAAACAAAATAGCACAGGGACACCTTAGGCACAAAACATGAAATAATGCAAAACACATTTGTATTTTTTACATGCTGCGTGATGCTTGTTTTTTCAGAATATTAATAAAACTTGTAAAATATCAAGTCTCCAGTTTTATAGCACCCATTCTACTGCAGGGAAAGTTCTTGAAAAATATATCTCAGTAACCTCTTCATATCTGCTGACACCATTAGAAGCTGAAGGTCCAGGGGACTTGAAGTAAATCATTAATTTAAGGTAAATAGATTTTTTTATACGTTTTTGTTTTCCAAAGCATTGTTATCCTTTTTATAAAGGAGAACGTGAACCAAAGGCTGGTGTGTTCCTTATGTTATATTTACTATGTTGTCCTGCCACTCAGAATAGACACATTTTATGTGTGGCTTCACAATCTCTATTTGCAACGCTTGTTAAATATCTGTTTCATGTTTGCATAGATTAAGGTAAATAAAAAATGTACTACACTAAATGTGTTTAGAACGGACTATGTCAGCTATTTAACTTACTTTCATTTAGGTACTTAGAAAAGACAAAATCAAGGACAAACTGAATGACAAAGGTGATGGAAAGGAAATTATTAAGTTTCACTGAATTTCTTTATTTTTATTGCACTGAACATACATTCCTCACTTCATACCTTGATCCTCTTGCTGTTTTGAGAAAAACAATAATGTCACAACTCTCCTGCTTTGTTTACCGACTTTACCAAGAACAGAGTGATAAATGATGATATTTTGAGAATACAGAATTTCCAAGAAAATTAGAATAAAGGTCCCTTAAAGTCTTCACTACTTGTGGCCTTTTTAGTATATCGAGTATAATTGGTATGCTTTTACTCACCTCGTCTGAACCATCAGCACAATCATATTCACCATTGCATCTCAAATATGCAGAAATGCATCCACCACTATCACATACGTATTCACTCGAAGAACATGTCTGTGATGCTGTAAAAGAGAGAGCAGTGTAAAAAAAATAAGCCTAAAATATTACATGATACCCAACAGTTATATTTTGTCTATCAGCATGTGACAAGACAAGATAAAGGAGATAATATGGTTGACGTGTGTGCTTAGATAGAATGACTAATGCTATGTGGGGATTAAGAGCTATGAGTGTCTCTAGAGTCCAATTCTCAGAAGACATCTGTGTCTATAAAATCCTGTGGTGGCATCATCCATCTTACACATTTTTACATTTTATGAGTACAGCAGTGAATTGGCCTTTAGCCATACCACTCCCTCAGGGTTTTTTCCTATCATAGCTGTCTTGTTGCACAGTGTTATATAATGTTTCTTCAGTTAAGGAATAAATGTCTGTGCTCTCAATTTAATCTGTATTAAACTGTCATTAGACATTATTTACTTTTATTTCTGCAATGTTTCTTCAGTCAAGACAATATGACTAACACTCTCACTGTGACTGCTAAAGGGTGGTTTCACACAAAACTTTGTAATGTGTTACAAACCCCTGTGGCTTTTGTTTGAGTATATACTTAAACATTTAACAAGAAAAAAAAAAAAATGTTTTAATTCATGATGTATAATATTTTGTGCCTAGTCCATATTTATGTTTATATATCTGTAAATAATAGTTTTACTGTAGGCAACAGTAGTTTTTTAAAAATAAAAATATAGATTTTTGTGACTTTCTCAAACATTTATAAATGTCTACTATCACACACTGTACCTAATGTCAAACATTTAATAAACACTTTTACCCATTGAGTTATCAAGCCCAATATAGGTATGTGTAGGGGTTAGAGACATAGCATATCTGGGAATAACACTATTTTGACCTAACCATAGATCTTTCTCAAGTTCATCTGGAGAAATTTCAACTTGAGAAAAACCTATTGTTAGGTCAAAATGTTATTCAACTTGCTCTGGAGACCTCAATAAATCTGAAGGGAATCTAAAGGGAAGAAGCTTAACAACAAATATGGAACAGCGGTTTATGCTGTTATTCTTTATTATCCAACTACCCAAGCTAAGTAGATTATTTGGTGTATACTATATTGGATCTGCCTTTAGCAGATTTAAAGCTGTACACACCATACATATTGCTGCCATATTTGAATAACTGTTGCAAGTCATTCCATATACAATATATAAGCCATTATTGGGTATAACAGCTCCTGGACTTTTGAACCGTACCTAGGTGCGATTCTTTTGGATTTGCAATTCGATAAACACTTCAAGTGATCTCATTTTTACTTTGGACTAAAATCAAGTACCTATTATGCAATATAAAACAAAAATATGGCAAAAGTTTAAATCAATATGCTGATGTTTAGAAAGGTCTAGATTTTGAATGTAAGTGCATGGGTTTGCACTCTGGGTTAAATGAACACCAGAGCATTAGGATTTCAAGAATGCATTCCTAGCACTATACTTTTTCTCTGCCTAGTTTTCCATCTGTGAGAGTTGGAAAGGTGAGCATTACTTAACTTTCTTTCCTCTCCTCTCTGGTCTTGCCTTGGCTGCTCCACCTCCCTGACTGAAAACATCAAGATTGATGATCTCAGCCAATCCAATGCCAATGCAATTGACAATGCTATTATGATTATTTATAAGTTATGTTATGTTAAAATGTCTCTTGTTTGCTGGCAAGGACAAAATGTTATTGTATGAGGTCATCAATATCGAAAAGTACCTTTTAATTTTGTTAATAATACAATCTATACACCTAAGACATATATAGAACAAATACAAATCTGAATATACAATTGTACTTCCTGTAAAAATAATTATTACTTTGTGTCAGTATATATAAACTCATGAAATATGTTATTCCAATCAAATGGAGAGAAGAGTTGGTAAGATCATAATGCACCTTTGATTTAGTAACACATATAATAAAAAATAATAAAGCAATTCTTAAATACCTGGCTCACAAGTCTTTTCATCATCTCCAAATTTACAGTCCTCATGACCATCACACTTCCACCTAGTTGGTATGCATTGGCCAGTAGAACACTGGAAATGATCTTTGGCACATCCTGTTTCACAATTCCTCTATTAATAAAAATATATATATAAAAAAAAAAAACTCGGCAGTGATTAATCAACATAATCTATATTTATCCACAAAAAAATATTTAATTGGAAAAAAAACACAAATGTATGATTAAAGTAGTCAACAATGAAATATGGGGAGTAGACAACCTAGCTGCAATCTTTACTCCAATACAGCAGAGTTGCACAAATCACCAACTAGTCTGTTTGAAATAATCTATTAGCTCATCACAACATATAGTTTAGTAAATAAAACTATAATAATCGCAAGTTCAACCCAATAAAATAAACATTAAAAAGTGATTGAACATAAACAGAAAAACCAGCGTGAATGTTCGAGTTCTTAAATTTAAATTCTATGAGTATGGAGTAAAAAAATGAGCTTGGTGTCAGCTTATAAACACTATGCCTTTAAAGATAGGTTTACAAATACACAATTAGATAAACATTCACAGATTGTAAAGAAAATTGCATAAAATAGACATTAGTTTTGTGAACTGGCAGCTACATTGTGTGAAAAACTCTCATCATATATTTATACATTTTAAATAGAATTGAAATAAAGTTATTTAACCCCTTAAGGACACAACTTCTGGAATAAAAGGGAATTATGACAGAATATTTCCATCATGTGTCCTTAAGGGGTTAAACAAATCAAATGAAAACAATCTGATTTTTACAATACATGGATGCAATATAATAATTCAGCATATGGTGAAAATTTAATTACATGGAATGGGTTATGTTATTTCAATAAGGATTTGGGGTTGTATTGAAATGAGTAAGTTCTGAATTTTAACTTAATTTTGCTATACTCTTGATTTTTCTATTATTTTGTGACAAATTCCCTTTTCAATTACTCCACCAAAAATATTCCCATACATTAATATTACTCCATACAAACTTTTTTGTTTCTTGTGAGAATTCTCTTTATCACTATTGCTGCATGCTAATGATATACAGCTCCTTTGTCTACTCAACAAGCAATGAACAAAATATAATTATTTTAAGTTTCAGATATACTGAACTGCTATGGAGCTGAAGGCTACACTTTATTTGCAAAGAAATGATATCATAATCTGAAGTGCCCGTATTTCAATTTTAGCAATCTAGTTCACCATACTCTAGAGCCTTTTAAGAGGAACATATTTGAATTTCATCTAGGCTATCAATAATAGAGAAACGTAGAGAGAGGTATACAGGAAAAAAAAGGATTGATTTTGAAAAAAAAAGATAAATTAAAAGTTTATATTTATAAATAAAATGGTGTCTTATTATTATAAAAACCTGTTACCCTTTAGAAATATGTTTTCATGCTTTGTCATGCAGTTATTTATTTTGTCAGTAATTTATTATATATATATATATATATATATATATATATACATATTTTAAAATATTGTCTTAGGAGCCCAGTGACAAAGATCTTCCTGAAAAATATTACTAGCACTGCACCTGTGCACATCATTACATATACAGGGAGTGCAGAATTATTAGGCAAGTTGTATTTTTGAGGATTAATTTTATTATTGAACAACAACCATGTTCTCAATGAACCCAAAAAACTCATTAATATCAAAGCTGAATATTTTTGGAAGTAGTTTTTAGTTTGTTTTTAGTTATAGCTATGTTAGGGGGATATCTGTGTGTGCAGGTGACTATTACTGTGCATAATTATTAGGCAACTTAACAAAAAACAAATATATACCCATTTCAATTATTTATTATTACCAGTGAAACCAATATAACATCTCAACATTCACAAATATACATTTCTGACATTCAAAAACAAAACAAAAACAAATCAGTGACCAATATAGCCACCTTTCTTTGCAAGGACACTCAAAAGCCTGCCATCCATGGATTCTGTCAGTGTTTTGATCTGTTCACCATCAACATTGCGTGCAGCAGCAACCACAGCCTCCCAGACACTGTTCAGAGAGGTGTACTGTTTTCCCTCCTTGTAAATCTCACATTTGATGATGGACCACAGGTTCTCAATGGGGTTCAGATCAGGTGAACAAGGAGGCCATGTCATTAGATTTTCTTCTTTTATACCCTTTCTTGCCAGCCACGCTGTGGAGTACTTGGACGCGTGTGATGGAGCATTGTCCTGCATGAAAATCATGTTTTTCTTGAAGGATGCAGACTTCTTCCTGTACCACTGCTTGAAGAAGGTGTCTTCCAGGAACTGGCAGTAGGACTGGGAGTTGAGCTTGACTCCATCCTCAACCCGAAAAGGCCCCACAAGCTCATCTTTGATGATACCAGCCCAAACCAGTACTCCACCTCCACCTTGCTGGCGTCTGAGTCGGACTGGAGCTCTCTGCCCTTTACCAATCCAGCCACGGCCCATCCATCTGGCCCATCAAGACTCACTCTCATTTCATCAGTCCATAAAACCTTAGAAAAATCAGTCTTGAGATATTTCTTGGCCCAGTCTTGACGTTTCAGCTTGTGTGTCTTGTTCAGTGGTGGTCGTCTTTCAGCCTTTCTTACCTTGGCCATGTCTCTGAGTATTGCACACCTTGTGCTTTTGGGCACTCCAGTGATGTTGCAGCTCTGAAATATGGCCAAACTGGTGGCAAGTGGCATCGTGACAGCTGCACGCTTGACTTTTCTCAGTTCATGGGCAGTTATTTTGCGCCTTGGTTTTTCCACACGCTTCTTGCGACCCTGTTGACTATTTTGAATGAAACGCTTGATTGTTCGATGATCACGCTTCAGAAGCTTTGCAATTTTAAGAGTGCTGCATCCCTCTGCAAGATATCTCACTATTTTTGACTTTTCTGAGCCTGTCAAGTCCTTCTTTTGACCCATTTTGCCAAAGGAAAGGAAGTTGCCTAATAATTATGCACACCTGATATAGGGTGTTGATGTCATTAGACCACACCCCTTCTCATTACAGAGATGCACATCACCTAATATGCTTAATTGGTAGTAGGCTTTCGAGCCTATACAGCTTGGAGTAAGACAATATGCATAAAGAGGATGATGTGGTCAAAATACTCATTTGCCTATTAATTCTGCACTCCCTGTATTGGCAATCAATAACATATTTCTGAAGGTACTTGATACAAAGAAGCTTCACCATTTTCTCTGTGGTAGCAATGTTCCCTTCATTATGTCATGGGATACGTGAAATAAACAATTCTTATTCATGCTCTCTTCACTGGCTAGCTTCTTCCATTAAACCTCTACACATCTAATCTACCAACTACTTCTCAGCAGAAACAGTTACTTCAATATCCTTGAGTTGCACCACCACATATCCAGGATCAACATGTCCCCTCTTTCTTTCCTCTCTACAACATTTCTGTACTCTGTCTCTCCTTTTTTTATATACTTTTAGAGGTATACTATTATTAATCAATCAATTGTATTATGTTAAAATTTCTCTTGTTGCATGCCATATTGCATCAATATCTCATGTATACAATTTGCTTGAGAACGTTAGTGATTTAAGAATGTGTTATGTACACAAATAAATAATCATCCTATATTGCATTTGGTTTTGCCCACAAGAGTAGACAATACAATTTTGTATAATAATATAAAGTTTTCATAAGTTATCATGATGGTGGTTGAATTGACATAAAGAATTCCTGGACTACTGAATTACTCAAAAAAATGAATGTAGACGTTTTACTCATATTGAAACAAGAAAAAGAAAAAAATAGCATATTATGAAAGTACATCACAGCATAATTTGCTTAGATCAATATAAAATTATTATCTTCCTTGAAAAAACCATACATGTTTTCTGGGACTTTAGAAGTCTAAACAAAGTTAGAATTAAATACAGTAAAATTAAAGTAATGTTTTTATTTAGTTGACACAAGTATATGTCTTTTTAGATTGCTAAATAAGGTTCACTGAAAGCTAAAAATAAAATTCTAAGTAAAAATAAATAACTTTCTTCCTAAAAGTTCAGAACTACAAACCTTTGTGGAACTTATAATTTGAAATACCATTATTAGTTTGGTCTCTTGACACTGTAAAATAACTCAATAATACAATTTTATTCTTGTCACCTACATGTTGAGTACAATAGAAATACGAGTGTGATTTGACTGGGTTCCAGAAAATCAAAGGTTATACTGGCACAAGTCTATGTGAAGTCAATCTAGTTTAATATTAAGGTTACTTTGTTGCTCCCAGGAGAGAACTTGGATTCCATACAATTACTTTTCAACCTCTAGTGACAGGATAAGGTGGATATAAGGTTAGAAGGCTTATTGAAAAGTGTAAATCCAACATGATAGCAGTTCATTCATCTAGGTTTTGTGTAGGTTTCATAGTTACCTCGTCTGTTCCATCTGCACAGTCATATTCTCCATCACACCAAAATCTTGCTGAAATGCAATCACCATTAGCACAAAGAAGTTCCTTTAGCGCACATGTCTGCGGTTCTGTGAAAAGATAAAAGAAAGCTCACTGTGTTTCAGCATGTCTACCTAAATATATTTGGAAAACATTTCCATTGTCTCCTGATTCATTCTAGAGTTGACTCTTAAACAAGACCCAAATTAGCAAAAGCTTGGAAGACCTCCACTCAAGACAAGAAACAGACAAGACCACCCAATAGAAATGTCTTAATCTTACTATATATATAGTGCTCTTGCAAGTCTTGCTGTCTTTCTGATTTTCCTATGTTGTTGCTTAGGAGAGGTTTCCCTGGACCTAACACAAGGATTCAATGACTGTGTTTCAATGGGGACTTGTGAATGCAAAAGAGGCTTGTGTAGGGACTTGGTAATGATCAGTGAATTATTTAGCCACTGTGAGATCATGTAATTTGTAATTGTGGCTGGAAAGTTTCATGAGCATTTCAATGATTAAAAGAAGGAGAATCCCTACATTCTGAAAACTGGGATAGCATATGTTTTGGTCTGGTAATCACTTCACACAAAGCTATAGACAGATAATAATTTCAGCAAAGGACCATGTAAAAGTAGGATTTTTGTAGTAACATTTTGGAAATTAATAATAAAGGTAATGCTAGTTTATTTAAAAAAAAATATATATATATATTTTATATATATATATATATATACAATATTTATATAAATATTTATATAAAAATATTATATGTTAATATATATATATATAAATATATATATATATATATAAAATATCCAATGCTTGCACTCCAGTTGAAAAGTATATGAAGCCCGGTGCTTGTCAGCAAAATTATAATAAAGATATATTAAGATAGCACTCCAAGGACTTTGTAATATATTGAAAAAAATTTGCTTTTATTCAGCAACTGCCACAGTGGATCAACGTTTCAGTTCTGTGTCAGAACTTTTGTCAGGATCCTTTAGGTGAAACTTTAAAATATCAAGTCTACTCTATATATATTTTTTCTTTTAATCAAACAGTTGTAAAGATGATTAACATTTCGTCTGGCACAACATTCACTAGGTTTGACATTAACACTTCATTATGTTATTGCAAGTGCAGTTTATTTCTGGAAGTCAACATTATCTGACTAATTGAACACAAATTTAAAAAAGGTACATAAAACAAGTAGTCTATTGAAAACCATATACCACTTTTTCCAGACCATTACATAACAGCTAATAATAGAGCACATCTCAGTTACGGTAACAGCAGTGTCATCTGGTATTCATAATACATTTAACATCATTGCCATACAAATCCACTATTTTGTTTATGTTTGTATTTTGGCACTGAGCTGTGGAATACATTTTCTATTTGAAGGAGAAATTTTGTTGCTTGCAAATAACAGATGTTTAATATAAAAAAAATGTTTCATGAATGTGTGTGGCTAAGGAGGAATAATAAAGAATAAAGGATAAAATAATAAAGAATAATAGAAACTGCTTCTGTACCCAAGGAGCCAACATAAGCTATACATTCGTTAACATCATAGGTAAACATTTTGTTACTTTGGTGAATGTTCACTAAATAGTAAATAAACATGTGGATAACAAAATATAAGTCATATAAGATATTGTAAAAAAAAAAAACACTACAACTCAGAAATTGTCCAAAGCGGCCCAATTTTTATGATTTAGTCAGCAACTGTCTACAGTTTATTGTTTAGACAATATAGATTATAAAAACCTCATGGTGGTTTATGTATGTCTCCAGAACGCATATATAGCATACTATTCACATCACTGGTATGTATCTACTTATATTATGTGATTTATTTCATTACATGTGCTAACCTGCCTACGTTTGACAGGTTTTCCTCTTCTTCTCCTAATATTGATATGTTCAGACCTGAGTTTGTGAAAGAGAAATGTCCTGTCTTCATCTCTCATCTCATCTGGAACCAACTGAGGGTTCTGGAGATACACATTCTATCAGGAATTACATAACTGTGAGTTGTGAAAATAAAGGTATATGTAGATATTCACACTTTTTTTTATCCTATCATTGTGCACTTTCACAGGACTGCTGTCAATTAATTTTAAAAGTGTGTCCTTTGTACCTAGCAGTCAACATAGAGAAATAATTCTTAGAAGACACAATGCACACGTGTAATATGTGCACTGGCTGTGCCTGGACCTAACTTGATTCTAACCTGAATCTTTGAATAAACACATTAAACTTGACAAAGGGAAGAACTCCTGAAAGCTCATCATTATGAAGTCCAGTTAAAAAATGTATTAAAAGAAATGCTTATACATCATTGTTTTGCATAATGAACATGAGATTTTTAATTGTCTTGTATTTGAGCCAAATAGATTTTAATTATTATATGTGATTACCCTACAGAGCTTTTAAAATGGAGTGAACTGCTAATCTTTCTCTCTTTGGGAGAAGTTGTCTTTCAGCTATAGATAGTATAAAAAAAAATTCAATTTGTGACCAGTTTTAATAATTCTAGTGTTTACAAAATGAATAATATGGACAAAATAACACAGAACTAGTCAATACCCCCTTTTCTATCTCCTTTTTCAGACTTATGAATTGTATCTCCAAATTAGAAATTTTGAAACAAAAAGTTAGTTGGACAAAATGAACTTATTTATTCAAGAGACAATTTGATTGTATTATTATTTTGTAAATTTGAAACACATCCAGTAAAGTTGTAAATATTCTAGGTGGCATTGTCTATTCATCCTTAGTTAATATAAGCTTTTCTTTTAAAAATATAGATTTTTTTACAAATTGGTGTCTTCTAACATCGTATAGTGCTATAACAATCTCACAACAATACTTACTGCAGGTTTCCTCATCGGAATTGTCTCCACAGTCATTCTGACCATCACATCTCCAGTGATCAGGAATGCAGTTTTTGTTTTGGCACTGAAACTCATGGGGACCACATGTCTTTTTGTCTGTAAAGTATAATAAAAATAAGACAGGATAAAGATAAGACAAGTAGAGAAAGAGATGTAGAGAGTAGTATTTTAAACCACACTAGTGGTTTAAAATGTGTTAAAGTTCTAAATGAACATTATACTGATACAGAGCTTCAAAATGTATTCAGCCAAACCACTAGAGTCAATTTACACCCTTTTAAGAATGAATATGGTCAATTTTAGTTATGGTACCAAATACCAGAATATGGAAAGAATTACAGTGTGTAATTCATGACATGGAAAAATCATGGATTAAGCCTTCTTGAAGTTATGTTAATAATCATAGTGAATTCTTGCTCATTACGTGTTAAATTCCAAACAGTCAACTTGACAGGTCATTTAGTGGGTTTAGAATAAAAATTTAAATTTAAAAATAAAAATTATAATAAAATTCAGAGTAATTCTATAGACTGTAAGCTCATTTGAGTAGGGTCCTCTTCAACCTATGGTTCCTGTAAGTTTTCTTGTAATTGTCCTATTTATAGTTAAATCCCCTCCTTACAATATTGTAAAGCACTAAGGAATCTGTTGGTGCTATATAAATGGCGATAATAATAATCTTTCTGTCCCACCCAATCATGCACTGCAGTGAATGGCTGGGGTTAGTGAATACACAGGTCTGCAGATGAACTAATAGCTGTTCTTTCTTATTCCCACAATCGATGTAAAGAAATGTGCCGTTTAATAATAATAAGTAAGGGTACATGGACGTGTTCCACATTCCCCACATGGCCTGTGGGACTGGTGTTAAATGAAAAGTGTGTCTGTTGCACTGATCACAAATGGACACCTAAGCTCCCTCCTCTAAATTAACCCAAATGTAGAGTTGAAGGATTATTGTATATAGTATTGAAGTCTCTAGGACTGCTGATGCACACCTGTTCTCAAACCAAACAACTATGCTTGATATTCCAAAACCAATTAGAATTACTTTAACCAATTAAAGTACTCTTTTGCATTTGTAGAATACAGAATTCTCTAAATACACTGCTCTAAGTATGCAGCAAACAGATGTCCAGTATTTTCCATGCAATGCTTCAACCTCCAGTGAGTCTGGGTTAGCAGGGACAGATGCCATTTTTGAATAAGTAACTTTGTGATTTTTGTGTAAGAATTATATTAGTAATTAGTCAGACTCCTTATAAAAAAAAAATGTTGTACAGCAACTTAAAGTAACATCAAAGGATTTGCCTTCCTCTTTTCTGTATGGTACTTGCCTCATGTGGCTATGCCCCAAAATTCTAACGTGTGGATGTGAAATGATTTTATCTGTAATGCAGTGAGAGTCTCTCGCAATCTTTATGCCCACTCTAATGGGATATCAGTGTATTAACCACTGCATGGGGATGTAAAGGCCATTTGGAGATAATGCAGACTATGAACAAGAGAAAAGTGGTAATGCGGAAATAAATGCTATTAATCTAAGCATCATACTAAATTAGTTGCAACCACATTGAAGAGATATCTGTGTTTGTAGGATGTGGTTATGTATACATTTTAACCCCTTAAGGACAAAACTTCTGGAATAAAAGGGAATCATGACATGTCACACATGTCATGTGTCCTTAAGGGGTTAATCTGTATTTGCATTATACACACGTAGGACATGGTGTTTGCTTTGCTTTGTATATTTTTTGTTACTTCCTTTTCTTTCAAACTTTTATGCAAATTTAGAATCTAATTTATGTAGATAATTAAAATTATATTTCACAGGATACATAGTGTAATGTAAATTAAATGTACTCAACATATATTGAAGAATTTATCTCAAAACAACAGGGATAAATGCATGTTTATTTTTCTGGAACATCTGTCGGATGCTTACTTTAGTGTGGTTTATAACAATCATTAAATGAGATCAGGATTTTACATGTAATAAATATTTTTCTTGTTTCATAGCGGATTTCCACAAAGACATAAAATGAAAACTATATATGCAGCATTATTAATGCATCCTTTATATGTGCTGGCAACTTATTATAAATACCCTGACTCAAATATGCAGCTAGACTCAATTTTGCAGAACTTCAATAAAATATTATAATTAGGGGTTCACTAAGAAAAATGACTGTAAGGACTGTCACTAGTTCCGATTTAATTCATAATCATGTAAAATTGGTTATTAAGCTACATTTAACTTTCATATTTCAGCATACGTGCTAAGATAAGTAATACATTTAAAAAAAATAATAATGAGGAATAACAGCTAGATTCTCAACTAGGCTCTCAATTCCAAAAACTCTATTGAGCTAATCCCTTTACAGATAACATTATGCACTTTCTAAATAAGGTAATGATGTCTCTGATGTGCTAAGTGCACCTGTTATTGTTATATACAAAAAATACATATGAACTGTATAACTACAGATTCTACTGTACCTTCAATGAGACATGTGAATTGATAAGTACAACTGTACATTTAACCAAAATGTATAACTACTATACTATACTTACCATACCTAACCCCTACTGCAGGGGTAGGCAACCTTCGGCACTCTGGATGTTGTGGACTATATCTCCCCTATACAGCAATAGGGATGTAAGAGCATTATAGGGGTTGCCTAACCTTGTCCTACTGTAGAGGAGACTGCTAGGCAATAAATACATCTTTATACCTGTTCTCCCGATATAAAAAAATGTTAGGATTTAACTATGTGCTATCTCACGCATAGCAAATAGTTAAACAACAGTTAAAGAAAAGAGACAATGGTTTGAGCAAATATTTACAAACTCGTAAGTCAAGTTTTATCTTCATATCCTACACATAAGATTGAGATAGAGTTTACATAGAGTTTGGTGACGTCCAAACGTTTTTCTTGAAATCTGTTTCCTGCTTTTCCATTAAGCTGTCTAGCTGACTGGAACACGCATGGTGTAAAGAATGATCTCTTTCTAAAATCAGTGGCCAAATCTCTTAAGAACTGATAATGCTAAGGATTTACACATATTTTATAAATGTACGTTCAGTTTTCCTTCTAAGTATTTTGACATTCATGAATCAATAAATGTGATAAATATATTAACTCAATTTGTAAAAGTAATAAAACTACACATAATTGTATATAGGAGATATTTGAGCTATTTATATGCTTTAACCCTTCATAGCAAAGCATTAGCCAAATCTATTTATATCATGTCAATTCTGGTCCATCCACTTTATGAATGAGTGAAAAACTAATGCAGAAATAAACACCCCAGTCATCATTTTATCAGTGTACATCTTTCTTCATGCTTCATTTGAATCATGTGAAAACAACAGCTTTTTATGTTTTTAACATTCATAGAATAAACAAGTGGCAGTAGCTTACATTTGTCTCCAATATAATGGGATACAAAGGTTAATTTACTGTGCAACGCTTAATTACTATCTCTGACCTCTGACTTTCTTCTAATTGTTATGCTGTAAACTGTTCTTTGTGAAAAGCAATAAATTACAGTTACTAGTTTTTGTCACAGTAGGTAGCTAATTACATTAACCAGTTTCACGAAGTACAAAAACTAGTTACTGCTGTGCCTCAAAATAGCTGCTTACAAAGTAAAATGGATCATGCATATTTATAAGGCACTGCACCGAACCTTTGATCAACACGGTGTGTGTCATTTACTGTAAATACGATGCAGTGAAATGGACTCATCTATGTTGATACACACAGGGCAGGACATTCCCATACTATGGCATGACAGCAGAGTTGTACCTATATATTTATTATTTATAGTTAATTCTACTAATGATTTTATCTGTGTGTTGTGCAAGATGAATGTATAGATTACTGAGAAGAATACCTGGTCCTAGAGCTGACAAGGTAGTCGCTGTGATTCTATGTGTCTTACCTGACATGCTTGTATTCTGTCTAAGAGAAAAGTACTTCAATACAAATTTCAGCAGTTGCTGAGTGAGAAGAATATGCACAAAACTTTATTATTACTATTTATATAAGTCCAACATATTCCGTAGCAGAGTTATAGAAAGGTGGAATTTAAAGGGGACGGATGAGCATACGATCTAGTGGGATTTGAGGTAGGTGATTAGCAGATATTAAAAAGTTTTGTTCATATCTAGACCTTGTTAAGGTGTGATAACATTTTGGAAGAACTGCCGATCAATATGATTTCTAGTTCTGTGTTGGATTCAGAGTTAATGGGTTGGACCCATGTCTAACTTTTATCTTAGGGCCCAGGCTGCTGTCATTCCACCCATGGCTGCCCAGGAGAATGATACTCATGAATCTCAGGCATATCAAAGCATGTATGCACAATCTATTATAATCTCATCATTAGTGTAAATAAGCAGGGAAGCTGGAAAGCAAAAAAACCCACATAGTATTAATGCTGTGTGTGTCTTTCAGCGTTTATAGACATTTGATTGCTCAATGAGAATGATCGCATATTGGGAAACATTGGTAATCGTCTGATACTCACGGCTTCAGCTGTCACCATTTAATATGGTATGAGTACTTAATAAATATCCACATATATATCTATCTGTCATTATGTTTGTCTATATATCTATCTGTCTGTCTATATTCTCAAACAGACACATTCTGTGTTCTGATCTGAGTAATTTTTATGGACATTAATCATGATTTTTATTGAAACTCTATTTCCATCAGCTGACTTCATCCCCAATACAGGTATAACCTTCTCTCTCCATCAAACAAGTCTTATTCAATTTATAACAAGCTAAATATTTACATTCAATGATAACAATATATCTTAGAGAAATTACTGTCATAACTAAACCTTGAATGATGAGTCACAGGGATCCTGTGACTCATACAATTACATATTTAACTTAATGACCAAGGATTGGAAGATCTGTACCTGTTAAAGCACCGGTCTCTCTTTATTGTGAGATAACTTACTGCCAGGCATTCAAACTCCTTTTTTGACATGAATCAGACTCTTGGTGTAAAAGGAACTTTGGTTGCATTAATTTCTTGTTAACATATCAGGAAAAACACCCTATACTAAACTTAATCTTAAAAGCTATGCAATGAGAGTGAGCAAATAACAGCTCCTTCTACCATCTTACACTCTTGTCCAAACTGCATAATATTTACAAACTCAAACTATTTACAACTCTAAACGTTGCTGTGCACTAATTAATTAATCTAAAGAATTAATCTGCCTCATATCGGCTAACTTTGCAGACTTGCACAGCACAGGCAAGAGCAGCCTCTCTCAGCCAGTTAAGTTGTGGCTTACACTCAAAATGTGCAGAGGCAACCATATGAGATTGAGACCTATGACTCAGCGATGCCTGGTGTGACCAAGTAATGCCTGGCTAAGAGATTTCATTTCAGCAGTAGAGCAGGTACTATGAATACTTATGGAATTTAGTAAATAACATAGTATTGAAACTAAGTTCTCAAGAGTTTCTCCTTCACTTTTCATTGGAAAAAAAATGTTAAATGAAGGTGTGACTGGCAGACTTCTGAGTGCTGCAAAGCACATTTATTAACCAATTAAAATTAACAGCTTGAGGAACACATTGTTGGTTAGAATATTGCTATACCTTTTTTTTCTCAAATAGAAAATTAAAAATTAATTATCATTAATTTTTTGTGTTGAGATAAAAAAAAATCTAAAAATCTGAGTAAAACAATATTAAAAAAAAGTTTCTAAGCTCTTGTACAAAATACTGTGTGCATTTAAAGGTTTAATACTGACCGCAGTTTGCTTCATCCGATCCATCCGCGCAGTCAGCATCCTCATCACAGACCCACAGTTTAGATATGCAGTGCTTTGTAGTTTTACATTGGAAATGATCTGGGGAGCAGCTATTTTCAGCTGGAAATATAATGAGCAAGACCATTATTTTAGCACACTTTTTAATACGACACAATTCCTACTCAAGATTATGAGATAATAAATTAATTAGAATATGCAACAAATGCAATTACCAGAGACAGCAAGGAAGAGAGAGAAATCTTGGCTACTTTTATTTCTTTGCACAAATAATTTAATGAGTGAAACTAAGAAATGCATACCTTTTTTTCTGTAAATGAATACAACACCCCTCTCAGCATGCAAAGAGATATAAGTCATGCAAAAGAATATTGAAATGAAAACAAAAAAAATTTGCAAATGTACTTGATGCGAAATATTGCAAAGTTTTGTTTTCAATTTTTTTGTATAAATCATTGGGTTACATTTCATATTTCATTATACTTAAGTTACTGAATAGCAAAAACTAATAATAATGTGAATATATAAATATATGTATATTTTCTGTTAAGCTAGATAATATGACGTAATGTAACTCTCATAAATATTTAGATAATAATTTTATTAGTTAATACATATATACAAAATGTGGACCCTCTCTCTCTCTCTCTCTCTCTCTCTCTCTCTCTCTCTCTCTCTCTCTCTATATATATATATATATATATATATATATTTCCAGGCTAATCATGGCAGCATATACACATGGGTTAGCTCCTCCCCTTACAGCCAATAGGACAGGATTTTAAACAAATTCTTATAAAGGAGGATCCAGAGATGAGTCCCTCAGTCTTTTTCCTGTCCTTACAGCCTTTAGGAAGGGAGCTCCTTAGCTCCCTTTAGAGATTAAGTACACTATATATGTTGAACTACTTTAATTACCTTCTAGGTCTCCTATACCGTTTTGCATTCATACCAGGACCTGTCCTGGGGTACCTGAGACCTATAAGGGACGTCCTGGCTTGGATCAGGGTGTCCTTCACTCCATCCTCCATCCTCCCAGCTTGGATTGCTTGGATTGCTCGGATCGCGGAGAGGACGCTCGCACATGCACAATACACTCACATCGCTTTTTGGCGCCAAAATGCAGTTTGGGTAAGGTCGCGAGTTCGCGGCAGCCATCTTTACAATGGGCAAAAGCGAAAATGGCAGGTAAATGGCCGAAAACACCAGGAATAAGGTTAGTGTTCAGCAGGTACTATTTAAAGAGACCTGGAACTCGAAGGAGGTTGGTGTGGTAAATATACTTGTGCAGTTTAAAGTTGTATTAGCTTGGAAAGAAACAAGTTAGGACTCTGGAAATTGGTGCCAGGATTTTTCTATCCTTTTGCCACAGGTTTGTGTATTTTATATATATTTACCCTCCTCTGTAAATTTCTGGGATTTAATCTGAGAGAATTATTTTATATTTATTTGTTGTAGTAGTCCATTATGAACTCTCCTAGTAGGAACCCCTTACCCTGTTTGGATGAATCCAGGTGAGTAGGGGTCCATTTATTTTATCTATTACTTTATATAGTAGTTTATTCTCCATCTACTATAACGGTTCCTTGTATCACTTTTAGTAATGGAGAACAATCTGTTACATCTCCCCCACGTAAGAGGAGACAGAAGTCAGACCCCTGTGCAGGATGTGATGGAAAGGCGATGGGAGGCAAACATCTTTACCTAAACTGTCTGCAGAAAGTGGCCGCTCCATCATCCTTAACGCCCACTCAGTCGCCAGATATCCGGGCTTGGATCAGACAGGAGGTGGCCCAGGGCATCTCAGAGGCCATGGAGGCAAGTAAGTGGTCCTGAAAAGGCCTAGACAGAGACAAGTTTCCTCAAAATTATCAGCCTCAGATTACCAGGATCCTGCTGAAGAATTTCAGATTCTCGACCAGGTTTTTTCTAGTGAAAACGAAGAAGAGTTCTTTTCGGAATATCTAGATGCCAAGACGGTAGATAAACTTATCCTGAAGGTAAGAAAGACCCTTGAATTACCGGAAGAAGTTCCTAGACCTGAAAATTCTGATAAGCACTTTGCGGATCTTAGGAAGCAGAAGCTTTCCTTCCCTCTTCACAGAGCCATTAAGGAATTGGTTACAGCAGAATGGGAAAAACCTGATAAAAAGGTTCTGTTTCAAGGTAGGCTATCCAGGCTTTACCCTTCGGAGGAGAAAACTTCCAAGAAATGTATGACACCTCCAAAGGTTGATGCTACCATCTCTGGGGTAGCCAGGAGAACAAGTCTACCACTGGATAGTTCAGCTTCTTTGCAGGAACCAATGGATAAGAAGTTGGATTCTGATCTTTCCAAGATATATTCGGCGGGTGGAACAGGATGCCATCCAGCTGTTTGTCTTACGGCAGTATCCAGAGCCATGAAAAGTTGGGTGAGAGACCTGGATACGGATGTGGAGAGAGGAATGAAGAGAACAGACCTCAGAGATGCTATCTGTGATCTTAGGATAGCTACTGAATTTGTCGCACAAGCAGCCCTGGATATCACCAGGATCTTCTACCGCACCATGGCTCTCTCGGTAGAAGCAAGAAGAGCTTTATGGTTGCATTATTGGGGTGTGGACTCCTTCTCCAAGGCCAATTTATGTTCCATACCTTTTGAAGGCGATCTTCTATTTAGGAAGACCCTAGAGGATTCCATTAAAAAAGCAGCTGAAGGGTGTAAAGTATTTTTACCCCAAGAAAAGAGAACAAGGAGTCCAGGCTCCTCTTGGTCAGAGAAGCGACCTCCTAGGGATCAGTGTTTTCGGGATACTCGTAGCTACTGACCAGGCAGAGAATTCAGCCGGAATAATAATTGACGTGGAGGCCAATCATATGCTTCACATTCTTCCCGAGGTAGAAATCCTTCCTTTCGTGCTGGAGGCAAGAACTTCTGACTATCCATTGGAGGTGGGTGCTCGACTTTCCCTCTTGAAGAGAGTTTGGGCACAAGACATACAAGATTCCTGGGTCAAAGCAATAATTCAAGGAGGTTACAGGTTAGAATTCCTCAGAAGACCCAGGGGCGACTTCTTCATACCCACAGGTCTACCCAAGGACAAGGGCAGAAGCAGGGCTCTGGGAAACTACATTCAGAACCTCAGGTCCCAAAGGGTCATCATTTCAGTTCCAGAAAAGGAACGATTCCAGGGTCACTTTTCACCTCTGTTCTTAGTCCAAAAAGACAAGGACAAGTGGAGACTTATTCTAGACCTGCGGAGAATCAACAGGAGACTACTAGTCAGATCCTTCAAGATGGAGTCCATAAGCTACAGTGGATTCTCATTTTGGTCATCAAGTCCATTAAATCATTAAATCCATTATGTTTCTTGTTTCCCTCCCTGTGAGCTAATACCGTAATTTTCTTTTCCTGGCTATTATTCATGGCAACATATACGGCCTGTCCTTATGGGTTTAGTTCTTCTGTAAGAGCTTGTTAACTGACTGAGGGACTCATCTCTGGATCCTCCTTTATAAGAATTTGTTTAAATCCTGTCCTATTGGCTGTAAGGGGAGGAGCTAACCCATGTGTATATGCTGCCATGAATATTAGCCAGGAAAAAGAAAATTACGGTAATTATGAATACATTTTCCATTATATATATACATATAGCTTAGAGCTTGAGTATGTAACAATATATTCTAGATCCCCTCACTGCCACACTTGTTTACTTTGTCATTGCACACATCATTCTGTTGCACAAGGATGGAGTTGGTGTTTTTCCAGGTCATGCATATCGCTCTATCGTGACTCTCTGACTGGCTGTCTGGCATCGACAGACAGATGTGTAGAAGGACAAACATACAGGCAAGCAGAGTTATAGATGGATGGATGGTCAGATTGTTTATCTGTTTATCTGCCTGTCCATAATTCCTTGTGTTTTGGTGGCAGATCACTGCAGCCCACAGTCCACAGAATCTAACAGTTGAGGTTGGTGCAAACGTGTCCTATGGGCAGCTCTACAGCACTAATTTTTGTAAAGGTGATTCTAACTCAGTAATTCACAATTATAGCTTTAAAATATACATTACGTAAAGAAGTCTATCAAAAAAGCTGTATATTTTCTGAAATATGTGCAGATACTCCTTTACAATATTCATCGTCATGCTCTCCTAACTTTTTTTGCCCAGGGATTTGCCCAGGGATTGCTCATCTCCCAAAGTTGTTCACTATCAGTGATTGAGGATACCAGAACACACTGGTACTTCCAGTCTTTTAATATAGGCTATACAGCAAGAGAGGAATAAAGCACACCCAGACATAGGTTTCTTCTGATTAACAAGGTCACTTAGACTGGGCATCTATCTTTTAGGAGATGTTAATTACTACCAGCAATTACATATTGGCCCACTAGGGAATAATCTAAAGAACTCTGCCAAATTAGTAGATCAGTCATACAAAATGTAACATGCGGAGAGACACTTAATATAATTACTACCACAATTATGGGTGCTACTCCAACAAGGTACTCCCTCCAATACCAATAAACAAATACTCAAAAAGAAAGGAATGCACACCAACTGATACAATAGTATCTATCTAAATATATTTATTATAATACAATGCAATTATTACATACACAAATTGTAACAATCTGATAGTGACCAAATAGGCAAAAAAAGGCTAAACCATATAATTACCAAATCTCACAAGCCTATATGGGCAGAAACACGAGTCACAAACAGTCCCCAACTACATGTCTGTTCATCCACCCATTGTAAAGCGCTGTGGAATTTGATGGCGCTATATAAATATCATAATAATAATAATAATAATAATAATAATTAATGGTCAAATGATTTTATTTTTGTTACAATTGATTTATACTTGAATATTGACCACAATTTCATGCTTATGGCACTGAAATTTTTTATTCAATGATCTGATATTACAGGAAGAATAAGCACATGCAATTTGTGAACATTTTAAATTTTGAAGGCAAATAATTTTTCCAAAAAACATGAATGGTGATGGGGCATGTTTTGCACTAACCAATGCTAATTTATTTTTGGGTGTTTGGGAATTTACCCATGCAATGGACCATGGCAGGTGGGGGAGCAGACTCACTTTTTATCACCATTTTATAGTTGACATTACATCATTTGGCAGCGTTCTTGGTAAGAGGTAGATGAAGTCATTGCATATATTAACAACAAGTGGGAACTTTCATTAACCTCTCAAAACCATAGGAATACTATTGAATTCCTCAACAAGGTTTTGAGAGGACTTTCAGGGAAGATTACCACTAAATCAAAAACATGTCATCACTACCCAAAATGGATAAATAATACCCCATTGGGGACAGTTTACTCAGATCCGTTGCAATTGCACCTACCAATCTGATTATGAAAAAAGAATCTTTATTGCTGGTACAACTTTTTTGTAGAGAAAGGATAATCCCCTGAGTTTATTGGTAGGGCTTACTTAAAAGCAGGATAATGTTATAGAGCTAGTCTCTTTGGGGTAAAAAAGGAAACCGCACTTCAACCTATAAACTGGTCACAATATATAATTCTAAGACCCATGATCAATTTTAGAATTCAAGCATATCACTCCCATAAGACCTGAGGAATTAGCCAAAGATTTAATATCAGCACTTAGTAGTGCATTGGAAATAATGGACTCATTTTTGATCTGCTTTCAGCTGTTGTTTTGGTGAGATTACTGCTATTATTTCTAAATATTGGCTTGAGCTCAGATGGAATCCTTGGCTGGAATTTTGTTTACCTAACTGTCCACCTTTAGTAGGGGAGCCAATCTGGAGAAATCAGAAGCCCTATCCAAATTAACACACAAAGAGATGAGAACAGGGAGTATTACCAACTGTGGCAATTGTAGACGTGGAGGTTCCAGGAGTCTAACTTGTGAGTTTTTTTTACATGGGGAATTGTATTTACACAACCTGGGGGAGAGCCCCAACATGTGGCCCACAATTTACTGTAACACCACATTTGTGGTTTACCTTTTGATTTGTACCTGTGGACTACAGCATACTACATTCACAGTCACTTTGATTTTGGTGTATGGACCCTGTATGGTTTTATGAGCTTTCTCTCCTGTAATTTTACACTGCTCATTGAATTGTTTATATCCATGATCTGTCACATCTGTCACATCCTTTTAAATATCCATACATGCCTATGGTACTTTGTGTCTAATATATACTTGTACTTTATATTTTTGGGTGCTCCTATTTATGTTTGCATCTTTGGTGTATCCTTTATACATCACAGGTCCAAATCACCTTGAAACCATGGCCCAAAAATCCCAGCTCCCCAGAAATTCTTATAATATGCCACTGCCTTTAAACGCAGCTCTGACCATAACAAAAATCCTTTGAAACCAGTGTGAATTTATGTGCAGCAGATCCATCTGCTCCTCAGTGTTTAGTACTATTTTTGTTATCTATAAACGCTAATTGTGAAGTAAATATCCTATTTAACAAACTGCCAAGCTAACAAAACTGACATTAGTTGTGTCACTCCAGCATTTGCTAGCTTTCAAATCTTGATATACAGTCACTCCCTAAGTGATCATTCATTTTTACTTGTTGCTAGAAACAATTGTACGGCCATTATAAAAATGTGTAAAGTAGATGCAGTTTTCCATTCTACATCTGTGAAGTTTTATTTTTTATTGTTTGTTTTGCTTTATTTTTTTTACTGAACTGTTATATGTATTCTTGACAAGAGTCGCACAAATTGAAAAAAACATATTTGTAAACAGCACAGCAAGACACATTGACATGCTAAGAAGTCCTATTAACCAAATATAAGATTTCTACAGTTTTATTTTGTTTTGTTTTTGCAAAACCCAGACTTGTCAATGAACGTTTAAAAAGAATGTGGTTTAACTATAGTTGGTTCACGACAAATATTTCAATATTTAACTATTCACTTATACTCAATTATGGAAATAAATCATTGAAAAAAAGAAATAAAGAATCTAAAAAATATATATTTTTAAAGTCTTGGACTAATGAAAAAGACTTAAGACTGTAAATAATCAACATTAACAGTGGAAAATTATAAATCCATTTAGTAGACAATTGCTACAGTGTATATTGGGTATATAATTAAAAGAACGTCCCTACAGGACTACGTTCTCAATGAAGACACGTCACCACTATTTGAAGAGCATTCTAAGCATCTCTATTGGTCGTAATGTTGTAATGCTAAATTGCGTGGTCTAGAACATAGCTGGCATTGTAACATTGTGAGATTTAAGAGATATATTATGAATCTGAATAATTGTATTTACTTTTTATAACTGAAGTCAAACAGAGAGGCTTAACCTTGGTTTCTACTTATGCAAACCTACCTATTTTTGTATTTAGCCTGATGTTTGTTAAAGTCAATAAATTCGATCCCTACTGATTTATCTCTTAATACATTTGGATTTATATTGTGTAAGAATACAAAATGTAAAAATGCTGCTCTCTGGTATTCAATGGCTTAGTATATTTGCATAATAGCTGTAGTTAACTTACGGCAATCAATCTCATCTTCCTCATCTCCACAATCATTATGTCCATTGCATCGAAGATTTATCGGAATGCATTTTTGCTTTCTGGTGCATTTGAACTGACCCGCCAGGCAAACATAAGTGTCTGAAAAACATTCAACAAATCATAACCCACATCCTTCTTTGAATTTAAATGAGCCTATGCATTTTTACTGAAGTATCGTCCTCAGCTACTTCACTTGCTGTATAATCACCTACCGCAGTTGAGTTCATCGGAGTTGTCCCCACAATCATTTTCTCCATCACAGATGAAAGCCGGCAAAGCGCAGAGTCCACTTCCACATTGAAACCTCCCTGGCTGACACTTGAATTCAGCTGTAGAAATAGAAAATATATTGAAATGTATGAAAATGGATGCATTGTAATCAGTGTTAAGGAATAGCATCCTGAAATGCCATTGTAAATCATTCAAATAACAGTCAAATTCTGGGCTATTGAGAAATATTGAAAAACAAGTGCTCTGGGTAAATCAGAAAATTTCTGAAGAACATGACACTATTTAAGGACCATTGTAAATTCTGAATATGTTCTTACAAAGTATCAATGGCATTCTATTAGAAAGAGATGGACAGAAATCAGAATACTGTGTCCCAAAAATGTGATTTATGATATTTAAAAAGATTATTTTGCCTGTAAGCACTATAAAGGTATGGGGTTTGCAAACCTATTGATAGATTTGTCATTAAAGCAGAAATATGTGAGGTTCATCCATATACTATAATATAGAGCTTACTCAGTATACGGCGAGTTGCAGTCAACTGGAAACTGAATTGCAAAATTCTAACTAAATTAGCCGACCCACAATTTTGGTTTAGTTGGAAAATCCAATTTGGGTTATTTTGACGTACATTTTGCCATTTAATTTTCAGCTCTCTACACTTCACTGTTTAGTGAATACACTCTTGAATTTAATTGTCACCAATCTACACAGCGTATTCATGGAGTTTGCTAAAAATAAATAAATAGTAATTTGTGAAATAAATGTTACCATGCATGACATTTCATGGTTGTTTCAATGTATAAATAATCAGATTTAAATTAGATAACCAGACACACACTTAACAAAGTGTATTGATGCCTGGACCTTTCATTTGTAAATGAAATAAAATATATATATATAAAAAAAACCCTACAAAGAATACGTTTTTCCTGATACGGAAATATTTTATCAAAATATCTCTACATGTCCCCTTTAAGTGCAAATGTGCTTTAGTTTGGTGGTATATTTTTCAAAAGAAAGCTGTTCGCTAACACAATACAAATGTTTTTAATAATTGTGAAGCACATTATAACAGACATGGCTGTAATTATATGTCATGACTGTACTAGGTATTCTTACAGAATATAAGGAATTCTGAATATCAGTCACAGTGACTTAGCAGTAGAAAAGAAACAGCACTTTGCATTGCTTACAAAGTCAAATTTAATTTCCTTTTTTCTTAAACTATGCTTAATATGTGTAACATCACAGGCATTTTAGATTAACTGAGAATTTTCTAGTAATTTTATAAAAACAATATATATTTTTATGGGGGTTTGAGAGGCCATTACTACATCAGATAATATAATACTGTCAAACTAAAAAATGCTAAAATATTTTATCATATACATGAAGTGAAGCTAGGAATAAGGGCTGTATAAATGTTTTGGGTTTAAAGTAAGAGTCTCCTTTCTTAGTTAGCAATAATTAAAAACAAATAGAGCATCCTTAGTGATTACCCCTTAAGGACGGAGCCAAATGTACACGTTGTGAACGAAACAAAATGTAAACAAAACCTGGCATTTGCGCTACATGTCTGTCCAACTGTAATTCACCTCTTTCATATTAAATACACCCACCCTTATTATATATAATTTTATTCAGGGGAAACAGGGCTTTCATTTAATATCAAATATTTAGCTATGAAACATAATTTAAAAGAAAGAAATGGGAGAAAATAAGATTTTTTGATTTTTTTAGTTCTACATGACATTTTAACGGTCAATGTCATAATACTGTTTGCTTTTACTGCAATAAAATACACATATTTGTATTCAGCAAAGTCTCACGTGTAAAACAGTACCCACTATGTACAGGTTTTATGGCGTTTTGGGAAGTTACAGGGTCAAATATAGCACGTTACATTTGAAATTGAAATTCGCCAGATTGGTTACGTTGCCTTTGGGACTTTATAGTTGCCCAGAAAAGAAATTTACACCCATAATGGCATATCATTTGCAATAGTAGACAACCCAAGGTATTGCAAAAGGGGGTATGTCCAGTCTTTTTTAGTAGCCATTTGGTCACAAACACTGGCCAAAGTTAGGGTTAGTATTTGTTTGTGTGTGAAAAATGCAAAAAACGCCAATTTCGGCCAGAGTTTGTGACTAAGTGGCTACTAAAAAAGACTGGACATACCCCATTTGCAATACCTTGGGTTGTCTACTAATGCAAATGGTATGCCATCATAGGGGTAATTTTCATTCTTGGGCTACCATAGGGTCTCAAAGGCAACATAACCAATCTGGCGAATTTTAATGTGAAAAAAATGAAACAAGCCTTATATTTGACGCTGTAACTTTTGAAAACACCATAAAACCTGTACATGAGGGGTACTGTTGTACTCGGGAGACTTCGCTGAACACAAATATTTGTGTTTCAAAACAGTAAAAAGTATCGCAGCAATAATATCGTCCGTGTAAGTGCTGTTTGTGCGTGAAAAATGCAAAAAACTTCACTTTTACTGGCGATATCATCGTTGTAATACATTTTACTGGTTTGAAACACTAATATTTGTGTTCAGCGAAGTCTCCTGAGTAGAACAGCACCCCCCATGTACAGATTTTATGGTGGTAAGTTATAGGGTTAAATATAGTGCTAGCAAATTAAATTCCCTTTACTTTTGGCATGGGTTGTCAGGCAGGTCCCCCTAATTGTAATTAATTAAGATACCTAATTATGTAAAAATATTGTATAAATATATATGTAGAATTAATATATGTATATATATATATATATATATATATATATAACAAAAAAAGCCTTGCACTCCTACCAAACTTTAAATAGAACCCGGTGCTCGATTGCACAATAAATACCAAGCAAAAGAAAAAAAAGAAAAATCAGCACTCCCAGGATTTGTAAATAAGCCAAAAAAATACTTTACTCCACAGGTCTTGACCTGTGGAGTAAAGTATTTTTTTGGCTTATTTACAAATCCTGGGAGTGCTGATTTTTCTTTTGCTTGGTATATATATATATATATATATATATATATACGTATGTGAATATATATGTATATATAATTTTTTTTAAATATTTTTATTTATATATAGGTATATATATAGTGATATGTACGTATATATTTATGTATATAGATATATATATTATTTCGTTCTACGTGTATTTTGATATAAATATATATATATCACAATACAGTTAGAACGAAATAACACACATCTATATATTTTTAAATTATTTTTTTTAATTATTTTTTTAATTTTATTTATTAACGTATTTACATATTAAATTTTTTATATTATATATATATATCAATAATTATATATATTTAATCAGTATCAGTCTACGTGTAATTTGATATTAATATATATATATATAATTATATATATATATTAATAGTAAAATACACATAGACAGTATATGTGTGTGTATGTGTATGTGTATATATATATATATATATATATATATATATATATATATATATACTTAGATCATATATATAAAATATATATATGATCTAAGTATATATTTTCTTTTTTTTTACACTTATTAAACTTTTTTAAATTTTATTTATTTTATTTATTTTATTTCCAGCCAGCTGGGGGGCCACCTGTCATTACAGGCAGCCCCCCTGCTGGCAATACAGCAGGCAGCTATCCCGCAAGGACCTCACTCTCACGTGGCCGGGGGGGGTTCCAGGGGGTCGGACGTGCCGCGTGGGGGCTCCCGGGTAAGTAGAGAATGACCGGAGGGTGTACTATTACGCCCGGTGGTGTTTAGAGCCGCCTAAAATAGGGCGTACTAGTACGCCCTCTGGTCTTAAGGGGTTAAAAAAAAGCAAAAAATTTTTGCTCTTCAAATTGAAGGATTTAACTCAGTAACAGGTACTGATCTGTGAATATTTACTTTTTTAACATTTGCATTGAAAACTTAGTTTAATATCTATTTCAGAAATATATATTTAAATTATGTAAGCCTTTTTTTAATAATTTAACACCAAATGAGGGAACCTGGCCCCTACTGGAGGTATGGCTAAGGCAGAGATTATACACTTACCTCTAGCCATACCAATTCATACCAGCAATTGGCACAGTGATAGGCTGTAAGCAGTCAGCTGACATTCTCAGCCAATCACAGTCACCCACTGCTGCCAATATTTCCTAATTAGTCCAAGCAGCACAAAAAGGAGGCACTGTTATGTACTGCCATTTAACCTTAAACATTAAAAAGGGTTTTATACTCAACGAGAGGACAAGACCATGGGACTCCAGTCATTATAACCATGGGACTCCAGGCACTATAACCACTTCAATGAAACAAAGCAGTTACAGTGCTTACATAGTAGAAGGATTTTTATTTGCATGGTCAAGAGAATATAGATAGTGAACTAAGAATGTCACCAATTTAGAAAGAAGTGAATACCCACGGCAATCAGGAGGCTCATCAGATCCATCCCCGCAATCATCAATTGTGTCACATTTCCACCAAAACGGAATGCATTTATCGGTATTGCAGCGAAACTAAATTAGGAAGAAAAAAGAAATTAAAAATCTTAAATAAGGTGCCATTAAGACAAAACTATTCTTTATGGCTTGCTGGAATTATTAATTATTTTATATTGTAGACCAATTTTCTTATTTGCAAAGTTTTTGTTTGTTGAACATTAAACAGTTTATATATTTTTTTAAATTTTTGAGTGTTTGAAATGCTCCAATTCCTTTGAAGTATGCTTTAACAGAACATTTCGCAGTGAATCTAAATGTGACAGACGTTACCATAGTTAGCTAAACCTGTTATGAGCTTTGGAAAGCAATTTTGTGACTTTGGTCTTTTTTGCAAGCTGAAATAAATGTGTCAGAAAAAAAACAAAAAACATTCTACGATATATCCTATATCAAACGAGAAAAGTCTAAGGATTCAGTTTGCTGTTTTACTTAATGTAAACCACAGCTTGAAATATATGTATTTATATGTATTTGATCAAGCAGCTTATAATATGAGTTCCAACTTTAATCTGAATGCCCTACATTTTATATGAATCTGGTGTAATTCAAAACTTCAAAAATAGAAAAAAAAAGATAATGTCTGCTAACTTTGAAACAAAAAATACAATAACATTCACAATCAATCAGAATCTATAGTATGTTTTTCTAAAAAAATATTTAGATAAATAAACATTATTTCTTTTTATTTACTATTTATGTAAGACAAATATAAAAAGCAAGATTTTAAATAAATATTTTTTACTCGACTTACCAGTAGTCAAAATCATAAAAGTATAAATTTAATTCCTATTGTAAATACCCCTCAAATTGAAATTAGCAACAAAGTTTGTAGCTTCATAGCATCTATTGAAAAGCATGAGAAATAAGTCAGAATTTGGTATTTGGTACTGTTTATTATATCACAAATAGCTTGCAGCCTAGAGCAATGTATTAGCACATATATTGCTAAGGCTTAGGTGACTTGTTTTGGGGCATTTGACTCCCTTGAACTTTTCCACTGCAGAGGGCAGCCCCTGGCCTTTACTTATGCATCAGTTAAGGGCTCTATAAAGGGTGAACCTATTTCGAAACTGGGTCAGACTACACATATAATACATGTTTCTTTTTTTCAATACAGTGGTACCACTCTTAAAGTTATTTAAGGTTAAATTTATTTTTCTCATGTATTGATTTGTATTGTCATTTTGTTGTTCTGTAAATTCTTCTTTAATTTTTTTTCTTTTAAAATAAAAGGTAAATTTAGTAAATTAGCAATTAGTAAATTAGTAGTGTAAAATTACTAATATTATTTCTATTGATCATCATAATTAGCAATGCATTATCTGACCTTCTGTAAATGGTAAAAAGATACTCTAAGCACCAAAACAACTTAAGCTTATGAATTATGCAGTTTTGATGTATTGATCATGCCCCTAGTCTCAGTGCTCAGTTAACTGTCATTTAAAAGTTAAATCACTTTTATTTATGTTTATGCAGCCCTTGCACATCTCCTTTGGTTTTAACTCACAAAGCCAACATAAAAGACAATTGTTTTTTTTTAAATTCTTTATTTCTGAATAGACAGAGATGCGACTGCATGACAGTTTGGCTTAAGCAGAAGCCAAATCACAACTCACTTTTCATTTGTATTACAGAAAGGAAAAATTGTTAGTTATTGCATACACAATGCCTGAATGTTGTAATGTACATGTTTTTGTCACTAGGTGTTTACAGATTCATGAAGCACAGGATATAAATAGTGTCATCATCCTTGGTCAATCAAAAGGTTATTGTTTTGTTTTTAATCATATCTTACAGCACAGTATGTTTTCTTTAGAATTTCGTATCTCTTGCTCTGATTATTGAACATTAAGAATACACAAGAGGATTCTGAAGGCTCTAGCAGGCTATAAACAGACCAAAAAAAAAGAATTCTAATTTAAGCACACTGTGCTATAAAGGTAGTTTACAAACAAGATCTCTCTTTCCAGAAAGAGTGCATTCACAGGTGGAGATGTGGCTTTATAAACAATGTGATTTAGCTCCTAAGTGGCAGAGAAGTAAGCAGTGAGACTGTACACCTAAACCACGTAATTAAACTAAAGTTGGTTTGATGCTTAGAGTATCTCTATGGTACTGTGCAGAACAAAGCCTTAGAAATGTAAAAATCACTATTTAGAATTAAAGCTGGTAAAAGCTCTACTTTATATTTTCTTCTTTAAGACTATTTTGATGCATGAGTAGTATCATATTTTGAATGTAATGAATACAGCACAAAGAATTGTAACTTTCACACTTCTGAATTCGCTCCCTTTTGCACTTTATTATTATTATGATATTTATAGAGCGCCGTCAAATTCCTCAGCGCTTTACAATGGGTGGACGAACAGGCATGTAGTTGTAACCAGACAAGTTGGACACACAGGAACAGAGGGGTTGAGGGCCCTGCTCAATGAGCTTACATGCTAGAGGGAGTGGGGTAAAATGACACAAAAAGGTAAGGATAGTATTAGACTAATGACAGTTGCAGAAGATGAATCAGTCAGGAGCTACTAACAGTTTAATTGATACGCTTTTATGAAGAAGTGGGTTTTTAACGATTTTTTGAAGAAGTAGAGACTGGGTGAGCATCTAACGGAGGAGTGGCATGAGTTCCACAGGAATGGTGCAGCCCTCGAGAAATCTTGAAGGCGAGCATCAGAGGTGGGAGTACGGACAGAAGATAGACGTAAGTCTTCAGCAGATCGTAAGGGCCTAGACGGGACATACTTGTGTATAAGGGAGGATAGATAGGTGGGAGCAGCATTATGTAGAGATTTGAAAGCAAAAACCAGAATTTTAAATTGAGCTCTATATTTTATAGGAAGCCAATGTAGGGACTGACAGAAGGGTGATGCAGGGGAGGTGCGGGCGGACAGGAAGATGAGCCTTGCCGCCGCATTCATTATGGACTGTAACGGCGCTAGTTGGGAGCACGTAAGACCACTGAAAAGCGGATTACAGTAGTCAAGGCAAGAAAGGACAGTGGAATGGACCAACACCTTAGTCGCATCTGGCGTTAAGTAGGGGCGCATGCGCGCAATGTTTTTGAGCTGGAAATGACAGTATTTGGCGATAGATTGAACATGAGGCTTGAAGGAGAGGTCGGAGTCAAAGAGAACACTTAGGCAGCGAGCCTGCGTGGTGGAGCTGATGGTAGCACCGTTGACTTGGAGGGAGACAGACACAGGAGTAACAACACTTGAGGGAGGAAAGACCAGAATTTCAATTTTGGTCAAATTTAGTTTAAGGAAGTGGGCAGCCATCCAGTTAGAAACAGCAGAGAGGCAGTCAGAGACACTAGTCAAGAGGGATGGGGAGAGATCAGGAGAGGACAGGTAGATTTGCGTGTCATCTGCATACAAATGATATTGGAAGCCAAAGGAGCTAATGAGTTTACCAAGGGAGGCAGTATAGATGGAGAACAGTAGGGGACCAAGGACTAAACCTTGGGGACACCAACAGAGAGGAGTTGGGGAGAAGAAGCAGAGCACTGGGAGAGGTAGGAGGAGCACCAGGAGAGAGCAGTTTCTTGTAGACCGATATTGCGGATGAGAAGAAGCTGTTGATAATCAACAGTGTCAAAAGCCGCAGGCAGGTCAAGGAGAATTAGGATAGAGTAGTGACCACGAGATTTTGCAGTGAGTAGATCATTGGATACTTTGGTCAGTGCTGTTTCCACAGAGTGCTTAGCGCGGAAACTAGACTGAAGCGGGTCTTGCAGAGAGTTGTACTCGAGGAAGTCTGTCAATCTCGCATACACAATTTTTTCAAGGATCTTGGATGCAAAAAGCAGTAGCGAGATAGGAAGATAGTTGGATGGGGAGTTAGGGCCAAGATTGGGCTTCTTTAGAATTGGGGTTACAGTTGCATGTTTGAAGGGCAATGGAAATATACCAGAGGAGAGAGAGAGATTGAGAATTTTAGTGAGAGGTGGAGAAAGAGAAGAAGACAGAGTACGGATGAGGTGCAAGGGAATTGGATCTAGGAAGCAGGTGGTGGGGCGGGAGGACTGGAGCAGAGCAGAAACCTCTTCCAATGTAGCGGGTGCGAATGAACATAGAACAGCAGAGGGAGTGAAGTTAGGGGAAGTATTGTAAGGGGAAGAAGAACGATGAGATATCTCTTCTCTGATTGTAGAGATCTTGTCAGTGAAGTGAGTTGCAAAGTCTGAGGCGGTCAAGTTAGTAGGTGGAGGAGGAACAGCAGGGCGAAGAAGAGAGTTAAATGTGTGAAATAGTCGTTTGGGTTCGCGGAGAGTGTGGTTATGAGAGTATTGAAGTAATTAACTTTTGCAGAGGAAAGAGCCAAGCTGTATGAGCTCAGCATAAATTTATAGTGGAGAAAGTCAGATGCACAGTGAGACTTTCTCCAACAGCGTTCAGCAGTTCTGGAGCATTTTTGGAGGTATCGAGTGAGCTTGGTGTGCCAGGGTTGTTGTTGGGGGGGCCTGTGGCGTTTAAATGTACAAGGTGCCATGATGTCTAGTTGAGAGGAGAGGGTGGAATTGTAGAAGGAGGTTGCAGAACTAGGACAGGTGAGGTTTGAGATAGGTAAAAGGAGAGTTTGGAGCTTAGTGGAGAAATGCTCTAGGTCAAGACATTGGAGGTTTCTGTGAGAGTGATGTTCAGATGGTGGTGTCAATTGGATCTTGGGTATGCCAATGTCAAAAGTCAGCAGATGGTGGTCAGATAGAGGAATCAGTATCCTCATTTGATGTGCTTGATCTATTCATTCTTTCAGTTATTTTACAACATTTCAATCTAACATGCTAATTAAACTTAACACCTATTTAGAAACCTTATTGGAATTATATATAAAACAATATGAATCAGACTATGTGTCCTGTTTACTAATCTATGACTTTTGCAATAAGATTTAAAACAAATTGAGGTAAAAATAATAATTTTTGGTTGGTTCAAGGTCACTTTAAGCTATCCATAAATTACACTGTTCATTAATAGTGGAGTAGTGGAGTACTCAAAAATTACTAATCATGTCAGAAATAAAGCCTTGAGAGCATTTTTGGTGTGGATTCACTAGTTTGCAATACTAGTTTGCTTGGAAGCCACTTTGGAGAAAGCAATAGTGACAAAACACTCAGTCAGCACTGAGTAATCAGGAAAAAAGTTCTAATGACACTATTGAGTTGTCACTATTCACACATGTAAAATATAAGTAAAAAGGTAAAGTAAAAAGCATTCCATAGTGGCATTGTTGAGCTAAGAAACACTTCATAGCTATCTCTAATTAGATTTATGTACTCACCGAGCAAGTCTTCTGGAAGTGAGACTAGACTTGGAATGCATCATCATTGGTTGGCTTTGTGAGCTAAGGTATCACAGTCTACAGAAGGTTTTTCAAGCCAACAGGGGGTACACAAGGCCTCAATATTGAGCCTTCAAGAGCACATGGATTTCTTTGGGGCAGTTTTTATTTTTCTTGTGATGGTATATGACTGATTTTATTTTGTAAATGGTTTAAGACTTCAATGGTTTTGAAGAAAGAGGATCAATGAAAGAAGATATACAAGCAAAATGTCATTAGGTAAGTATGAAAAATTATAGTTTTATTTTTATTTGCATACACCCCAAATATTTAATATAAGGCGGGGAATAGGTAGATTGTACAAATGGGAGGGACAAAAAGGATTTTATTTAGGGGAGATGATTTGGGAAAGAACTTCTTTATTGTGTGTGTGATCAGAGACCTAATCTACTAAGTGTCAAACCAACATGTTGTAAAACTGACATTTGTTCTTTTGAGAAACTGTCAGGAGAAATGCAAGTAAATACAAAATGTTCACTAGTGGCTCATACTTCATACGACCCATCATTTCTTCCAAAAGATGAATGAAAAAATAGTGTTATATGTACTATGTATAACTTATATACTCAATATTTGCCTGAGTGCAAATTTTGCCCAATGTGTATTTAAAATAAACATTATGTTATGTGTGTTATGTTAAATTCTCTAGTTAGTGGATTCATTTATGATCTAGGCTGGGGATACTTTGTGTGCCTCCAAACAATGAATAGTTCTAGCTTTTAAAGAGTTCCATTCAAATTAAGTGGAAAGTAGAATCAATTTGGGAGAATTCTGAATACTGAGATAGAAGTCCAATTTTATTTATAGTATTCATCAGGAAGAAAATTGTAAACAAATATGTCACTTTGTTAAATGTACGGATCTCCAGTCCAATTACACAATAGTATATATCACACTTAGCTAGTGTAATGTGTGAGATTTGTCATCCATCCTTTCATTCTATCATCAAATTTCCTAAGCACTAAGAAATAGTGTGCTAAGCAGGGATGGGAATAGTTTATTGCTTTGCAGTGCAGACATAACTCTTGCTAAGAAGAAACAATTATTTTTCATTGTGGTACCAGGATTGGATAAATGATTTGCTTCATCAAAGCCTGGTCCATGAAGAAATACAACTAACCAGCACTGTTAAAAAATTGTAGCTAATGTGGTCAGGAGAAAAAGTATTGGTAACTGAAATGTTTGTGCACCCTTGAATCCTTATTTTTTTAATTTTAGATATATCATTATATTTATTTGGAAACTGGGATGTACAGCGTTCATATAAAGGCTGGTTAAAACAGCAACATTTATCAATAAATATAGTTAATTGTAAGTATAGTTACACCAATAACTCCCCCCCCCCCTTCCTTTAACTATCATGTACAGCCCATCTGCAAAGATGCACAAATATATTTAATTACAGGATAAAAAGCAATAAAGAGCCAATGAGATAAGTGGTTCTTTGTGGGTTCAAATATATTCCCATTGTTCAGATAAACCTAGTCATTCATGAAATCCTCGAATAACATTTGAAATCCATGCAGGGATAATTACCCCTCCCCACTGAGGACATGGCCAAATTCTGACCCTGGTATACAATTTATTCATGCAGTCCTCATTTGAATTTGTTTGTGGTTTGTCCTGCCTTTCCTTTTATGGAAATTGAAGTACTCAATGATTGCCAAGGTGAAAATATACAAAATAAACCCTTAGTAGAAAGTAGAGTTTTTGTAAAATGTTTGGCTCTTTACTGATAAAACTAGGACTTCCTGTGAGGTCCACCTAAATAGACATTATAATTTTGTGATGCCAAAAAAAGAGAGAATTGGTGAAAAAAAGGATGATGATGGCTAGGGGGCAGTCAACAAATGTTGAATTATTTACAGTTTAAGTGAAGTTCAAGTACAACTATATATTTAATAAATATATACTATATAACTACCTAAATACATATATATATATATATATTATATATATATATATTTTACTGGTCCTCCTGTTTTTAGCTCTATGGCTTGCTTTTTCTCACTTGATCTGTGGCTCAAATAGCGGCAAAATGCTCCTATTAGAGTAGTGCAAAATAAATAAATTTTTATTATGTATATTTTTTGCAGCACACTGATTGGCCCATTTTCACATCTTTTGATACGTTTGTTTCCTGAATTAGGTTTTGATTATTGAAAGTTGCCGAGCTGAACTGACACATGGACAAAATTTGACCTTCCTGAAAAATATTTTATTTACAAAAATGGTGCACAAGTCTACAGGTCTATACTTCCTTATACTTGTACACTTTCTCCAAACTCTGTTTATTTTCTCTACCATCTTCCCTTCCTTATATTTTGAAAAAAGGAAATAAAATCTACTAGTCAATATATTATTAATAACATTAATAACATGATTAATAACCATTAATATAATATTTTGCCTGAAAGCCATTTTATTGTCCCAAAGCCTAATCCTAAAATATTAAATTGTACTGCTGAAACAGTTGAGAATTACTTTCAAATAACAATAAACAGAGCATAAAAGAATAAAAATGAAAAAAAAAAATGTAAAAATATAGGAACTTCAGGTTATATAACATACTCTTACTTAGGAACTAAAATAAACACTATCCAATTATGTATGGATTGAAAATAAATAAATAAAAGCAGTGAATTAATGATTTAACAATGCTCATTTCATTAGAATTCCCCAAAACATGATTCACTGTTGCAGAATATTATTAGTTATACACAAGAACATGCAGACAAGATAATTATCAGATAACACTGCAGGTGGTTGCGTCTTAGAAATCTTCAAACCTTTATATTCTTATTGAGATAGGAAAAACCATGAGACGTTATATGATTAACAAGAAAATACATGTGATTTAGGTAAACTAGCCTGAAAAAAACACGTTGTTTGTCTCATTGATCAAATTCACTGTATGGGAAAATGAGCTGATGGTAGGTTTCTTAATTGCATATATAGATAGATAGATAGATAGATAGATAGATGGATCCTAAAAGGAATAGCTATATCAGATTTAGATATACTATACTGTACATATTTATTGCATCCTTAACAAGACAGTCTAACAAGCCATAGTGAATTATTTTTATCTTTCTTAACATTTCAATTTCATTCAGTTTTCATATTTCTAAGGTTAACAAGTTTATTTTTTTAAAGAAAAAGGAGAGACGTGAACACAGAACTCTAGAAAATAATGACACAAAATATTATCATAATTCATTTTCATATGATAAAATGTTCACTGTTCTTTAACAGAGCTAATCCAGCCCTACTATAAAACCTTAATTTCAATCAAGATCTAATGGGGTCTGGAGTTTCTGGGTGAAGTTTACAGTGTTGAACCTTTTGGACAGTTACACGTAATCTGTACATACAATTAATCTCAATGGGCAGTCAATGATTGAAAGCATTAGTTGAATCTTCACATATCAGTGGAGGCTGCTCCATAGGGGCAAGTGGAGTGGTGCCACCCCCAGTTTGTGTTGCAAAATAAATAAATAAAATATATTGCTGTTGGAAGGTTTACTTATAAGTGAGTTAGTAACAAATGTGTCTATATATATATATATATATATATATATATATATATATTATATCTGCAGTGTCAATTCTTTCCTTTATTGAGGATTTGAGATGCAGCGGCTTTGAAGCAGGACATGAAATTTCTTTGGGTTACGTGGGTAGTGCCCTACTAGTCGGGGGGGCAGTATCTCACCATCTTAAAATATCCTCAGCAGTACTGCAGCCTATTATTGACCTCAAAGCCAATGACGGCTTAGGCTAACAGTAAGTAGATTAGGAAGGATAAATTCAAATTGCTTCACCTCTCTCCAAGCCACCCACTAGTATCTCTGCAAACATGCTTGCCAAACCTGGCATGTGTGGCACTTGGAAATCTTTTTGTTTCATTAGACCATTTGAAATTAGTCTGTTTTTGGACTCCTTGTGCCAGAATCATCACAATAACCTTTAGAAGTTATGGCCGTTGGAGAGTCCCTTTAACGTTTAAAAGTCAGCATACATAGATAGGGACAGAGGAGAATAAAATAATATAGACGTTCTTATAAACAATTAATTATTATTGCAGCAAAAAATACCATAAACAAATGTATTATACAGAATAGTATGTGGAACAATGTGATTTTTGTTAAATATTAATATATGTACTGAACAACTCACCTGACTGGCAGTGCAGTTAGACAAGCAGCTTTTATTATCTTCTGCGAGGTAGAAATTAGTGGGACAGGCACAGGTGTGGGACTTATATGGCGATAAGAGGCATAAGTGACTGCAGTCCCCGTTATTAATTTTACAAGGGTGATCAGGCACTACAAAGGCAAAAAGGTATTATATCACATTTATTTTCTATAAAGTTAATTGAATTCTTTAATAAGCTGGTTAAAACAGGAGAAGGACCTAATAAAAAAATTACACAAGACACATTGACAAGGACATGTATCCAGCCATTAATATAATGGAAAATATGGGGCTGTGATAACAGAGCTCTACTTGCACAGTACATAAAATTCCATTTCGGGATCTATCAACTGAATCAGAAAGCATACATATGAGACTGCACCTGTTCACTCTTTGAACCAGGAAATGAAAAATTATAGCAGGATAACAAATTGCAATCTTATACAATTCTGAGAGTATTTAGGCTCTTACAGTTTAAAAGTTAATCTATTATATATTATAAAACTGATTATTATCATGTGTATATTTTCTCAGGACAGACAGAGGGAACGCTGATTTGTGAGCTCTCTCTGCTGACGTCATATTCCAGCTCCCGGCATCACTCTGCGGTGCAGAGAGAGCTCACAAATCAGCGCTCCCTCACCGCCCGCCTTGGAACTTTTTGGGGCGGCATTTTTTGCCACCCTCTGGAAAGGGCTGCCCAAGGCAAATGCCTTGTTTGCCTTGCCACCAATATGTCACTGAGATTGATAGATAGTGATTTATTGAGTGATCTACTTTTATCTTACTTTACAGTAAAAAAAATAAGGGATAGAGAGACCCATATTTCATTCTATATTTTTGGTGAATTAGTGGGTATTTTTGTATTATTTTGGTACTTGTTATAATCCTTACTGCAAGTTGAATAGATTTCGAATATTTTTAATTGAACACATCCAATTTTCTTTTACAAATCAGAATTCTATATAAATATAATTTGTTTTTTAAATGTATTAAATCAACTGAAATAGATAAAATATAAATAAATGAAGACAATTACAATTAAAATATTAGAAATAACTAAGATACTATTTCCAGTTAATTTAACATAATATGAAAAAAAAAGCCTAAAAGAAAAATGATAATCACCGTCTGGTTGTCTGTATGCATGATAGACATCAATATCTGATATGGCATGCCAAGAGTTCATCAGTGATGTCTTGTCCACTCCGGTGGTTTTATGGGCACGGCTTAATGATTTGGTTTTTGCATCCGTCCAGTAGATGTAGTCTTCAAACAATGTTAGTGCAATTACCCCCTGAATATCTTGATTAGGGACTGCAATAAGAGTTGATCAGATTAATATTCGCAGTTGAGAGTCTGCCAGTTAAAATATTTAATACTGAATACTTAGACAGATACAACTGCTATATAACTTCTTTTGAATAATTGCTGTGACAAGCTGTCAGGCTCTGTGGGCTTTTTATTATCGGTTAAGAGAATGTATGATACATTTTACAAGAACAACTTGATAGGGTTTAGTGGGCCCCACCACTGAGAAGTAAATGAGTGAATCTGGCTAACAAGTACCTTACCTGCACTTGAGACAAATGACATGCTAAATATTAAAGAGGTTCTAAGCATTTACATTTAAAGCTATTTGTGAATGCACTGAGGTCATTATTTTTCATTTTGAACCATGAACAAGAACTTGCTTTTAATGTTTTGCTGCACAGCTTGGTTCATTTTCACAGATGAAAATGAGTATCGTAGAATAATGTTAATCATGTGAGTGCTGAGGAGAGAGTGGTCCGATGTCTCAATCATTGAACAAAAACAATTTCAACTTCAATTCTGCAACATGTAAGCATGGAGAATCATCTGCTTTTTGAAATTATTGCTACATGGGGTGCACAAATATTAACTAAAAAAATAGACACATTCATCAAAGATTTACTCTAATGGAATAATGAATGGTTTTATTACCATTTTAAGTGTCTGTGCTATTTGAAATGTATTTGCAACATCATATCACACTGTAAGGATTATTTACAAAACATCAAATATCAGCAAATTAAATTCTGAGCAATGCACGATAGACTATAATGCCAAAGTTGTGACAATAGCTAAGATGGAGATTTTTTTTCCAGAACATCTATAGATGCTGAGGATTCTGCAATGTGGAGTTTTGTCACTAACCATGTAAATCTGTCTTTGCCTTGTATTAAACGTCATTTAAATGTATTCTAGAGTTAATTGTTGGCTAGAATATTTTACATTCACATGAGTTTCTTGTAATTTGTTTCTTGGTAAGAGGGCACACTGCATCTTCAGTTAGGCAGTTTTAACCCCGTATCACAACTCAACTTCGAATTATATGTGTCGTCTTTGCTCAGAAATGTTTTAGACTTGAGAAAGGGAGGTTCTCCCGGAAGTTTGTCATTATAACCTTCTGTTATTTCAATAAAAAAGATTTTGTTTTAATTGTAAACTACCTTGGGAACTCAGAGTGGAACTTGGTACAAATGTACAAATTGCAATGCAATTAGATTGCTTCATATATACTCCAAAAAAATACCAAAGAAAATATTTTAATGGTATACACTACTATACCACAGGTAGGAAAATACAATACATGTGAGGAATGTTGTTTTTAATGGTTGAATGCATTAAAATTATTATATAACAGAACCCTTTTATTACATACAATATACAACTATATAAATTATCATAAGAAGCATATCATGTCAGTTTTAGTTCATAAAGGCATATAAATTAGAATATTTAAACACAAAGGGGCATTCTTTTGTTACATGTTTATGTATTTTAGGTAATGTTGGTGCTACTAGTACATTCATAGATATGGGTATTTTTTTTCTTTCTATACAATTAACAAACATAATTTTAAAAAGTTAAAGATAATTCATGACATAAAAAAGACAAGGGAAAATAAACAATGATTTTATGTTGGACAAAATCTTTAAAAAGGTTAATTGCAATAAAAAGTTTACAGATCGTCTATAGATTTTTAGCAAGAAATTAGAATTCAGCTGCCATTTCCACTTATCTAATAACTCTATCTGACTTTCATCCAATATTTTAAATTACTTTTTACTAGTTTACTTGTTATTCAAAGATATACTCGATAAAATCTGTTTAAGTATTCAGACTGAGGCTGAAACATTAGAAAACATATCAATTTAAAAATATGTACCAGTTTGAAAAGCCTCTCTGGGACAATACTTCCTTCTCTTAGTTACATTCTATTAACTAAAATGTACTCCTTGATGACTTGTATGGCAAAATGTGAAGAGCGTTGTAAAAGAGGGAATGGTAATTAAGATTTGTTTTTTTGTGTTTTTGTTGCTACTTGAAGTTGTTGCAGACTGATTTTTCATAAAACATAAAATACTATTTGTCTAAATCATATAAACTGAGTATTTTTTTATTTTTTTTAACTATATGAAATGAGATCTATTCATCCCCTTGTTTGTCCCCAACCTACTTTTTCATATTTAAAAGATCAATTATTTAAAGATATCTCTATTCTAAAGATCAAACAGTATGTTTTCAAATCTGGACAGTCACTTGGATAAATACCTAGGGTACCTGGGTATGCTTATGTAAAGTATTTCTCTATCAAATATATATCACAATATTTATTCATTTCTAATTTTTTAGGTAGGTGAAAAAAGCAGAAATTTTTAAGCAAAGACAAAACTTAAAATTCAAAGTTGAGTTATGATCCAGGGGTTAAAGCTGAGTGCAGACCTGTGTCTTATCTGCACTCATGTCGCTTTAACCCCGTATCTCAACTCAACTTGAATTCTATGTGTCGTCTTTGCTCAGAAATGCTTTAGACTTGAGAAAGGGAGGTTCTCCCGAAAGTTTGTCATTATAACATTCTGTTATTCCAACAAAAAAGATATCACATGATACTTATTTCATCTGTATTTTTACATATATATATATATATATATATATATATATATATGTATGTATGTAAATATCTCCAAGAATGGAGTACACTGGCATTGTGGCAGGGTTTGCAATGTATGATCATATACAATAACTAAACCCTTATTATCTTTGTCTAGGTTAGGTGTTTTTAAAGGAAACTATTACTTTCTGTGAGCTCTGAAATTGCTGTGTAGTGAATGCGTGAGTGTGTGCGCTGGATCTTGGTATAAAGTGTATATCTATATATATATATTAGTTGTGTGAGGGGCAAATAAGGCCGTAGAGGAAGTAGAAGAAGTAAATAAGTCGGTTGAGGTGTGCCGGAACCGACATCGTGATAGGCCTGTAATAAAAGAAGGCCCACCCATGAGGTGTAATGAAAGTATAGATAGAGGGCGTAGAAGGTGGGGACATGCATGTCGCTTAAAAATGTACGGGAAGGAGGAAGGTGAGTAGGGGGGTTTAAATAGGTACCATGCCCCTCCCACAACTGCAGGCCAAGCCTTAACATTTGTGTGAGGGGCAAATAAGGCCGTAGAGGAAGTAGAAGGGAAATAAGTCGGTTGAGGTGTGCCGGAACCAACGTCGTGGTAGGCCTGTAATAAAAGAGGGCAAAAATTTGGTACCTGTCAGAAAACAAAAACAATCAACAAAACCTAATTGCCTAGCTGTATGATAATGCCAAGCGAGGAAATAGTTGCCCAGCACTTTAGCCGGTGCTCGTAATTGTGCAAGGCCCCCTAGGGTAGACTAAATGTGGGGTAGAAAACGGTAATCAGTAGACTGCATGAATAGGAGAGACTTCCTAAGATAATGCTGCAAGAAGGACGTGGTGGCTGTGGGTCCTTCTTGACCCCATAATGGCAGTCAGATTTCCTTGGATCAAGCAGTTACTGCCCTACATTGAAGGTCAATGCCCGGTTCGTAATGACAGGCATTTAATAAGTCTGATAGTGAATGAGGTACTTGGATGATGATGTGAAATCTGTAAATTTGAAATTCTCCGGAACCTGAAACGCCTTGAGTATGCTAATAGTCTGGAATGAGGACATGAAACTGCATATGAAAAGGTAAACCTGTACAACATGTGGAGTTGTGGACCGGATAGGTAGAGTTGATGCAAGTTAGAGGTGGCAAAAGAAGCAAAACCAAAATGCAGACAACAGAGCTACAGAAACAGCATTGGTATACGTGAAGAAGGAGCCCCAAAGGGGAAGAAGGCCCCAACACACGAGACCGCGAGCATTGGAAAAAGAGCCAGACACGAAAAAGACGAGCTAACCAGGCTGGCAGCCCATGGTCGGGACCCCGAAAGGTGTGGGGAGCCTGGATTAGAATCAGCCAGAGTGGCCGATGCCAGTTACCCCAAACTGCCAACCAACACTGCCCCATAGACGACAGCAGCGAAGACAACTGGATGGTGAAACGGAGAAGTAAGAGCAAGCTCGGGGGGCCCCTACCAGCAACAGCGTAATCTGTTAAGTGCATACTGAGAGTTCAGCAGTCCGAAAGGCTGCCAGACGGGGGGGGGGGGAAGGGACCCGCGGGAACCGCAGCGAAGCAAGGAAGGGCCTAGGACCCGAAAAAAAGGTAGGAGTAGCCGAAGCACTACAGCGTGAAGGGTACCAGACCAAGCCAGAGAGCCCAGGCGGACAATACTGCCCCAACGCCAAGCAGCGGAGACCTGCTAGAAAAAAAACAAAAGAGACGAACAGGCAACGCAGAAACGACCCAAAGTGTGTATGTGTGTGCTGGCATACTAGCTAATACCAAAAGGCGAAGCAATTAAAACTAGGTTTGGTGACAGGTGAGGCCCTGCTAGATGCCAAGCGGCGTGAGAGGCTCTATCTACGAGTTGGCGCGAGGGGATAACGTGGCCACTGAACGTCGTGGCGGGGTGTTGGCCTCTCAGTGACAGGTAACATAAGACAGAATGGGAGTGACAACTAGATTCCTTCCTCACATATGTGTTAAACGGTTGATCCAAAAGAAGGCGAAAAACCCAATTTGAAGCGCTGCCAATTTGCAACAAGCTGGGAAAAAATTCCCCTATGCCACAATGCGAGGCGACTAACTATGATTTGGCCAGAGGAGCGTAATACCTCCGAGTATGAGGATGGGTGTTGGCCTCTCGGGACCACTAACCTAAGGCGAAGAAGCCAGGGGGAAATTACCACTATTGGACACCTAGTACCCTGACAGCCAGCCACAGCTAACTAAGAGGGGAGGGAAGGTAGTAGTGTGAGAGAGGACACTTCTGATGCTGACATCATCAGAAGTTGTGGTATGAGCCAATCACAATGCTTCCCCGTAGGATTGGATGAGACTGTCAAGGAGGCAGATCAGGGGCAGAGTCAGCACAAGTAAAACACAGCCCTGCCAAATCAGCATCTCCTCATAGAGATTTATTGAATCAATGCACCTCTATGAGGAAAGTTAAGTGTCTCCATGCAGAGGGTGGAAACACTGAATGGCAATACTGCACAGTGTGTAGCACTGCCCCAGGAAGCACCTCTAATAGCCATCTGAGGTGTGGCCAGATGAGTTATCCCCAGGCTGTAATGTAAACACTACATTTTCTCTGAAAATACAGTGTTTACTGCAAAAAATCTGAAGGGAATGATTCTACTCACCAGAACAAATGCAATAAGCTGTAGTTATTCTGGTAACTGTAGTGTCCCTTTAATGTTTGGAATTTAAGGTAATAGACTGGAGAGTATGTAATAGATGGATACCTGTTTATTACACTGGGAACCATATTAACACACAGAGAAGTGAGTTAATAGGATGGGCAGTGCTTGAACAGGCTGGGCACTGGTGAGAAAAAAGACAGTATGTGATAATAGACTATTTAGTGGATTCATTACTTATCACTCTCTCCTGTAGCACCACTTTTACTTATTCATAGTCCCTCTCAAGGCTCTCTAAAAAGGTTACATGTACATGAACACAGACTTTCTCATAATTAGTCAATCCTGAGGGTGTCAGACAGAATGTGATTGGATGTGAACACTTTTCCTTGCCCAATGCAAGATACAAAGGCCAATATTAGCCAAACATTGGTCTGCCCTACATTGTGCTACCTGCTGATGACATAAGCTAGGCAGTGACTCGCCCATGCATTAAGCCGCGCAGTGCAAATAGTACTATTTCACACATAGCTAGCGGCCGCTTGCCATTGTTAATACTGGTAATTTATTATACTCCGACTGGAGTGTGTGAGTGACTCTTATAGCACTGACACACTTACTTGCTTACCATTAGGGGTTAATGTTTACCTCTATGCTGTGGTGTATTACCAAACTATATACATTATGTAAGCATACACATATAAACTCTGGTCCGTCTACTTTAACAAATATTTATTCAGAGACAAAACAACAACATTCAAATAATGACACACAATCTAACTAACAACAACTACAATCTAACTAATTAATGATAACAACTAAATCTAACGAAGTCATCAGATCTCATTCACAGTTCATGATGATAAAAATTAACCCATGTCTGCTCAGTAGCACAGCCAAGAAGGGGTGGGGGAATGGAGATATGGGGAAGTGGTAATCTCTTTCCTGGCTTTTAAAAGTATCAAATTACCATATCAAAGGGTAAAGTTTATTCTCCCTGTAAGAAAGGCATGCATGAGCTTGGTCACATGACCCCGGGTCACCATATTAGTTTGATGACAGTATGTCACCACTTATGCCTCTTTCATAACTATAGTTATAGAACAGATACTGTTTGCAAAACTAAAAAGAAAAAAATTATTTATGCAAGGTCGTTTGCAATTGTTAAAGCACATATGTCAATGTATTATTTATGACACATCAACAATTTTAGGCCAAGGAACAACTAGCAGGTTACATCTTAATGCATCAAATATGTTGGTATTTTATGAGTTATTACGTTATAACAATAAAAATATTCTATTGTTTACAACACAATAAAACCTAATATTACATACAAATGCAAAGCTGGTTACCATAGAAACACTTTGGAGCCACTAAAACATTGAATTATACAGCCTTTTTCCGGAAGCTTGACAGCTCGAATGATAATCACAAAACATAGTTGGAACTTTGCACTAACAATTATGGTAGAGTTTTTCATAATGGCTTGCAGCTTTATGATACTTTATTTATTTTTTTCCATACGTCTGCAACTATGTGCATTTTTTCTACTGCAACTCTTTGTGTTCCTCACAATGTAAACTCAATACAGCTCTCAGGCACATTATTATCAATATTTAAACATTCACTTTTACTGATAAGTACTTTTACATTTTCTGAATTTTTTATGCTTTACTCTTTTAAATTAAAATGTTTTGCCAATTGTCCATAACACCTGATATACATAGCTACAAGGCTTTTAAACAATTTTTATTATTATAACTGCAACAAATAAATAAGTGATTCACATCAATTTGTTTAGTTATATTGTAGAATACTTACTGAGAATGTCATCATAGAGTGGATGTTACATTCACTGTACAGAATCCAAAGTGGAGAAGTGGTTTTGATTTGTATACATTTTTTGTATTCATTCCCATCCACCACAAATGCTATTTAAAGTTATAATCAACCATGTTGCTAGATAAAAAAGAACCATTTGACAAGCACAAATTGACTAATGCTGATGACAATACTCTTTCCATTCCATGTGTCTTTGTATTAAATAATTTATAAACATAAATAAAATAAATAAATAAATGCATAAATAAATAAATGTTAAGGCTTGGCCTGCAGTTGTGGGAGGGGCATGGTACCTATTTAAACCCCCCTACTCACCTTCCTCCTTCCCGTACGTTTTTTAGCGTCACGCATGTCGCTATTTCTGGTCGTCCTTACCTGGTCCTCATGGCTTCTTTGCCTGGCCTGCTGTTTCCCTGCTGCTCTTCTCTCCGCGGTCCTCCTGGGCTCTGCTCTGGCATTTCCCGTTCTCTTCTTGCTTGCTTGAAGTCTTGTGGTGCGGGTGGTGAGGGATTGCAGCCATCCACGTGTTGCTCGTTTGGTTGGTCCGTCTCGTTGGTCCGACGCCGTCACGGAAGTGTGGTGTGGGTGTTTGGGGCTTGCCGTCCAGAGGTATTGTGTCTCGTCTGAGGGGTGGGGGTCTGCTCTGCTCTGCTGCTCGCCTCCGCGGCCTGCTGCGCATCCCTTGCTGCCTGCGGCGCTGTCGCTTGTGCACTTCTGCAGTTGCTGGCGGTCGGGCATCCATGCAGCCAAACAATGTGCGTTAGGGTGCAGTTTGGGATGAAGGTAGGAACCTATATATAGGTCTAACTGCTTAGGTGCAGTACACATACATATATATTTCTACTTAGATTAAAGGACCACTCTAGGCACCCAGACCACTTCAGCTTAATGAAGTGGTCTGGGTGCCAGGTCCTTCTAGGGTTAACCCATTTTTTCATAATTATAGCAGTTTCAGAGAAACTGCTATAATTATGAATGGGTTAAACCTTCCCCCTAATCCTCTAGTGGCTGTCTCATTGACAGCCACTAGAGGCGCTTGCGTGCTTCTCACTGTGATTTTCACAGTGAGAGCACGCAAGCGTCCATAGGAAAGCATTATGAATGCTTTCCTATGTGACCGGCTGAATGCGCGCGCAGCTCTTGCCGTGCGTGCGCATACAGCCGACGGGGAGGAGAAGAGGAGGATCGGAGGAGGAGAACTCTCCGCCCAGCGCTGGAAAAAGGTAAGTTTTACCCCTTTCCAGAGCCGGGCGGGAGGGGGTCCCTGAGGGTGGGGGCACCCTCAGGGCACTATAGTGCCAGGAAAACGAGTATGTTTTCCTGGCACTATAGTGGTCCTTTAATGCCCACAGACCCTTTACCTGTACTTGTACATGGTTAATGGGTGACTCCTTGCCATAGATCACTTCCCAAGAACGTTTAGCTGGGTATCATTTTCATGTTTTTTCATACTATGTGCTTACATGGTGACTTCCTACCACTATGTAAGTGCTGCTTTAATTTATCCATAGTTTACAGTTTAGTGAATAATCCCCTTGGTGTCTCCACTGCCTTTTCCTTTAACACTGTATGTTTTTAGGAACAGTATACTCTGACCCTGTTGTTTATTATTGTTTATGGAACGCCATACAAATTCTGGTGCATCCCCCCAGATAGAAGAGAGAGTTAAAAAAAAAAAAAAAAAAAAGTTAAATGATACTGAATTTTACTCTGTCTTAAAAAAAATATATATATATAGTTGAGGGTGTATCTCGCTCGTGTTTCCTTCCCTGCTGTTTATATATGCGGTCTTTACTACGTAGTTGCTAATGAGCGGTGTTTCGGTCCCATCACGGGGTCTGACCCGGCTTTAACTTCGGGTTTTGTTTCTCTGCTTGGCTGGGCCACGTTGGCCTGCCATACTAGTGTTGCGTTATTTTCCTGAAGGAGCGTTATGCTTTTGTTACCGGGCACAAGTTCTGGCCCTTATGAGCCCCGTGGGCTATACACATGCATGCATTTTCTGTCCCTATTTTTCCTTGGATTCTCTATACGGCCTGGCCACCTGGACTCCGATGACTCACTCTGCCCTCCAGTTACAGTTGGCCCTACGTTTTCTTCCTCGTACCCCGCCCTCTCTTTCTTTTCTTTCACACAGTACATCCCCTCTCTCTCTCATTACCCTCCCTTCTTAGGTAGCTGTTGCTGGCTGTCAGGGTACTAGGTGTCCAATAGTGGTAATTTCCCCCTGGCTTCTTCGCCTTAGGTTAGTGGTCCCACGAGGCCAACACCCATCCTCATACTCGGAGGTACTATGCCCCTCGGGCCAAATCATAGTTAGTCACCTCGCATTGTGACATAGGGAGGGCCTCACCTGTCACTCCCATTCTATCTTATGTTTAACTGTCACTGAGAGGCCGACACCCCGCCACAACATTTCAGTGGCCATGATATCCCCTCGCGCCAACTCGTAGAGAGAGCCTCTCACGCCGCTTGGCATCTAGCAGGGCCTCACCTGTCACCAAACCTAGTTTTAATTGTTTCGCCTTTTTGGCTTAGCTAGTATGCCAGCACTCCCGCACACATAATGTCAATCACACACATACACGCTCGCACTGGGTCTCGTGACCCCCGTGGTGTTTACACCACCGTGGTTTCTGTTGCCTACTGACAAGCTCGCTCCTTTTCGGCCTGTCCGCCTGGACTCTGACGTGCTTACTCTCCCTTCGGTTCTGGTCAACCTTGCGGTATTTCCTTGTTCACCCTCACATTTTCGATACACGTTCAGCACATCCGTCCTCTCTCACACTACTGGGGCCCGTGTCCTTGAAAATATCCCAGAGGGTCATTCCATGCTTGGAGATAACTAAAAACGCAGGTGACCAGTCCATGGACAAACCCACACAGTGCTAGCAAAGGCCCTGCATACCTCCTGCCTGCTAGCTTGTTCCAGCAGCACTCTGCTAAAATACATCTCATCACATCTCTAGCTGTATAGTGACATGAGGAAACAGCCAACAAATAATGTACGCCAGCCTTTGAATCAATCCTAATAACATAGAGTTCCTTGTTTATTACCCCAGAGAGCAATCTACTAGCCCACTGTGCTCCAACATTGTATGCCTTAAAAAAGGGGTTTATTCACAAAACATATATGTTTTGCTGCACGGACAATCAGCTAGCAAAAGCCAGATGAAAATAGTCAATTCACTCTTCTATGAATAAATTCCACTACTTACTGGAAAGGGAATTGTGGACAGGTAGCAAATGATCTGCAAAGCCGAAGCCAAAGCAAGTAAAATAAAAATAATCTCCAATTTGTGTGAAATTGAGATTTCTTTTTCTAACTCAGTTGTTTTGACCTGAACTTTTCAAGCCAGTGGTCATCTTGCCAAAGCTCACTGTTTAGTTAATAAGCTCATGAATATTCTCTGACTCTGCTAGTTTGATTTAATTTATATAAGTTAGTTGTCTATGCAGAATGTGTCTCGGTTCTATGAACAATCTCTCTAGATGATTCTAAGAAGTTCTATACATTTTAATGTTCTGATACAGTACACCCACACAGCACCAGCTAAACCTGTAGAAACATAGGCTATATTTTTTTACAAATTCTATATTTATTCCACACTTAAAGCCATATTTTTGAAATGAAAAATCTTACCTTTGTGCCTATTAGATCCATTCATGTCTGAAAATTCAATATGATTTTCATCGGCCCAGTAGATTCTTTTGTTGACATAATCTATTGTTAACGCTGTTGGTCTAGAAATCATTGTTTCTATGACAACACTTTGATTGGTACCATCCATACCAACGCGACCAATATGAGGAAATTCACAGCAGTCAATCCAGTACAAATACCTATGTAGAGTCAATAAACAGTGTGTTTACATGAGTTTTACTCCCACTGTACCACGATATACACAAGTCTTTGAAGAAAAGAACAGCACACATATGAATTTTAAAAGAATATTGCAATAGCTCTTCTTTTACGTGTTATTTCTAAAAGGATAGATAGATAGATAGATAGATAGATAGATAGATAGATAGATAGATATTTAAAAAATGTAACAGGATCTACATATACATATTTGTGGTTTGTGGTTGGGGTTAAAGGTCGGGCCATTCAAGAAAGTTTAAGCTATACCAGTAGTAGCATGCCGATTGTGAAACCGACACAAATGATCGGCCTGAAAAAAGAGGAACCCCTTATTGAAAAAGTATAATCAGGGAGATGTGGGTGGAGTACCAAAACATTGACAGAATGTCAGCAGGAAGCTGGGAGGGGGGTAGATATAGTTCTTCAAAAACCTCCTCCCACAACTCCATGCATAGAGAGAGAGAGAGAGAGATTTTTTTAAATTTCTAATTCCATAAAAGTTAATTAATTCTTTATCATTAGTGTGAAAATTGTAGATGGTGAAATTTAACTTCAGATGTGCTTTTTACCTGAGTTTTGCAGACAATAGCTTTTTCAAACTAATACTTTTTCCTTAATATCAGTACTGAATTTAGCACTTTGAATAGCTTTTTGAAGTCAAAGTTTTTATGCTGTACACTGCAATGAATTAAATGATTTGTATTTAATGTTCAATAAACCTAATTAAAGTTTTAGAAACACAACTAACAATTGTATGTTAATTAGCAGCATTCTATTTCAAGAAACTTAGAATCAGTTTATAAATAGTTACCAATAAAAAGAAAATGAATTATATGAATGACCCTTTAAATGTTCTATAAATAAAATTTGAGATACAACATATTATTAACTTATCACAGCTGTAAACATCTTATCGACTCAAAGTGAAAACAATCAATATAGTATACAAAAAAATCTGCGACTTGTAATGTTTACTTATCTGAACAATACCTAGCCTGTGGGTCCAAGGACAAATCTCGAGGGAACTTTATCATTCTGTTAACTAGAACAGTAGGAAACAGGCCATTGAGCTTTGAGACTTCAATAATCCGCTTCTCAGTGTCAAACCAATAGAGATTTTTTCCAATCCAGTCCACAGCTAATGCATTGGGTACAGCAGTGTTGTGCACAACCTGAGAGAATTAAAATGAAAAAAAAAGTCAAACTTGTGTTTATTTTGTTTATTTGTTTAATTTGCATTGTAAAAATATCTAATTGTCATTGATTCCAAAGATATGCAATAGTATATAGCAACAATATATGTCAATTATATAGATACATTAGATATAGTTATTTAACCCCTTAAGGACACATGACGTGTGACAAGTTATGATTCCCTTTTATTCCAGAAGTTTGATCCTTAAGGGGTTAAAAATGAATTTTAAGTTAAAGAATATCTTACAAATTTGTTTTTGGTTTTTTGCTGCACCAACTAAAACATATGTACAGAGGCAACTATACATATAAATAACACTATGCATGCCCAATAAAGGACAAGCTGCAATGAAATGGTTGGGAGTTGCTGGTTGATATAATTATCAAAAAAACCTCCACGTTTGCTCGTTGCTAAAGGCAAATCATATGCACCTTCAACAAGGAGAGCTACAGTCAGGTATGGCAGGAAAAATACCTACATGTTATACATATATGAATCAGTTTAGTTAATTCCCTAGACCTAGGTTGTCAGACCTAGACAAGTCACCCACAATCATGCTATTAAATGACACTAAAAAGACACTAACCCCACATCAGAACACTTTAGCATGTCTCTATGTATGTGATGCTGTGACGGTCCACTGAACGGAGACGTCAAGGTTTGGAGGGCCTATGTTTCATCATTTGGTAATGATGCAACACACTTCTTTTCTGGAACAACACCCTCCTATGTGGCTTCATTGCCTTTAAAATATTTTGGGATAGTCCACCACTGGTCTAAAATGCCCCCATCGTCAATATAGGATTAAAGTAATGATTTGAATGCCACACACATCATCTTGCTCTTTACTCCATGCCATGACTTGTGGTATTAGCGATTAATACAACCTACTCCATATCCTCTACTAACCAGAAAGGATTTTCTAACCTTCCAGGAGTGCCTACCCCGTACTATTAATTTTTTTTTTCTCTCTTGGTTGTTCTGTTTTCAAGGATTTCATCATTCTTGAAGAAGTTTTTATTTAACGGATTCATATATATTTAGGCATATATTAGTAATGGCCAGACAGGAAATATTCTAGTATTTATTCAACCAATATTTCCTTCTCACATATTTACCTTAACGTCACTGCCATTCACAAACATCCTATTCACACGACTGCCATTTGATCTGCTTGAATCAATCCAGTAAATTACCTCTTCTCTGTAATCAAAATCCATTGCAATTGCATTGTTTAAGCCCTACAGAAGGAAACAATGATATGTATTATGCTATCTATTGATAGGAAGGTACAGCGATATGAAAATCATTCTCTGAGAACTAATATCACAGTTTACATTGCGGACATGAGGGGTTTTCTTAATGCACCTTTGTTAAGTCCTCATTGAAGTCAACAGATAACCCACTCTGGCAGAAATAGTTTTACTTTAGTTGCACCTAATTGCTAATTCTTTCTATGTTTTTGCCATAAGAGTAACATTGAAATTGGGTTAACATTCCAGCCAAACAAAGTCAAACCAGGTCTCATTGGATCAAATGGACAGTGTATGCTATAGATCATTCAGTACAGATGATTACATTTTATTATTGGGAACAAGAAACTAGAAATACATGCTATCAGATCTAAAATAAATATAAACATAAAATAGGGGATTAGAGATTAGATATAGAGTTCCCTTGGTCACAGCTACAAGAATTATACAACTGTCAGGATAAGCAGCAAATGTATCGCCACAAGAACTAAGAATTAAACACAGTATGTATGTGCATTCTAATTCACATAATCCCACTATTTCTAACAATATCATGAATCCTTTTAGATCCTTATCATCACTGTATTTTATTCTGCGTTAGATTAATTATGTGTATATCTGTTACCTTTGACCCACACATTTGCATTAACCTCTCCCTTTTATTATAATTAGTCTCTACAGAGTCTGCTAGTATGTCTCTACCATGCTTGTCCTATGATTATCAGCCATTAAATGTTGGAAAAAAATGTTCTAGTTTTAGTATGGTCATTGTTAAACGTATTCCAAGTATTCAGTCCATGAAGAGCAGATTTTAAACCTGCATCAGGAATCATTTATATGAGATATATGTGCGCTAACAGTGTATGGTTACATTTTGACTTGGTTGTGTGGTCCTCTTGATCAACTGAGGATTCCAATCGTGTATGCTTATCATATCTCTGCTTGTTACATGTCTTTAAAATAATGTAAGAATGATATAATGTAATATTGATACAGACAGACAGAGATAAAGATAGATACATATATAGCATGATAGATCAAAACAAACATAATACAAATAGGAAAAAGGCCAAAACAAAGAACAATAATTTGGTGACTGATTCACTAACCCCCTCAATGACGTTTAATGGATTCAGAGAGTTACAAAAACTACTCCTAACTGAAAAGTGACTGTCATGACATGTGAATGTCTGATGTATGTTTTGATATATTATTAAGTACTCATACTATAATTGCATACCGTTATCTCCAGGTAAATGGTGATACTGAGAGCTGAAGCCGTGTTTATTGAACATTTATCAGTGTATCCCAACATGCAATAATTTTTAGAGAACAATAGCATGTAGGGAGAAAAATGGGGGGAGGCACACACAGAACATGTATATCTCAGCAGTGATGCTGTCATAAAGACCAAAATATATACAAATTACAGATTTTAAAATATTAAACACAAAAAACTAATTACTATTTTAAATTTTATAAGGCTACTTAAAATACCCTATATTGGCAAACAAATATGGGAATTCAGTTACACCATGTGGTCAAATTGTGTTTAACTCACCATTACATTACAGCACCCCAATATCAATGGGTCTTACACTAATGTGTGTTTGTGCAATAAATAAAAAAAGATGTAAAGTGGCGTCATGTTTATTTATTTTGTTTTTGTTGTGTGACAGAAATAACAAAAAAAAGCAAACAAAAGATCCCAACATCCCATAATGCATTGCCATGAGTTTAAAACTACAGCACATTTTCTAAAATCTAACCTGTTTCAACATTGTGTAATTCGATCCATCTGTGCTCATTTTTCTTATTTCATGGTGATCAGCCAGAAGTAGGAAAGGGTCCTCAACTAAGTTCAAAAAATAAATATATATTACATTTAGCCAAGTCCTATATTAACACAGACTTATTTAATACATATAACAGACCCTTACATTCTCTTAAAATCTAAAAGTTTGCAGACCTGAACCCAAAGCAGTGGTTTAGTCTATGCCACATTCTAATATCAGTTGACAAGAAATCAAATTCAATAATATACACTCAAAATGAGAAACATTCTTCTTTATCCCAATTAGTTTTCTATTAGATGGAGGAATTGCACCCTGAATTTTGCTTTTACCATGTGAGGATAAAAAATTTTTTTTTCCTATCCTAGAGCTGTAATAAAAGGTATACAAAATGTATATATCCTACCAGCATTACTTTACCACCCCCAAACAGTAAAGTGCAAATGAGGTTCTTCTTTCCACAGAAGTAAACTTGCTTTAATAGTAATAAAAGTGCTTTGGCCAATGGGTATTAAATTGGCATTTTCAGAGAAAAGGCAGTGTTTAAATTACAGCCAAGGAACACCTCTAGGGGCCACTCCTCAGACGACCAGAAGAAGTGCTTCCTGGGTTAGTGCTGCACATGTGTAGCACTGACGTTCAGCGTCTCCATGCTTTTCATGAAGACACTGAACTTTCTCCATAGAAATGCATTGATTCAATGCATCTCTATGAGGAGTTGCTGATTGGCAAGGATGATGTTTAACTCCGCATTGACTCCTTGATGATCTCAGCCAATCCAGTTATTTTCCTATGGGAAAGCATTGGATTGACAGAGATCATCAATTCTGATCGACCAGCGATGGTGGACCCGCATGGTGCTGTAAATAAAGTTAATATTCATTCTATTTATGGGGGGCAAATGAGTTAAATAATTATTTTAACACTATAGGGTCAGAAATACATGTTTGTGCCCCTGACCCTATAGTGTTCATTTAAGGGTTAATCAACTGCAACTCAAAGTAAATGTACGCACTTAAATGCAAATCAAATTGAAGGGGTACTATAGGCACCCAGACCTGTACATCACATTGGAGTGGTCTGGGTGCAGTTTCCCTGTCCCCTTAATCCTGCAATTATTGAGAAACTGCATTGATTACCTTTCATGGTAAACTCCATCTCTAATGGCTGTCTACCAGACAGTCACTAGAGGCACTTCCTGGTCCTTAGTGGACTTTTGGTCTGCTAACCGATGCTAGATGTCCTCACGCTTTCCATGAGGATATCCAGCGTCAGCTAATGCTTTTCTATGGGGATGTCCTAATGCGATCGTGGAGCTCACCGCTCATGTAGCTGATGTCGATGGAGGAGAATTGGAAGCGAAGCCTTACCCAGCACAGAGGGACATCAGCGCTGGGATCAGGTAAGCGACAAAAGGGTTCCATGGCCGGGGCGGAGGGTACTATAGTACTAGGAATACAAATTTGTATTCCTAGCAATATAGTGTCCCTTTAAATCGTGTAACAATGATAAAATAAAAAAGAGAATACACTTTAATATTAATATATAAAAAGGTGAAAATATATAATAGTTTAATGATGAGATCCAGTATTTTTAAATATCTTAAACACCCCACATTTGTCTACCTAATTTAATACATAATTCTCCAATGCTCATGTTGTCATTCACAGCATACAGAGGTGATTCAGTTCAGGTTATGCTATTCATTTTATATTTTCTCTTCTAGAATCTCAGTTCACAGCAAGCACTTAATAATTCACAATATCATAATGCACTATAATTATGCATAAAGAACTATGCCTGGAGAATACATAATGGGAGTAACTTCTGTACAAACATAAATTTTAAAGAATTCTGATTTTCTATTGAAGATTGTCTTCAGCTCAAATTAGAAAAGGTCTCCAAGGAGCAGGAAAAGAAAGGACCAAATCAGATTGTTAATCACCAGCATAATATATAACAGCACTTAATCTTTATATATTAGACTTTCTGCACATCATTTTTCATTTATCAGTACATAAACGCCATGTGTTACCTGAAAGAGATTTGCAGCAATTTGGATTTTCTGGGTGTATTTCATAGCCTTCTGTACATGAACACTTATAGGTTCCATATGTATTGACGCATTGCTGGCTACAGGGGAAGCCCGATAAGCATTCATCAATGTCTACACATGTTTTGCCATCATTCTTCAGTAGAAAGCCAGGCCAACATTTGCACTATAAAATAAAAATATATCCCCATCAGTCTGCATTATTACCTGCAATTTTCTTCTATAAATGAAAAAGATTCAATCACATTTAAAGGTATTCCTGATAATAAATATGAGACTGTGGAATGAAATTATGTGCTAAATGCAAAACTCTGCAAAAGAGGCAATGTCGCACACACACACACACACTCACAAACCACAAGCAGACCCTATTCACACATACACATGCACACACTACAAACAGCCCCTTTACACAAATGACACCTCATCCTAAACAGCTACTATTTACACACAATACATTACACCACAGACCTTATCCACTCACACCTCACCACAAAGAGTATCTATCAGGTACCACACACGGCACCACAAACAGACCCTACACAACAATGAGGTGGACCATAAGATCAACATGGTATTTGTGAACAAAATCAACAGTATATATTATCTCATAGTTTGCAAAACACCAGATAATGTGGAAAGATGTTTGGTTTTAAGGTCATTGGTATGAATCACAATGCATGATTTTGGTTAAGGGTGCAATGATACTTTGAGCAAGAAAGTACTTGTTTGCCCTATTTCAAATTCTACATAGCAGATCATAGCATAGTCAAGAGCTTATAAGGGTAAAAGTAAAAAGAAACAACATATTAAACAGCTTGTTTAGGGTTTTAGGAAAGCAAATTGCATCCCATATACTTGTTTTACCCATGTGAATTCATAATTTCTAGTTTATCACTTGCCTTAAACCAAATATGTTTAAAGTATCAATTTATTGCTAATACGTTGCCATGTAATATGCTCTTTACTATCTCAATTTAATTTCCTTGCAAGGACTCTTTATACCTGGAATCATCAGAATGAGACTGTTTGCAATTTTAAAATGCTAAACTCCAGACAGGTAGAAATTTCGTACTGTGAAGTGAGCAATTTATGTCAAAGTAATTTATTTGCACACATATATGTGTCATATCGACAAAAAGAGCAATGCTTCAATTTTAGCTCAGTTGTAAAATTATAATAAATATTAAACAGAATTTAAAATTACACCTGATATTTCATTCAATGGGTCTGTGGACTTTCTGGTCACTGACCATGACTTGAATTCCAGTTGTGTTTTGATCATCTACAGGAATATGAAACTATCATCACTCCAGGTGTGAAGGACTACATCTCCCATCAGGTTTTAACAGCCATACTTCTGGCAAAGCATCAAGGGATATGTAGTCTTCAACATCTAGAGGGCTTAAATTGTGTAATCTCCTTTGAAATTCTCAGTGAAATCCTGGCAATTCCTTTTTTAGTAAATCACCCTGTTTGTATTAGAATTGAGCAACAAATATCTGGAATAAATGGGATTGATTTAGGGATCCTTGAGAATCACGTTCTGTTTTTGCAATCGTGCAATTCCTACAGAGCCCGTAGGGGTATCAATAAAAATGCAAACATCAATTTAAAAGTTAGAAAAAGACACAACTGGTGTCATAAAAATGTAATATAATAATCAACATGGCATTACTCAATAATTAGAAATAATATAGAAATAAAATCTCTGGTTGAGTTGATCGAGTTGTTCTCAGAATAATAACAACCTGGAAGCTGAACATGAGCCAGATAATGCCTTTGGCAATCCTAAAACTATAACCTGCTAAAGAAACCGCTGTGACTTTGAATGATTTGTTTCAGGTTATCATCGCTATTATGATCTTTCCCCACCAGGTTACTGAGTGAATCAGCACTTCTGAGCATCGCATAACCTTTAAAAGTGTTGATTTAGTCTATTGGGAGATAGGTACAAAATGGGAACGAAAACACAATGATTCTAAAAGATGATTATATTGTCTGATGTAGCTGCACAATATGACATCAAGCACTGGAAAGCACCAAAGTTAGAGTCCATCTAAAAGACTATTAGTATTAATACATAGATTCCGTGGCCACTTTATTAGTTACACCTGTAAATTTGCTAATTAATGGAAATATCTAACTAAACAATCATATGACAGCAACTCAATATAGAATCCCTCACCCCCAAATCATGTATATACACATTACGCAGTGGTGGAACTACCGCAGTCACAAGGGTCGCAGCTACGACTGGGCCCGTCACTCCAGGGGGCCCAGTCATTGTGGTGCGGCCCCAGCCGCATTGAAGGAACCCATCAGGTGGCCCATTCTCTTGGGGCCATCCAATGGCAATGACTTTCCTGGGACCCAGTCAGTGCTGCGGCACTTTAAAAGTGCGACCAGGTCCCAGTAATGATGTCAGGGCTGGGAGGAAGCCGTCGCTTCTAGAGCTAACAGAGCGCTGCCCAGGAGGAGACCTCCGGGAAGGAGAGGAGGGAGTCAGAGTGGGAGCTCAGACTCCCATCAGCATGACAGAGCCATTGGACCAAAGGGAAGTCATTTTTTTAAAAACAGTTTGTTTGAGAGAATGTCTGTATCAATATATCTGTCTGTGTGTGTGTGTCTGTATGTCTCTGTGTATGTATGTATGTTTGTGTGTCTGAATATGTGTGTCTGTATGTATGTGTATCTCTTTGTCTGTGTGTGTCTGCATGTGTGTCTGAATGTGTATATCTTTGTCTGTGTATCTATTTGTCTGCATGTGGGTTTGTATGTGTATCTCTTTGTCTGCATGGGTATCTGTTTGTCTGTATGTATATCTGAAGGTTTGTCTGTGTATCTGCATGCGTGTCTATATGTGCATATGTCTGTATGTGTCTTTGTGTCTGTGTATGAGCATGTGTCTGTATGTGTATCTGTTTGTCAGTATGTGTGTTTTTCTGAATGTGGGTCTGTGTGTACCCCTATGTATCTGTATGTGTGTCACTGTTTATATCTGTATGAGTGTCATTCTGTGTATGTGCATCTGCATCTGTGTCTATATGTGTGTCTGTCTGTATGTGTGTCTGTGTATCCTGATGTGTGTCTGTGTATATGTGTCAATCTTTGTATCTGTACAAGTGTCATTCTGTGTATCTTAATGTGTGTCATTCTGTGTGTCTGTGTATTAGCATGTGTGTTCGTGTATTTATCTGTATGTGTATACATTAAACACATGGGGGGTGGGGGAAGATGCATTGGGGGGCCCCAAGGCACTTTTAGCACTGGGGCCCTGTGGTTTCCAGTTACGCCTCTGACACTATGCTACTAGACAGGGCTAAAAGTTATGCTCTGTTAGATGCCATAGGCAAATTTCTACAAACCAGAGCTAAATGTTATGACTAGCAGCCGAGTAATAATTTTAAGTCCTCATATATACTTACACATATAAAACCTAGACCTACAAATTAGGTCAAAACATTAGTAACCTTTTAACCTTTTTTAAGCATTTGTTTTGCAAAAAAATAAAGGTGCATATTTTGTAAGGTTTTGTGTTCTGGGACATGTTTTTACCATGTCCAACTATGCAATATATCTAGATATCAAGATATAGTAAACTGACACTGCCAAATAAGCTATCAAATGAATCAAATCCTATTTTAGTAATATCCTTTAATTTAGAAAACAAATCAAATTGATTACAGAGAATACTGTAAATATTTGTTATATGTGTATCTCTGAATACATATAATTATATTTGCTTAGTCTAAATATAGATTATTTTCTGATATAATTTTGTGAAAAGTAATTGATGTGTTCCTTTTTCACTGTAGGCCTTAACAGGGTCTCGGCAATTAAATGATGTGACTTTTTTAACTTTATCCAGTAAAATCAGTAAAACACATTTTATTTTGTGAGTTTTTAACTAACAAGGATACATGTGCAATTGTGTCATAAGGATAAAGTCACTTAGACTGTATTTAGTATCTAAGAAGTTTGTAATACCTGTTTGTAATATTTCAAACTTAACACACACACACACACACACAAACACACACTCAAAGACACACACAGTTTGGAATGTTGCTGTTAATTTATACTGGGTAATTGCAAGACATAATTGATGATTAAAATATTCTAGATTTTGTACATATTTGTGTATGAAGCTATAATTGTATAAAGAATGGTAAAAGATGAAATTTTGAACATCAAACAGACTTTCAATGACAAAGTCTCACAGATGAAAAGAATGCACCTGGTTGCCAGGAAACGAGACCCGAGTAAGAGTTATGGCTTTCACAGTTTCCATGAACACAGTTCCCAGGGAGCGCTGGATAATGGAATTGGCGTTAATTTGCCTGCATCTTACGGGAAAATTGTGAACATATTTTTAAACTAATAAAATAAAAGCTTAGTGTGTTTTTACACATACAAAGGTTTTTTTTTTTTTTGCCTACTGTACGATTAAACTGAGCAAGGCTAACCAAAGGCTGCACAGTGACCAACTCATAAAGGGACAGATGGCACTTGACACAATTTTATATGTGTTAATGACAAGCAGCCATAACCAGAATCTACGATGCAGTAGTTGCTTATTTTAGATTACACAAGGTTTTAAATCTTTGGAAATAATAGAAACAAAGAAATACAAGTTATAAGTAAGAATATTGTTTTTCTGACTTTTATTAATATAATCATCTTGTGATCTGGTTGGAAATATTTTATCAGACAGTGTGGAAATTTATTATTTATATTTTGCTTATTTTAATGGATGCTTTAACTTTACAAACCTTGTTATTTTTTTGTTTTGTTTTATACACAATATAGTGTCGCACTCGTTGCATTAAAAAAAACAAAAACAAATTTTATCCGCCATGAAATTAATTGTAGTCGTGTTCATAATAAATAAGACTGATTGATGACTTACAATGTAAAGAAAAAATATACAAACATAAAAACAAATAAATTCATGCAAATAATAAGCTGCATGTACTGCAATTCAAACCAGGCAACTCCTGTACTGCAAAGGCAACTCCTGAGCAGTAAAACACTCAAGCACACAATGCAAGTAACTTAAAGACAAGAGATGATTATTTCATCAGCAAATAGTGTTTTATTTAAAGATTCTTGTTCATCTTAAAGGAAACTCTGTCTTTGAAAACAATTTGCACTTGTAATAGATTGCCAAGGCAGTTGAAAAGTAAAAGATTAATGTTATACTCAGAGAGAAGTTAAAGGTAAAACAATGTATTGCCATGTCTTGATTTCACATACCGGTTTCATTAAAAAGGTTAAATATTGTTACCAACTCATTAAAATGATAAATTTGTCACTAACTATAATTTAGCTTAATCGGTACAATTAAAACCGATCTAGTATAATTAAATTGCAAACAGTATATCATTTACAAGTAGCTAAAACAGTACTAGAGTTACTGTGTTAGCTGCACTCATTGACATTGAATATATTTTATGTTGCTACCATGAGTCCCTACTTAAACTAATGCAAAAAGAACAATGGCCTCATAGAAAACAAATTAATTTCATGAATAATTCATACGTACGTGCTCTTGCAACTCAACCTTATAAATATTGACTACTTACCTTGTATCCAACAGGGAGATCTTGACAATCTTGGGAACATCCACTGACTCTTTTGCTTAAACATTCATTTAAATTGCATTCCCTCTCATCAGATCCATCGCCGCAGTCATCGTTAGTGTCACAGAGAAATCTCTCTTGGATACACTTTCTGTTTTTACACATAAAAGAGGAATTGTTGCATGACTGTTCTGAAAAAGAAAAAAGAAATACAACAAACACCACTAGTCTTAAAAACAACTGTACATAGATTATTATTCGGAATTATGCATGTGCATGACATGTAATGAAAAGACATTATTATTAACATGGGAGGAAAATGATTTCTATTTTATATTTGACATTTTCTGTATCCCTATTAACCACATTGTAGCTTCCTCGTTTAAGGAAATCAGTCAAACCAAATTGTTTTGAGTAAATTGTAATACTGGAAAACAAACTGAGGATAAGACAAAGTATAAACCAATTACAAATTTGAAAAGCTTCCACTTGAATTTATTATATCTTAATGATCAGGCTTTTCAAAATCAGCCAATTTAGTCATGAAACAAAAGAAAGAATGTGATGTCTGAAATGAGCTGTTTGGTATTCATTGACATGTAGAGAAAGCAATTTAAATTTTACTGCTTCTAGTGTCCTTTAATTCACTAGAATTCTGTTTTGAGAATTCCAGTACCAACGTAATGAGTAGGATTCATGAAGACACAATATAACTGTTTACATATATATAGTCTGTTAAAAAAAGAGGAAAAAAAACCTTTTCAATATTTATTTTTGGGACTGATATTATCTTACCCAAAGTAAGGAAAGGTAGGTATAGATACCTTGATGTCTAAAGTAGGATTTTCACAGTTCCCTTTAACCATTGTAATGCTAACGTTCTATGAAACACCCAAGTTTGCACTGAATGTCTTTTGCTTGTAGGTGGATTGCAGGCTGTTGTTTAAATCTTTTTTTCTGAGCTAGCACTGGAGTACTCATAGAGTTGTGAGAATAAACACTTCACATGATGTAGTAGTGTGATTGCTAAACTTGACTCTGCAGATGTTAGTGAACAAAGATCTAACATGTCAAGGATAGAATTTGGAGATGTGGGTAGATGTGCTCTGTTTTTCCTCTTTGTTGAGAATTTGATACACTAGAAATGTGTTACGTACAGTGAAGGACAGCTCACAGACAAACAGTGACACATCATACAACGTGCACATTAGGTTGCAGTTATATATGCTGGGATGTTTCTTTTTAATTCTTTCAAATTTAGTTTAAAAAACAATGCGTTTAGATCTATGTCATTACTACAGGCGGCAGGCAATTACCCCCCCCCCCTACATTTTTGTGTGCCCTCCCTGAATATTTTTGCATGGACGATATTTGGATGAGTTGAACCACCACATGGATGGCTATCGGACTTCCCAAATCATATTTTTCCACTGTGTATAAGTCTTCTTCCCTAACAGGTAAAAGTGAGAATTAAAATACAATATTTATTACACATCTGGACTCAATCAGTCTGCGCTAGGCTAAGCCCAGGCTAGAATGATAGACTAAAAGTAAAGGATGGCAGAGAGGTGTTTGAATTTGTGAACATTGCTTACATATATATAACCCTGCATGAAAATCCTGTAGGGCATTCTAAGAACTGAAAGAAGATGGACAAATGAAATGCTTAATAAAGACTTATTTTAAACTCGAGATGGCCAAATGGTTCACACCCAGATGTATAACTACACATCCCACAATGCTTTTCCACTCTTAATGCTGGCAAGGTATATTGGGAGTTATAACAGCTGAGGTCCTATTTTAAGACATCTTTAAAAATAATTAAATTGTAACACAATAATAGAGCTATCTTGCCAAGTATATATGCCTGTTCAGAAAAGAGCAAGGTAACATTCCGAACCTGCACTCAAGCAATGTTTATTCAGCGGTGCTTCATCCGAGTGATCGGGGCAATCAAAGTCTCCATCACATTGCCACTGAAAATTCAATAAACATCTTCCATCAGCACATATAAATTCATCAGGACCACACTGGCGATAGCCTAAAACAAAGAGATGGTATAGATAAAATAGGAAACAATGCTTAATGATATGCCACATTGTAACTATTTTTATTAAAGGGATGGTTTTAATTGTTTTATCACTGATTTAGTGGAAGATGCTCTAACAGTGGTTACAACTGTATACATCAAATCACTATCACTTCAATTGTTTAGTTTTGACACTGATTTGTTTCTAATTGCATTTATCCCAATAATTTTGCATTATATTATATATACTCACAATGCTCTTACAAACAGATTATTTAAATACACTTCAGCTTATTTAGCACTAGCACTATTTTATTTATCTCCCACGTTGGAATTAGTGTAGGACCCACCGATATTGGAGTACTGCGAAGTCATGGTGGGCTCAACACAATATAGCCATGTGTTGGAACTGATTCCCCATATTTGTTTCCTGAGATAGGTGAATTTAAGTATCCTTACAGACTTAAGAAATGTATTTCTATGTGTGCGCTGCTCCTTAATCTGTATTATGTATACATTTTGGTCACTATGGCAACACTATTCCTGCAAGACGCATGTTTCGGTTGTGCTCCGAAATGACTTTTGTCTTTTGACTAAATAAGACTTACTTAGACCTTGCTTTAGCAGTATAACATAACCATACTATGTAGTTCACAAGCATTGGCTATAGTGAAAAGCTTTTACTTGTATGCAGCCAGATAGGGAAAGGAGGTAGGTACAGTCAGTTTGTTGGAAGTGGGTATGACAGAAAATTTCAATGTGATCGAAACTGCAGGAGGAGACTATGAAAAGAAGTATTTTATTGGGCTCCCTCCCCTGGTTTTCAAACTCAAACATACAGAGTACAGTTGAATGTCGCTAATTACACACATCAAGAGCAGACTGATAATATATGAACTCTCAGACTAAATGTTTTTATAAAATTACCTTAAAATGTGGAATGCTCTGTATCACATACACAGCTCACAGCCTTCCATCAATTACTCGTAAACAGTGTTCAAGAGAAACACTTTATTTTTCCAAATAAAATTATTTCTGTCTTAAGGCTATGTTGTCATCATAGCATTTTTTTTAAAAAGAACAAGAACTATGACAAGAAATCTTCTGACAATGTGCAAGAAAATCAACCCAAATGAGCAGTGATATACTTGTGCATTCATTGTACCCATGCAGGGCATTTATTTTACCATGTGGAGGAGAAATGGAGAACATAGGGGCAGCATTTTCTATTGTCCTAGTGGAAAAATGAAAGCTGCTCTAAGGAAGAAAAATGAACCAAAAAAAACAACTTTGTACATTAAATGTCTGTTAGTTTGTGCCTTATTCAATTGCTTTTAATCCCAGTTGTGACTGTTCAACTCATACAATATATAATGTAATTAGTGGAAAATAGGACACAGTTTTTTTACCCCAAAACGTGGGGCCAAGAAATGCCCCCAATGTCCAGGTGTCTGCCAGATTGACCATCAGGATGGACTGCACAGATTCCCCCCTTTCCATCAGTCACTCCAAGCAGTGTGCCTTTGCAGACTTCGGTAGAGAATCTTCTTTATCCTCTTCCCAGTCTGACCGGAAGCTGCTTGCTGGGAGCAGTGAGTAGCATCCTGTCAGACCAGATAGAGGGTAAAAGACATCCTCCACCATGATCAACGAGGCCATGCTGCAACAGGAGGTCAGATGCACAATTGGGTGGTGAGGGATATAGGGGTGCAAGTGACACAAGAAACACAAAAGGTTCATGTGACACAAGCAACATAAGGGGGTTCAAGTGACACAAGAGAGGGTGCAAAGAGGTAAGGGACACTAAAGGGGATGAGACATTAAAGGGGGGGTGAGAGATATTAAATAGGGATAAGATACACTTAAGGGATGTAAGATATTCAAGTGTTATTTTTTTTAATTCTTTATATGGGAATGTCTCCATATTCCAGTGTGTCTTATATTCCAAAAATATGGTACATTTTATTACAAGCAATATTGGTGTCAGGTCTCAGGTCTGATTATGTTCAGAAATTGATCTCTCAGATTTTTACACATTCAAATATATTTTTGCACATCATTTACGAATTTCAAGGCAGATGTTGGAAATGGTCTTTCAGTGGAAGTGCAGCTTGTTACAGGAAAAGACTTAAACAAGTCAAACTCTTCTTTAGCCTCTGGTTTATTTTCTACATGGTGCAAAGGATGTTGTAATGCAAATCACATGGGATTCAGCCAGAACAAAGCAATTCCTATTCTAGTAAAATATTTCACTTTCCTATATATTCCTTAAACACAAGCACACAAGTGTCACAAAACTATTACAATTGCACTTGGGATATCAAGCATCTGGATATGACGTCAGTGTTAAAAGTTACATTTGCTTTTGCCAAGATAAAACCCTTGGATGCTAAGCATCCGGGTATGACATCCAGTTAATTAACAAATGTAATGTCACCTTGCCGAAATTCAGCTGTTACAAGATGAATCAAATACATACTATTACATAAAATGGAAGCAAGTAAAACTAAATGGTTTCTATTAATCACAGCTCTGAGAGATTGCATTTCTTTAATTAACCCAGAATGCCTTGCTGAATATACAAATTAACACAGACAATCATGGGTCAGACTTTTGTTCACATTTCTCTAGGCACCCTTAGAAATGGAGTGCTGTTTAAAATACAGCTTTTTTCCAACCATGGATTGTCATATGAAAGGACCAATCACTGATGACAACCTTATACTGCACAGTTTTGACCGGTTCTGACACAGACTCATGTACCTCCTAAAAATCAAGTCTGCAGAATCACAAAATCTTTGGTCTTGAACACATTAAATATCCAAATGTTTTCTGTTTTGTTGGGGTTTTTTTTCTATTTTTTAAATTTAATTTTTATATAATTTTTGTTTCTTATTATTACATTTTCCTCCAGAAGGAAGTTTTTTTAGAAAAATGAGGATATACACAATAAAAGAGATGAAACTATTCCTATTAGGAGAAAATGTGAAATCTCGTCTATCTTTACTTAATTCTACATGCTAGAGCATGAATTGGAATTGTATAGGTTACATCTGAGTGACATAGTATGTCAAATATTTATAGAGTACATTGCAAATTATATTTGTACATTTATGTATTAGTTAAATGTATATTTATTTTAATATATATCTATATATTTCTATCTATCTATATATAAACATATATATAGATATATACACATTTATTTATATTGTATACTTATTTTTGCACCGTGAAAATTATTAATTTTTTTAACTATATACTAATATTACTTGCCACATTCCAAAGATTCATCGGAACCATCCCCACAGTCGTCATCATGATCACACACAAACTGCTTAGGAATGCAGACTTTGTTGTTGCACATAAAAGTATTTTCATCACAGGTAGTAACAGGAGCTGAAAAATATATGAAGAAATAAAATTAAAGCACAACCACAAATCTGATTTATGATTTCCTCATTGAAATGTTCCAACTATTAATACACTATATATGTTCAGTGCATGTAATGTTTCCTGTGAAATGTGTAAAGAACATGATATTTTCCAATGTGAGATGATTTGCCTGTGACCCTATACAATACAAAGAGTAACTAATAATAGAGCAGTAAATATTATCCATTGCAATCACCTTTTTATTGAAATATATTTCAAAAAAAGTTAATCTTCCTTTAAAAATCTATTCATGTACCACTTTTTAAGGTGGTTTTTTTTTTCATTTTCTGGCTGGCCAGAACAGACTGAATATACACATTATTGGTGGGATGCAAAAAGTTATAAGCATGTTACTTTGATATCTGACATCAGATGAGGAAGTTATACCTCCTTCTCTGCCTGTCCAAATATTTGTAAGGTTTGTGCCTACAATGTGCACATGCTGTACAAAACCCCTACATTCTTTAACCCCTTAAGGACACATGACGGAAATGCTCCATCATACTGGCCTTTTACTTCTGTAGCTCTGCCTTCAGGGGTAAAGGTTACTGTGATGGAGCCTGGAGCATGGTGGTCCACAATCAAAAATGGAATGACATTTTCAAAGAAGCTGATAGCAATCATAGTGCAGCTCCTATCAGCTCATCAATTCTATCTATCAGTGCATATTTTGATTAATTATCTATATAAAACATTAGAAAACCGTGACACTTCCAACCTTGAGTCTCCATTTTAATGAGTTTTCACAGCCATTCGCCTTCAGTTTCCAAACTCTTTAGAGTTTAGGTAAACCATGATTTTGCAAATACCTTTATTCCTGTTAGTGTGCTACATTTGATTTATATATATATTTAATTATATAAACAACCTCCATGTACGTATGAATAAATTAATTGTAACATCTTTAGTAATTTTAACATATGTGGGTTTATTCACTAAAGTGAGTATTCAAAGTGAATTCTAAGTGCATTTCAAACTTAAGGTCAATATAACGGGAGTCTTTAAGTCAGCTATGCTTTCAGTTTGGCTACTGGGCCTTAAATCCAAAATGATCTTAGAATTCTTACTTTAGTAGATACTGTTCACTATATATAGTGCAGTAAGGAAGGAAATGGAGAAGAACAGTGTCAGTTGGGTTTAGGTTGCTTGACTAGTTGAGTCACTTAAAATCTATATAATTTTCTCAAATAAGAAAGATTTCAGCTTTTCCTGTCAGAAGGATCACTGCTCTGTTTCTTTGAGGCAGAAAGCTTTTAGTGTGACTGTTCTAAGTGGAATTCTCTGTTAGTATGGCCATCTTTTTTGATTAATCCTTCACAGCGCACCCGTTAAAGATCTGTTATTTTTAATTTTATTCCCTGTGTTATTTAAGTTATTCTATCGTTGAAGTCACAAAGAATTTATCATCCTCTAAAGTCATATTTCTAGTACATCATACTGACCTCCCGCTGACGTACAACACAAGTAATATCTTGTAGACATCCATGAGACACCAGAGACAGATACCTGCTCTAGAAGCAATTTTCCAATTTGATTCATGCTGAGTCTTAAATATACAACCCATCACATATCTGTAGATGGTTTCGAGATGTAGTTGCAGTCCTGTATCTGATAATAATTTTGACAATTCTCTTTTATTTATGTTTCAGAAGCTTTAATCTTGTTGTCAGTACTAGCTGGATGTTCCAGATCATTACTGTTACTCATGTATCATCTGACAATAAAATAGTTAAGAACGCTGAGAAGTATGCCACCTGTAAAATGATTAAATAGAGTACATGCTCTACTTGTAGTAGTAAGTTCAAATGCCTTCCTTAGAAATATTTGTGTTAAGAAGAAACTGAAATAAACACATACTTCATATTGATTCATTGTGTTAAAGATAAGCCTTCCAGTTAATTCAAACTGTACCCTCATTATGTTTCTTGTCTATCTTTCTAGCATGATACATTGCTTGTTAGAATATTTTTTTTATTTACTGTTTATAATTTGTTAATATTTTTACACACCATAAAATATATTTATAAATTACAAGAATTACAATCAATGTAAAGAATATGGGACAGACTATATAAAAAAGAATATTTGAAAATAAATATATTAGGACACATCTGTTGCCAGCTAGCAGGAAGGCTGGATGCTGTGGTCGGCTAGCAGGCTAGCTGGTTGCTGTGGCAGCATGCTGTGGCTGGATGTCAGGCCTCTTACTTACCACATCCCCTTTGTGCATTGGTTTCTTCCCCCAATCCCTTTGTGTGTCTCTTTTCCCCCTTCCCTCCTCTGTGTGTCTCTTTTTCCCCTTCCCCTATTTTTCTCTTCCCTCAACCCTTATGTGTGTCTGTTTGTCCTCCCCAGCCCTTCTGTGTGGATATTTGTCCCCCTTTGCGAGTCTCGTCATGCCCACCAACCCTCTTGGTGTCTTTGTCCCCCCAGCTCCTCTGTGTGTTTCTTTGTATCCTCCACGTGTCTCATTTCCCCCCATTCCCTTTACATGTCTCATTCCTCCTCTCCATGTGTGCCATTACCCCAGCCCCTCCTTTTGTCTCATTCACCACCCAACCCCTCCATGTGTCTCATTCCTCCTCAGTCCCTCCATGTGTCTCATCCCCGATCAGACCCTCCATGTGTCTCAATAACCCTCCCCCTTAGCCCCACCATGTGCCTCATTTCCCATCCGAGACCCTCCTCCGGTCACCCTGTGAATGCGCTGTGTGCCACCCTGAAGGTAGGCCAGGTCTAACCATTGACACCCCTGTAATGAGTGACACCCAGGTCAGACCCCCCCCCACTCCTTAGTATGCAACTGGCAACATATAAACCAAGTTAGATTTTATATGTCCTGCAAAAGACTAGAATGCACAAAAAGTGTTTAATTCAATCTTGCCCATGATTATGTTCTCTAGCTCTCAGATAACAGAAAAATATTCATTGCAACCCAAAAAATATCTTGACTAATAATTTACTAAGTCAATTAAAAGCAATAGATGAAAAGGTAAACATAGTGTAAGTTAGATAGTACTATATGTTAACTTGTATTTAAATCAGCCCTAGAGACTCTATTGCCATTCTGCTACAAAACCAAAAAACAAAATGGAGTTGTCACATTCAAAAGGAAAAAACAGTTTATCAATGATATTTCCTGCATTTCATAAGAAATCAATCGATAGTGTCATGGATAAAATGCATTGAATAAAACATGTTAAACCCCACACTACTTTTTAAGAATATATTAGTTTAAAATTCTGTCTGCATTAAAGTCCATAAATATTTAAAGCAATGAGAAGTATGGATGTATTAATACTGTATTTTAACCCTTTTAGTCTAATAATGCTCTATGTAGTTAGACTAAATTAATATGTGAAATTTATGCACAGTTCATTAGCTAACTATAAAAGATATCGCACTATATTATTCTACGTTATGGGGCACCAAAAGCCATTCCTTTGAATCTTGAAGGAGTGAAGACATTTAAACTTCCTATTTCCATCCAAGGGATTCCATACACAGGTTTGTATCATTACTGCTACATTATGCTGCAGTGGTTATGGTGCTTGGAGTGTCATTGTGGGCTAGAGTTAGTGGGTATTTTTTGTATATCCCTACTTAGAGTCTGCCAATTTAAATAGGATGTCTATTTGTGCTCTAACAATGTAAGGAAGACTATCCCTTTCATTTCATATTTAATTGCTGTTATGCATATCACATGCATACAATTTAAAGAGATAGAGAGAGAGATATTTATCGAAGGGATTATAAAATTCCCCCATTCAGTGAGTAATACAAGAAATTCACAAATATTTATATATCAGTATGCTATGTATATAATGCACGTAAAGCAATTTGAATGAGGAAAATAAGACTCTAAACTGTAAAAATTCCATTCTTGCAGAGAATTTGAGAACGGCAAAATAGATTTGCTGAGATAACACAACATATGTCATGCAAGAATTGGTAGAAAATAGAATTCTAATATAATGTAATTTATTTTGTAAGAATCGGAGCTAAACTTGAAGAAATTATCTCAACTAAAATATCTTGTATTTGAACTTTATAGCGACAATTAAAGTAGTAGAAAGGTGATGAAAAGAATTTCAAAGACTTTGAGTTGTAGTTGGGTGGTGACATCTCTTGTATATCATTGATAGAAGTAATAACTGAACAAATGCTATTGACCTTTTCTCAGTTTGCAGTATATTGTAATATGTCAAGAGGTGTTCAGAAGGGCAGACTCAGAACATACCTTGGTTAAGGAATTAATTTTTCTTCAGATAATTTAGTTCTCTTTTTTGCAAGTTTTGATGTGGTTTTGTCATTTCGTGATTAGCAGTTATTTAAATTGTTAATGAAACTATTAAATACCGAACATCTCTTCTTGCAGAAATAAATCAATTCGCTACTTCTTTTAAATTATTATTATGACATTTCGATAGTGTTTAAGCTGTATATCCTCTCTCTTGTTGTTTATCACTATAGTTAACTATTTACAAAATGTAATAGTTTTACATTTCCAAATTCAATTAAAAAACAATAAATTAAAAAAAAATGATCAACCAAAAATTTTTCAGTCATGGGGGAGGGCTATAAACATGTTAAAACTATTATTTTGTTTTTCTGGTTTTGTTTAGATCATTATTATATATTTTTTAGCAATGATTTTTCAGAAAACGTTTTTGTATCAAAATATTTAAAATATTGGACTCAAAAAAAGATAAAAAATAAATTAAACAGCATTGTATATATTAACAGAAAATTTATTTACTTGCTTGCCAAATTAGTTACAGATTTATTTTTTTCAATTTAAACTAACGTTACACTTTTTCCGTATAATACATCATGTTTGTTCTTAAACAGGGTACTTTGCTAAGCAAACATATTGGAGGAATTCCATATCAATACTGCAAGACATTTTCACAGCATAGCACTGCCATTGCATGGTACATGACCATTATGTTCATTATTATTTTCATTAGGGCGGACACTCCGCTTCCGCATGCAGAAGTGTATGTTTATAATGCATCCACTTGGATCATGTCATGTGATAGTGATCTGGGGATATGCCAATCCCTTGCTATTGTGTATTTAAAGGAACACCTATAGGGTCAATGAAACAAACATGTATTCCTGACCCTATAGTGTTAAAACTACCATCTATTCCACCTGACCTCCCTTGCCTCCCTAAATATAGTAAAATCTTATTTGTATTTAAGTCTGCAGCTCCTGCCTCTGCCCCTGAACTACCTGCTTGCCTGACATCATCAGAAGTGAGTCTGTGAGCCAATCACAATGCTTTCCCGCAGGATTGACCGAGACTGTCAAGGAGACAGATCAGGGCAGAGCCAACACAGCCCTGGCCAATCAGCATCTCCTCATAGAGATCCATTGACTCAATGCATCTCTATAAGGAAAGTTCAGTGTCTGCATGCAGAGGGTGGAGACACTGAATGCCAGTCACACTGTGCAACACCATCCCAGGAAGCACCTCAAGTGGCCAACTGAGGAATGGCCAGTGGAGTTATCCCTAGGGTGTATTGTAAACATTGCATTTTCTCTGAAAAGACAGTGTTTACTGCAAAAAGCCTGAAGGGAATGATTCTACTCACCAGGACAAAACCAATAAGCTGTAGTTGTTCTGGTGACTATAGTGTCCATTTAAGAAGATTCACCTCTATGATTAACATTTTTTTTTTTTACACTATTTATGTACCGATGTTTTTTGTATATTGCTAATAAACCTACATGTATGTAGGTTTCTCTCCTCCATCCTGTTACAAGTTTATTTCAAGCACTATAACCACTGCAACCCACTGTGGATTTATTTCCCTTTAATGGGACACACATAGGGAGCCTCAGAGGCCGGATGCCAATGCTGCCACCATTCATTGGCTGAGTGTCAGTAGTCTGCTCTAAGCCAATCAATGCAATTCCTGTCTATAGGAATATGCACAGTTTTGACATAATCTAGTGACTAGTGATGCCCCAATGCCAGAGGTGGTTTTAAAGTGAAATGCTGCAAATATGGACTCCGGGCACCATCATCACTTTAAATCAGAAGTGGTCATATTGCTTGGAGTAACCCTTTAATGATATAATTGATTAATGTAGCTCGGAATGTCTGTTTATACTGCTTATATTGTAGCAGTGATGAAAGCATGAGCAAATAATAATTTTTCTACAAAAAAAAAAGGACGAAAGCTTTTAGATAGCAAAAATGTAAAATATATATGAAAAAGTTTAACATAACAGTGCCTTTGAATGTAATTTTTTTGTTGTTCCGTTAGGAGTGGCATTATGAGTGCTGTCTGATATTTTTCCCGAGCATTTTATTATGACTACAGCTGGGAAACCGGAGACCCATGTGTCATATTGACATCCTGAGCCTAATGGTTGTCTGAACTGATAGATCTGCTTCTTTAAAGAATTGCACATTAAGGTTCTGCTTATCAAAGAATCCCAACAAGACCATCAGTCTTACGAAAAAAAAATGTAGAGATATTCTGAAAAGCTTTAATGTTTATAGCACGAGCCACACAGAATTTTTTCATGTATAGTTATCAGCTTTGATCTTTTATTACGGATTTTGACAATGTGAGCCTCAATGCTTAGAAGATAAAAAATGCTTTGGATGGATTTATGCTGCTGCTGGAGATGATATTATATGTTCTCTTTATAAAATCCCAAAATTGACTGGCATAATCCAGCAGGAGAAAAAGTAAGAATTCTGGGTTCAACATTATTTAAAGATGCGTATTCAAACTGTTTTGCATTTTACAATCAACTAATTTTTAATTATTCCTCTATCCCTTTTTAATTCTTTCAGATAAAGACAGCGCATGCATTACAGATCACCTGATTATGTTCTTACTTGTTTTGACGTTATTCATTATTACTTTTGTTTCCTATAATCACAGTAGCGACTTATTGGTGTTCTGCTTTTTTCTTCACAGTATTTTGTAAGAGAATAGTTTAACATTTTACAAACCAGATGTGATCTGGATGTTATGTATACAAACATACAAATGGTGTCTATTAGTCTGTCTGTTAGTTAGTCGAATTACCAATCTTATCTATCACATATTCCATAAAAATTGTTTGTTTGTTTGTTTTTTTTTTTTGATATCATGATATATAACACAGCAACGTTTAAACTCTTTTGTGCCTTTGTCAAGCAGAGATAGAGATCATAACTGTGCTGGGTTATGTACTATTGGGAATGGAAAAAAATCAATGTATGCAGATTAGATTTCTATTTAGTCTTAGAAACACAGCGAGGAAAATTAAGCTTACCACAGCCTGCAGTTGAAAGTTCATCACTTCCATTTGGGCAATCTCTTTCTCCATCACAAAGCCAGTGTGGTGGAACGCAGGCATGGGAACCTGGACAGCTAAACATCTCAGCAGCACATGTCACAGAACCTAAAATTTGAGAAGACCAATGAACTTGTTTAACTTTACCTTTCATTAGTTGAGTATTATCTACATGTATTTTTCACATTGTATCTTGGTTGATAGCTCAATTCAGGGCTCTCTAGGACAGTGTGGACTTTTGAGGGGTGGAATGGCATATAGATCTGTCTCTTCTGATACAACCATAATCTAAAACGTACTGTTTTGACACTTTTGTGGGGTGGTTTATATTGGCCACCAATGCTTTCTAGGCATGGAATCTCTTTCATCTTCCTTGTTGTAATATAATGAGGTCCAAAATGTCAAGTCCTACACTTCTAAATAAGTATGAAAGTTTGACACTGCAAGTCTGAAGACTCCATGGCACACTGACTAGAGGTGAATTTATACCCAGCTAAATTTTGACTTGTCAATGGCTTGTTGATAGTGAAAAGTGTGAGTCCTGATGATTTGTTATAACTCTTGGAGAAAGCAAATAAAGCTTATCCAGAAGCCATCGGGATATTTAGGTATTCTAGAAAAGTGCAAATAGAAAGATAATTATATTATGTTTAGATGTGATGTAAGTTTGTTGTTCCATATCAGTATTGATCAGTATTTGTGAAGCAGTTACAAAACTTTCTAAATAAACATAACTATGTTTAACCCACAATACAAAGGGATTTCTTTAATTAAAGGTAATATATATTTCTGGTTTTAGGACACATTGTCTCAAATTAGTTGTATCGGAAATAATGAGATCATTTGTGCCAAACTGCCTTAGTTTATATATGGTCTTCTAAGGGTTTTTGTTTTTTACTGAAGAAAGCTGGACATGAATTTTAATTGACTATGGCTGTTTCTTGGACAAGATTTTCTATATTTGTTAAGGAACTTAGGTGGATCTCCTATCATTTTAGAAACTTTTAATTTTTAATACTAATTATTCAAACAACATCCTTATGTCTAGTTCTAGAATTAGGGAATTGTATTTTTAGTTTTTGTGATTTATACAATTAGTATCTAATTAATCAATAGTTAAATCAGTTTTTATGCTTAGATAATACATGAGGCTAGAAAAGGACAAATTAACATAAATGAAATGCACTACACTGTCTTTTTATAGATCGTAAGATAAGCTTTTAAAAGAATGTTGCATAGCAATTCGGCACATTCTGACCAACATTTTATCGAACAATGTTTGATGGACATTAATGTTAATTGCTCTTTACACAAATGCCTACTCTTTATGGTGTAATTATGGTATATAACCCTTTGCTTTCCAATATGTTGTGCGCAATGTAACAGTGTTTGATTAAGTATTCATATGCACTCGATCTATATGTTCTGTTGTTGACTTAAAGGTAATTGCTATTGCAATGCCGACAATGACTAATGTCTTGTCCAGAACTCAGCAATATATTTGAGCACTTCCCTCTTGTGTTCTAAAAATCCACATTTATGAAGCAGTAAGTGTAGCCTAATAGTGAGGACTGTCAAACAGATATCTTAACTCAACTATGGTCAGCAGGCAACTAATGGACACATTTGCATAGCAATTCGGCACATTTTGACCAACACTTTGTCTAGTCATGTTTGATGGACTTGAATGTTAATTGCTCTTTACACAAATGCCTACTCTTTATGGTGTAAGTATGATATATACATTTTGTTTTCCAATATGTTAAGTACAATGTAACAGTGTTTGATTGAGTATTCATATGCACTCGATCTATATGTTCTGGCGTTGACTTAAAGGTAATTGCTATTGCAATGCCGATAATGACTAATGTCTTGTCCAGAACTCAGCAATATATTTAAGCACTTCCCTCTTGTGTTCTAAAAATCCACATTTATGATGCAGTAAGTGTAGCCTAATATTGAGGACTGTGAAACAGATATCTTAACTCAACTATAGTCAGCAGCCAACTAATGGACAAATTTGCATAGCAATTCGGCACATTTTGACCAACATTTTGTCTAGTCATGTTTGATGGACATGAATGTTAATTGCTCTTTACACAAATGCCTACTCTTTATGGTGTAATTATGATATATAAACCTAAGCTTTCCAATATGTTGTGTACAATGTAATAGTGTTTGATTGAGTATTCATATGCACTCGATCTATAAGTTCTGGCGTTGACTTCAAGGTAATTGCTATTGCAATGCCGATAATGACTAATGTCTTGTCCAGAACTCAGCAATATATTTAAGCACTTCCCTCTTGTGTTCTAAAAATCCACATTTATGATGCAGTAAGTGTAGCCTAATATTGAGGACTGTCAAACAGATATCTCAACTCAACTATGGCCAGCAGCCAACTAATGGACAAACTTATTTTTACAAGATAAATATTAAAAATTTTCATTAGAACTTAGATATTTCTACCAATTTGCATTATTTATATTTTAAGGGGAGAACTTACTGCATATTTCATCACTTTCATCTGAGCCGTCTCCACAATCATCTTCGCCATCACACAGCCACTGTTTTGATATGCACTTATTTTTGGTGCATGCAAACTGACTCCAGGAACATGAGGTATCTAAAAAAATGAAATGCAGATCTAACATTCAATCTCCATGTAGCATTTCCATTCTTTAGAAACTGCAGTAGGATATGTCATTACATCATTACCTGTTATTCATTGTCAAGGAATGAAATGTTTTAAGAATCCTGGATTGCATTCTCTGAAGGAACTTGTCCTTAAATACAGTACATTTATGATATGGGAACTTTCATTTTAACTCTGTTCAACTTTAGAAAAAAATGTTAAAATTTACTGGACACAGATCTTAGTATCTCTAAATGTTAAACTTTCCTGGTTTTCTTGAGTATCCAACAAATATTCATATAATAAGTTCAATAATGCATTCTATTTTATATAATATATTTCTTGTATATTGTTTAGTTTGGAAAATGTTAGCATTTTAATTTTGAAAGACCTTGATTTGCAAAAATAATACTATACCCAGGACATACTTGAAAATGAGAGAAATCTCAATGTATCTTTCCTGGAAAAATTTTTGATAAATAAATGAAATATTTTATAAATAAATAAATATTATTGTACATCATCAGGTCAGATCAGAAACAAAATCACACGTAGTTTGTTATCGTATCACAGATGTAGATACCCAATTACTAGTCAGTCATTAGATGGAACAGTGGGCAAATTAGGTGTTTTGATAAAATCCATCTGCAGAATAATAATTATAGATGATATGAAACATATCAAGAAAAAAAATAGATGGGGAAACAATGCAAATTTGCAAAGGAAAAAAAAACAATGGTATGAAAATGCCTATTTAGTAAAAAAAAAAATGATTTTGCTCTGTAGTGATAGACCACACAAATATTTCACTTTGTAATTCTGAAAAAAATCTAAGACGTTTCAAAACATACTAAGGAAGTGTTAACAAAAATAATCAGTTCGTACTCTTTTTTTTTCGTGTAGTACTTTTAAAAGGTAAGCTGATATTGCGTGTAGTGATGTATGCAAAAAGTGTGCAGCTGCACAATAGCACAAACTGTGTAGGAGCATGGGGTTGTAATAGAAATAATCACAATATATACCTATATGACTCACTGTATTGACTATGTTGCATTGTGCATTTGAATCCAATACCCCAGTTAGGGTCAAAATTGAGTAGTTTGACAAAAAAAAAAAAAAACCTTAAATAAAAAATACTAATTTAAAAATGAGGTAAAAACTGAACATTTTTGCTGAAACTAGGTGTATACAGAGAAACATAACAATCTAACCCTGTGTGCATGACTATGCCAATAGTCTGGATACAATTGTGGTAATAAAGCCAATTTTGACCCTAGCAGTAATTCTAAACCTATTATAATTATTATTGCCATTTATATAGCATCAACAGATTCCATAGTGCTTTACAATATTATGATGGGGGATTTAACTATAAAGAGAACAATTGCAAGAAAACTTACAGGAACGATAGGTTGAAGAGGACCCTGTTCAAAGAAGCTTACAGTCTATAGGATTATCTAAACCTATCATTTTAAACCAATCTGTGCTATGCTTTACCACCATCATGATTAAATTGAATGTCAAACTAACTTAAATTAAATAATAGGGGGTGGACAGATCACTCACCACTGTCCAACTGGCTATGTCTTCACCCATGGCAATTGGGTGGGGTATTTTAAGTAAACAAAATGGGGGGACATTCTAGTGTCTTCTTCCCACTGATGGTCAGTAGATGGAGCCTACTTATTAAAAGAATGGGGGTATTTTTGTCCCCCCCGCTCCAAATTTTGAGAGGTCTAAATAATCTAATTCCTTTGAAAAAAAAATTATTTATGCTAACATGAGATGGCTTCTTTCTTCTTAAATTTTCTTTTCTTCTGCCCAACAAAAGGCCAAATAAATCCAATTAATTCCCGCTATAAAAAAAACTGCAAAAAATCTGTTGCAAAAATAAAACTGCACCACAACAGAAATAAATCTTGGTGAGCTCTGCAAAATCTGGACATTGTCAAATAGTGTTAACAATGTCTGTGTCATGATGCCTGTCCCTTAAAGCATTATGTGATCACGGAAGTGATGTCTCGTCTGTGTTCTGATGCACACTCAGTTGTCCCATGTGGCACTTTTTTGATGATGTGTACACACCTGTAATTTTGCTATATACAAATTTACTGTGTCTCTTTACCACTAGAACAATATTCGTTGACTTTGTGGATTTTTTATATTAAAAGGACTCTAAACCCAAAAACCACTAGACCTTAATGTAGTGGTTCTGCTACAGAGAGTCAGTTCCTGTAGTGTCAGCAATGCATACACTGCCTTTTCTGTTTGCACAGCCTTTTCACTGCTTATTAGGGACACCTGTACTTACGTGCAGTGCTGCAAGATGCTCTTCCTGGCATGGTACTGCCATTTTTGCAAGATCGACAATGCTTAGCATGAAGTTGCCAAATTCCAAACATAACAATGCATTGATCCAATGCATCGCTATGAGGGGATCCTGACTGTAACCAATCACAACCCAGTATAGTGTGTATATACTTCCTGGTTGTCCTTGTTTCATTGCTCTGTCATGGTTTCTTTTTTCCCGAGAGTGTGTTGTAGTTTATAATTACCTGTTTGTTTTACTTTGGCTTGCCTGACTATCCTTGCTCTGTTATCCTGATCTTGGTTTGTTTCTCATTTCCATGTACATCTGCTATCCTTGATCTCAACCTGTTTATGTTTATTCTGTCTCTTCTTGCAGACATTCTGACTTATATTCTAAGCATATAAGTATTATTAGTGCTAAACTGGCCATTCTAAAGACTGGTACATATTCATACTTTATCATTAACCTAGATTTGTGTGTTAGAATCAGGTCAGTATTGACAGTCTTGATTTTACAGTGTGAATGACCATGTTCAGTGCTGGGAGGTTTTGAGGCGTATGGTACTGGGCTATTCAGACACAGTGAATAACCTTGCATATTTTTGTATAATGTGTAAATTAGAATAAAAAAAAGTACTAGTAGATAAGTTGCAGTAGATGAGTTGTAAGTGATATAAAATAATAAAGGTTTATTAGGTAACACTCTTTATTAATACTAGAATAGCCTCAAAGTCAAATGGAACAAGTGACATGATGTGCCATCTCTTTGATTTCAGGAACACCGAAAACAACAAAACATTAAAGGAACTAGATGCCTATAAAAAAGTGAGGTTGATGAATGTACCAAGTACCAAAGTGGTCACATTTCTGATTATCTAACACTACGAACAGTTATTCTGCTTAGACTATCAATAAGTGATTCTTTTTTTTTTTCAACTTAATCTGTCAAAATAAATTATTATAAGTTTGGTCAGTATAGGATTAAATAAATAGGTACATTCTAGTGTTTATGCATAAATGTGTTGAAAGGAGTTGTGCAATTTTAGAGTAAGTGACATGCAGGGCAAGTCACTAAGTGACACACACAGCAGCCTCCCTGAGAGAACGGATACTAATAACTACTTCTACGTTGTACCGTCTTATATCAGCAGCTTTGAACTAGTTCAACAAATGACAATTTAATGTTATATTTTCTACAAAATTCTTAAATTCATTGTTTCCTTTATTCCCTGCTAGGGGATTTCACTCACAGTAGACTTCTGGATACATAACAAATAGACTCGGCACAGTTGAGTAATGTAATAATGAGCAATGCTCATTCTGTCTGGAAACGTAAAGCCTGACATAGTAAAGAAAGTAACAACACCAAATGGACTTGCTTGTTCGTTGACTTCAAAACTCCTGTTGACAAGTTATAGGGATGAATACTTGGAAGTATAATACAAAAATAAATCGTAACATTCATAATATAAGGCAAAAATGATAACACCTGTAATTTTTGTAATTTTGTAAATTTAAAATTTACTGTGTCTCTTTACCACTAGAACAATATTCGTTGACTTTGTGGATTTTTTATATTAAAAGGACTCTAAACCCAAAAACCACTAGACCTTAATGTAGTGGTTCTGCGACAGAGAGTCAGTTCCTGTAGTGTCAGCAATGCATACACTGCCTTTTCTGTTTGCACAGCCTTTTCATTGCTTATTAGGGACACCTGTACTTACATGCACTGCCATTTTTGCAAGATCGACAAAGCTTAGCATGAAGGTGCCAAATTCCAAACATAACAATGCATTGATCCAATGCATCGCTATGAGGGGATCCTGACTGGCACATTGTTATGCATGCGCTCCTGTCCCCCAATATTTCCTTATGGAAAAGCATTGGATTGGCTGAGATGAACAGCATAGGTGATATCACTCAGACAGTGAAGAATGGCGGCAACGTAATGACTGGCAAAGAAGGGAAGATTATACATTTATATAATTATGTGCACCTCTTCACACTTACCACAGTGTGATTCATCTGTTCCATCTTCACAGTCTTTTTGTCCATCACAAACCCAACTGTTTAAAATACATCTCCCACTACGACACCCGAAATAGTTTACTTCACATTGGTTCTTAGTTTGTGCTATTGAAAAAATAGAAATTTAAATGACATAGCTCCACAACACGGATTACCTAAAATAACAATACTAATCTCTCCAACGTCTGTACTGACCTTGATCACTGGCCTTCCAATTACACACTTTGCTAAAATAGTATCTAAGAATAAAAATATTTCATGGGTTTTATTGTTTAATGAGATCACAAAGGACATCATTGAGCAGATTTAATTGTCTGTTAATCACATTGTCTTCAATATAGCATTCTTGTTTGTTTCAAACCAAAAATATTATTCACATTTTAAGTTTTTTAAATGAGATAAGTGGTACTTTTTTTTTATTAACTCATACACTACCAAAAATGTTAACATAGCATCTGTTTTAAACACACGATTCACAGCTAAATGTAGGGGTAAATTGGAATTTTGTACAGTGATTGCTGCTTAGAGACACATACTATAAAGTTAATGTAATTTATCATAGTATAGTTGATCCCTTTCCCTGCTATATTTTATACATAGTCAGTTTTTAGCACAGAATGATAAAACCATGTTTCTCACTACAAGTGCGATAAAAAGATATAAATGCAAATGGTCAGGTGCCCTGGTGTATAGCATGCTTAGATATATTTTTTGATGGTATTATTTGCACTTAATAATAAAAAGTGGCAACAGAATGTAAAAATACAATCTGTATTTAAGTTTAATATCCTCATAGAATAAATACAGGGAAATCATTTATTTCCAAAACACAATACTTTGAAAAGCTATTGTTTTGAAAATGTGATTAATAAATGCATCATTTTCTCTACTATTATTATTATTCTAACTGTTTTAATTTTAAATACACATAATACCACAAGGGGCATCTAAAATAAAACAAAGTTATATTTCCAGCTTTCAGCAATACTAAAACAATGGCTACATCTTTAATCTCTTTTTTATTATGCTTTTTTCCTTATATAACATTCTTTGCAGCCCCATTTGGTGTGTGTTTCTTTTTATTGGTAAAGACTGCTCAATGTGTAATGATCCTGATCTTTAAATGTCCATGTGCTATCTTTAGGGTATCATACACTAGAGCAGATTATGTGTAATGCTAGATTAGAAATGTGCACACAATTCCGTAATGACCAAAGACAGGAGCAATAGCATTAAAATATGAATTTCTGATTATCTCTGTAGTCCAAACATTTGCTAGCCATTCGGATTAAAATTAATTTCTGTTATGTGTCATATAAACCCGTTACCTATTCTAAATACATGTCCTATCCATACAGCAATGATAAAAATGACACTGCTGAGTTTATTTAAATGGATACTGTCAATACTAACTAGTTTTAGTCTAGCATAATGTGGCAATGTTTCCAAGATATTTATTTTAAGCATGTTAATTCTACCAAATCCCTAAAGGCTGAAAACAAATAGTCCGGACGCAGGTAAACCGATTAGCACAGCTTTAGAGTCTGTGTTTAAAAAGATGTTTGTATTAAAGAAAGTCTGTCAATGGCGTATCTTTCTAAATGCAGCAGTGGTTTTTTTCCGTACCGTATTAGATAAAACCACAGCCAACTGGCTGTATCAATACAACAACATTCAGAAATTACCTGGGCATTTTAATTCATCTGTATAGTCCCCACAGTCATTTGCACCATCGCATATCCATTCTGGCAAAATGCATAGGGAAGTAGAATTGCATCTTATAAATCCAGCACTTTTGACGCCAAGTTTGTAGTAATGAGTGCAATCAGTGTTGTCTGGAGGGTAATTGAAACACAGAGTGTTATATCACAAACGATCATTAAATCAAGCTCTAAAGAAACATTGGATAGGAACATGTTTTAAAGTGGTTTAAACAGTATTAAGTGGACAAATGGTATATGGAAACCTAATTTTAAAATGAAGATTTAAGACGGCTGTAATTGTAATATATCATAGTAAAAAAGAACCATTAGGCTTTGAAACCATCTGTGATCAAATAAAGCACTAAAAATAAGCTTTACTATGAAAAATACATTTCACATGGTTAGTATTAGTATACGTTCAGAATATCTACCTCTTTCTCTCTTTCTATATATATCGTTCAAGTAGAGATTGTAGTCGTATTAGTCCAGTGATGTAGATGTATTAGTCCAGTGATGGGAATTCATGCATTCTTAATATAAGTAAATATTTTTTTAACTCTCCCCTTCTAGCACCATCTTCTGCACTTTTCGCCTATTTTTTTTCTCTCTCTCTCCCCCATCACTTTGTGATATTCACACAAGATATTTATGACCCTCTGCGAGAATGGCGTTTATCTTCTATGAAACCGGTGTCTTATCTGCACGTGTTGCTTTAACCCCTGTATCACAACTCAACTTTGAAATGTGTCGTCTTGCTCAGAAATGCTTAAGACTTGAGAAAGGGAGGTTCTCTGAAAGTTTGTCATTAAAAAATTATGTTAGTCCAATAAAAAAGGTATTACAAGATATTAATTTTATCTGTTTTTTACATCTATCAATATAGATATATAAAGGATAGATAGATGTAAAAAACAGATAAAATTCATATCGTGTAATACCTTTTTTATTGGACTAACATAATTATATATATATATATATATATAAATATATATATATATATATACACACACAATGAGAGAGGGAGGGAGAAAGAGAGAATGCATGATAGTCATGCACATTATAGGAAAATATTGCTCATTAGGGGTTCATGAAATGTCCCTGCAAATCAACAGACTGAGATTATATTTATTTTGGATTAGGACTATAGTTCGGTCCTTTCTTAAGGCAGCATGGGAAATACCCTGGATGGCAGAACCAAGGTCCTAAAATTGGTCCATCTGGATTCATGGGCTATTGGAAATGATAGGATTATAAGGTATCTATAGTTTAAATGATCTAGACCAGTGGTTCCCAACCCAGTCCTCAAGTACCCCATTCCAGGATTTAGGGATTAACCAGTTGTGTCTAAGGTGTTTTTAGAAAAAAAGAAAAAATACTTTAGACACAGCAGGGCAATCCCTAAATCCTGGACTGGTAGAGGGTACGTGAGGACTGGGTTGGGCACCCCTGACCTTAGTCCTAAAATTCCCATTCATGGTAACTATACGGAGCATTGGACAAACAATAAACAAGTATGTGTCCACTATCCATTTCTTACATCCACTAGGTGGCACCCACTGTATACACACTGATACATGCATTCACACACTCATACACAAATAAATACACACATGCTTATGCTCAAAATAATCCATAACTAAAGTTGTCTATGGGCTGTGTTATTTATTTTAAAAAAAATCTCTAGGGCTTTATTTTTTTTAATTTACAATGTCTGCCATGGACACTAGCTATGACATGTAAAATAGATTAACCCCTTCAGTGCACTCATAGGGCATTAGTGACCTGAGCTAATTCCTGAGCATGCCAGCACTTATATGGCATTTCCTTATAGGTGCCCAGGCACACACGAATGCACCCGAAATTGCCCAGAACATAGAATTGCAATAAAATTTAGTATGATTTTTAACTTCTTCTTAAGCCCTGCTACATTTTACACCCAATAAATTCTTTCAATACTGTTTACTAGGGAGAGGGAATGAGGAAGTGATAGTTCCACCATAACAATGTTGAACTAACACTATTGAAATAAAGTAAAATTTTGGCTGTAATTACCTAGCATTTTATAGTAAAACATTTTTAACATTTGCAATTTTGATTAACCCTTTAAGTTTATTGCTCAAACCTCTGTCCATTAAAAGGTTAAACAGGCACTAATACAATCAGTCATCACAATCTTTATTCAATCATAACACAATAACTTCCCTGGTAACTCTGTGTCCATTTAGAAAGTTGTAATATACCCGCAAACCGTAACACATATGCATATATTTAAAACATTCATAAAAAACAATAACTGTCTTGGGGGGGGGGGGGAATAACTCAATAGAGTCATCAAATGTACACAGTAATATTCCAAGACAACCTGTATAGTTAAATTTACAAGTGAATTTCTTACTGCAGGTCTTTTCATCAGAAGCATCCGAGCAATCAATCATCTGGTTGCACTGTGCAGCTTTTGTAATGCAAGTCCCATCTGTGCAGCGGAATTCAGTGGACGCACAGGTTGGAACTGTGGAAATGTTTACATAAGGAAAAATTCACTATATATTAACACCTGTAGAATGTCATTTGAAATGTGCGTCTAACAGAAAAGCGTGTCAAATGTCAAGCCATTATCCAGATATTTATATGTGAGTGTCTAGATGGAAAAGTGTGCTGTATAATGTCCTTCATTACTTATTAACATGCACTGCTATTATAATATTGTTTTTTTTTTAATGAGAAAATAGAATTATTATTTTGGGGCGGGGGGCTGGTTTTCCCATTTTGTGACATTTTGCTTTCAATGTAAAAGATTTATATTATTCCAAACTCACCGGAATTGCTTTAAAATAGTAACATTGTGAATCACAATAACAGCTGGCAATGTTTTGTCTTCTAAGACCTTTGTAATGAATCATGTTTTAATCTGATTCTGTGTTTTGTATTTTTTTGCAGTGTTTTAATTCATTTATATAGTATTAAAAATAAATTACACTTTGAATACAGTGAATTTCTCATAGTAGCATATTAGCAACAAATTAGCACATTGTGTTTTATTTTTAGATTTCAGACCCCATTTGATAAGTTCCCTTTGCAACAACAAGTTGTTTATTCACAGCTTTTTAGATTAAAAGATTAAATAGCATCTTATTTGAATGAGGTACTTAGCAACATATAGCTGTGTCTACATATTCTACATACTCAGAGTCATACTGACTGCTTGATTCATAGTGAGCAAAGTATTACAGAGTTCAGATGATGACATAAAATACATTTCTCCAATGTCCCTAGAACAGACAATGGGAACTATGTAATAATAAACTGGAAAAAAAGTACTACATCTCTTTTTGGGCACTAGTAATTTCATAATTGAACAATCAAATCAGGTACATTCGATGGAACACACGATATTGGAATTTTTTTGTACCACTGACCAATTTTATAATGACATTATTGTGACGGAGCTCCTCTGCTCAAGCTGAGTATATCCGCCAAGTATCCCTTCTCTCCTGGTCAGGGCTGGTGCAAGATTTTTTGCCACCCTAGGCAAAGCCTCATTATGTCACTCTTGACTCCGCCCCCTCCTGTAGTGTGTGTGTATGTGTGTGTAGTGGGTACAGGAGGGTGTGTATTGTGGATGAGGTGTAAGTGTATAGTAGATGCAGTGTGTTTAATAGATGTAGAGTGTGTGTTTATATGGTGACTGCAGATTGTATGTTTGTGTAATGGATGCAGTGCGAGCAGTGTCTGTGTAATTTATGCAGTGTGTGTAGTGTTTGTATGTAGTGCATAAAGTGTGAAGTGGATGCAGTGTAAGTATAGTGAATGCAGAGTGTATGTTTGTGTAGTGGATACAGTGTGTGTTTTTGTAATGAATGCAGAGTGTGTGTTTATGTAGTGGATTCAGTGTGTAAAGTGGCAGTGTGTATAGTGCAAAGTGGAAGTGTGTAAAGTAGCAGTATGTATAGCGTAAAGTGGCGGTGTGTACAGTGGAAGGTGGCAGTGTGTAAAGTAGCAGTATGTATAGTGTAAAGGGGCGGTGTGTACAGTGGAAGGTGGCAGTGTGTATAGTGGAAGGTGGCGGTGTATATAATATAAAGTGGCGGTGTGTATAGTGTAAAGTGGCAGTGTGTAAAGTGGAAGTGTACATAGTGCAAGGTGTCAGTGAGTATAGTGCAAGCTGGTAGAGTGAAGTGAGAATTGACAGTGTGTATAGTGCAAGGAGGTACCTAGTTATGAGTCAGGATGAAATGGATGAGATAAGAGGAAGTTGTGCATGTGGTGAGAAAGGGCCCAGTCAGTACCATGTTGTCTTTCCAGCTGCTTCTCACTGCAACTTTTGCAAGAATGGCCTGCGTGCCATGCAGAGCATTGCCATATTAACCTGTGATAGGGTGAGTGTGGCAGTGTGATGGAAGATGAGTGTGACAGGGTTGGGGGTGAGTGTAAGAGTGCGAGAAATGGTAAGTGACAAGATTAGTGGAGGGTAATGTGATAGGATGAGTGTAGAAGAGCCATGGGAGGTGAGTGTGACAGAATAGGGGGAGTTAATGTGAGTTTTGTGAGCACAGATATGCACACTCACCCTGAAACACACAGATACACAGGAGCAAAGACACACAGGTACACATACACACTAACATAAGTACACATACACACATAGACTCTGACACACAGGTACACATACACTGACACACAGGAGCTTAGACACACAGGTACACAAACACGCTGAAACACAGGTACATAGGTACACATACACTCTGACACACAGATATACAGGAGCAAAGACACACAGGTACACATACATGCTGAAACACAGGTACACATACACTAAGATATACACACACAGACACAAAGGTACACATACACTCAGATATACACACAAGGACACACAGGTATACATACTGTAACAAACCACCTCTTTTACAGATAGGATTTTGTCACAGATCTTACAATAAACCACAGCCTTCTAGGGTATACAAAGTCCAGGACACATTCAGTTCGGTTTTCCTTTTTTTATTTGATAGGAAAAACAGCTGCTTTAAATGATAATAAACAAAACAAAATTCCTTGCTCTTATTTGAGCTCTTATTAGACAGAAATCACTATCTGTAATTGGGTGGCTTTCCCACTTACCAATTTTCCCAAAAAAAACAAAATAGAATTTGCAATAAACACAAGTGTTGTTCTCTCTCCTTCAGCTCTTCTAGCTGGCTTTTTCTCCCTCACTCTGCAGCAGGCTGATCTCTTCCTTTAAAGGTCTGTCTGCTAATTGACCAACTACAGGTGAGTGCCAATTAGTAAACTCTTAAGTCTCATCCAGATTCTGGTCTCTTACACAGCAACTAATGCTGTTGGAGCATTGGCCCACACTGCTCTCCAAATGCTCCGCCCCATGGACCCATACCGTGTTTTGCAGAGCATCAGTAATGTATATTGCAAATTTTAACATCTCTCCCTGGGACATTTAACTGAAAATTCTCAGGTTGCTGTTTAGCAAATTAGGCCTGATGTATCTTCCATCAACCACTATTCCACTTTTTCGCTCACAATACACTCAAATATATACACATAGGCCCACATGTACACATACACTCAGATATACAAACACAGACACACAGGTACACATACACTCAGATATACATACATAGACACACATGCTGCTCCCACCTATCTATCCTCCCTTATCCACAAGTATGTCCCGTCTAGGCCCTTACGATCTGCTTAAGACTTACGTCTATCTTCTGTTCCTACTCCCACCTCTGATGCTCGCCTTCAAGATTTCTCGAGGGCTGCACCGTTCCTGTGGAACTCGCTTCCCTCCTCTGTTAGATGCTCACCCAGTCTCCACTCCTTCAAAAAATTGTTAAAAACCCACTTCTTATAAAAGCGTATCAATTAAACTGTTAATAGCTCCTGACTGATTCCTCTTCTGCAACTGTCATTAGTCTAATACTATCCTTACCTTTTTGTGTCATTTTACCCCACTACCTCTAGCATGTAAGCTCATTGAGCAGGGCCCTCAATCCCTCTGTTCCTATGTGTCCAACTTGTCTGGTTACAACTACATGTCTATTCGTCCACCTATTGTAAAGCGCTGCAGAATTTGACGGCTCTCTATAAATATCGTAATAATAATAATAATAATAATAAAAATTTACACATGCACGTAGATATACATACACAGAAACACAGAAACACAGGTACACATATGCACTGGTACAAACACAGACACATAGTTACACATACACTCTGACACCCAGGTGCACATAAACAGACAAACAGGTACACACACTGACACACAGGTATGCACAAACTACACACAGACACAGGTACATATACACATAACAATTTACACGTTATCTATTTAGTGAGCCTGCACCGCTAGAGCAGCCACATCTCTCCCACATTGGTAATGTGGAAACAAGACTTCCACAATACCAATGTCAACATTGATTGTTGAGAGTGCTGAGGATGTGCTATTTTTATTATATGTAACTCTATTATATTAACTAACTCAACTCAACTAATTAGTAACTCAAAGCATGCAGATACTGAAATCCAAATATATTTTTCCATATGAATATCCGTCTTTGAAAGCTCAATAAAATGATTTTTGAAAATGTTGAAAAAGAGACCAATATTTATTTCTATGCAAGTATAAAGTGTCATATTTTATCTGAACGCATTTGCATTATTTAAAAAAAATTCTTTGTATAGATGTCTTTCAACGAACGCACTTGTCCTGCAATAGCAACGTGTGTCTCTGCTGGAAGGCTGTTTAAAATGTATAAAAGCAAATGTGCTAATTGAAAATTTCATGGTGTACATTATTCACTATTTCTATAATAAATTACATTTCAATCTGTTTGTCTTGTTTACAGAACTAAGGTTTGCCAAAATACATGAATACACAACCTGGTATATTTTGTCTTAACAAAGACAGCTGGCTGGTGAAGTTACTGTCTTTTTGTAGCAGATGTCCATATCCGCACTCAATTAACTTAGGACCCAGAATAGCAGTGTAAAAAAAAACCAAAAACTAAAGAATGAAACAGTATACAGATAATTCTAACACATAGAACATCAACTGCAAAGAGCTAGTGTTGTAGATAAATTTTGGTTTAATTTAAATACATCTAAATTCTTTGGATGGATACTCAAGGATGAGTTTGTCAAATTTTAAAATGTACTTAACCCCTTAAGGACCAAACTTCTGGAATAAAAGGGAATCATGACATGTCACACATGTCATGTGTCCTTAAGGGGTTAAAGGCACAATCCAGGCACCCAGACCACTTCTGCCCATTGGAGTGGTCTGGGTGCCAATTCCCACTACCCTTAACCCAGCAAGTGTAATTATTGCAGTTTTCATAAACTGTAATATTTACCTTGCAGAGTTTACTCCTCCTCTAGTGGCTGTCTACTAGACAGAGGGCACTCCCTTGTTTATAGCCTTCCTTGTTTATAGCACATGAAAAGTGTGCTATCGAGTCGCTGGACGTCCTCATGCTATGCGAGGACCTCTAGCGTCGCTGAAATCCCCATAGGAAAGCATTGAAAGCAATTTTCAAAGCTTTCCTGTGGGGAGGTCTAATGCGCGTGCGCGACATTGCCGCTCATGCACATTAGGTCTCCTTCGCTGGAGGCCGCATATGCGCTATGGGTCTCCACCGCCGGATGACGTCATCCGGCAGGGGAGGAGCGTGGGCGGCCCGTGAACCAGCGCCGAGGGACAGCAGCACTGGATACAGAAGTCACTGAAGGGGTTTTAACCCCTACAGCAACTTGGGATGGGGGGTTGGGAGGGAGAGGGGATCTGCAGTGCCAGGAAAACGGTTTGTTTTCCTGGCACTGGAGAGTCCCTTTAATGAATTATAGCAACAGTATATTATTTAAATAACAAAAACAACTCTCTGAATACCATTTTTTTTCATTTTCTACAGAATTATCCATTATGTGTGATCACATCCCCATCCAGGTATTGGCTGAGCTATCCCAAATAATACTTCTCCTACCTTTACAGTTGGACAGAATGATTAATAAGCTTTGTTAGGACATATTATTGACACAAGCTCACTTATATCCTCATTTAATTTTGATTGTAAAGCAGTTGGTAATTTTAGAACTCTGTGTGGTTTCTCTGTTACACATGGATATATTAGTCACTTTGACCCAAAATAAAGTTTATGAATATTCCTAACATTCATTGTCCTTGCTGTATTTTATAGCTCATCTAAAAATAAATTCATCCTTCTTCTGAACACACACTTTTAACACTTGTTATATGTTTATATATTTCTCTAAAAATTAAGGTAATATCTGCTGAGTATCAATTCCACTTAATCTCAGCATTGAAATAGAAGATTGAAAAGTCTTCATGGCCTACATTATCCAGCCTGTACAATCGCAGGAGATGTGAATGGGAAGGTTTCAAAAAAGATATTCTGATGCAGTAGATGTGAGCATTCCTCATTCTTCTCTAGGGACTGAGAAACGTCATAGGGATCAAGAGTTTGTCCTTAGCAGCCTGATAGTTACCTCAGACACAAGTGGTGTCTTTCCACATTAAAATTCCATATTTGGCATATCATGTTGCCCACCATCTTTTCCATATTCGATTAGTTGAAGTTTTGTGGATCCAAGATTTGGAGCACCAAGAACCTCAAGGGGAATTTTTGGGGATCCTTTCGGTATGCACTGTGTCTTTGTTTTTTATTTCTAGTTTACCTCAGTTGTCAGCATGATGTTCTGGTCCTTACCTGAGAGGTTTGCAATAGGTCTGAGCTAGAGTAATTTTCCATAGGTTGTGACACAAATTACACAAGCTGTGTGTTTATCATTGAGTTTTGCCACTCTATCAAAAGAACTCTGGGACACTACTTAAAAAATAACTCCAATTAACAGTCCAAAGATGATAACCACTAAACCTAAATTGTCAAGTTCATGCAATCCATCACAAAAGCTTTTACACGGAAAATTGTAGATATGCTCAAATCTAAATGAGGGTCTTTTATGGATAGTTTATTAAATAGAGTTTGCACAAGATATCAACATACAAATGAATGTAACAATCAACAATATATGGCTTCGATACAGCGCAAAGAACCCTCTCCTGCTTCTATCATGAAGGCTGGAGCAGTAAATGATATGTTTTTCAAGTTAACAGTAATCTCCTCTTTATTCTAAGGTTATTGGAAGTGAAGTGAGAAAACAGAAGGGAGCTCATTCTGTATTTTTCAGACTCTTTCAACGTGCATGGTGAAGGACATGCAAATACTCACACAACACTACCTGATGGGCTAGTGGTAAGTGGCTAGTGAAAGATTATTGCTTTGAATGTTAATTATTTATTTGTTTGTTATGTATGATGTAAGTATGTTGGTATGTTGTATGGATAGATGATAATTTTTTAAAATTTAACTTGCTAAACTTGCACCACATCTACCCAACCATATATGTGTGTGTGTAACAAACATACAGAAAGAGCACTAGATGCTGCATCGTAAAATGCATACATTGATGTTGATATTATGTTCTTTCTATGTGCAAAAGGGTTAAGTGAACATCTGTCAGAATTTCTGGAGTTTGTGAACAAATGAAACATAAGAGATGGTAATGTCTGCTCAGCCCTCATTGGACTCATTAGCATGAAGCCAGATATCACTGAATGTAAAATGGGGATGATCAGAAGAAAAACAGCAGGTTATAGAAAGTATATTGATGGAAAAGAAAGAAATGAGAGGTTTCCATGCATGTCATCTGGGTTATGCTGTATGTATCTGGATAAGATATTTTAAGTTTCTGGAGAATGTTGAACTGATTATTTTATTATTATTGGTATTTATATAGCACCAGCATATTCCGTAGCGCTTTACAATATTATCAGAGGGGGAGATTTAACAATAAATGAGACAATTACAAAAACCTACAGAAACAATAGGATGAAGAGGACCCTTCTCAAACAAGCTTACAATCTAGAGGAAGTTGGTTAAAAACACAATAGGACAGGAGATAGCAGTCAAACAAGGTGGATATGAAGCAGAGCTGGAGGAGAGAGTGGAGTTCTGCACTTCAGGAAAGTGCAAAGGGCAGGTATGTGAGGTAGAGGTTACTCTAGGAGGCCATAAGCTTTCCTGAAAGAATGGTTTTGAGGCACTTCTTAAATGATTGAAGACTAGGGGAGAGTCTGATGGTAAAAGATAGGCTATACCAAAGGAAAGGAGCTGCATGCGAGAAGTCCTGCAAGCATGAGTTGGCCATAAGGATGCGAGCAGCGGACAGGAAAAGGTCATGAGCAGAGTGGAGAGACAGAGAAGGGGCATACCTGTGTATCAGGAAGAGATATAAGATGGGCTAGAATTGTTCAGTGTTGTATATGTATGGGTTAGCACTTTGAATTGACTCAGAAAGCAGGAGGACATCCAATCAGAGATGGAAAAAAGGCAAGCGGTGACACACTGTAGGGTGGCAGAGGAGAGGACTGGGGAGGAGACATATATCTGAGTGACATAGGCGTACAACTGGTATTGGAAACCAAATGAGGTAATATGTTTGCCAAGAGAGGCAATATAAAGAGAAAATAGAAGGGGACAAAGAATAGAGCCTTGGGGGACTCCAGCTGAGACAGGATGAAGGGAGGAGGTGTCATTATAAAAGGAGACACTGAATGAGCATTGGGGATAGGAGGAGAACCACAAGAGGGCAGTGTCACAGAGACTTAGTGATTGAATAGTTTGGAGAAGGAGAAAACAATCAACAGTGTCAAATGCAGCAGAGAGGTCAAGAAGAATTAGTATGGAGTAGTGACCTTTGGATTTAGCTATAATAATGTTGTTAGTAACTTTAATAAGAGCAGTCTCAGTAGAGTGGAGTGGGCGGAAGCCAGACTGAGGATGAGAGTTGGAATTGAGGAAGCAGGCCAGATGGGCAAAGACTGGTCTTTCTAGAAGCTTTGAGGAAAAAGGGAGCAGGGATATAGGACAATAGTTAGAAGGAGACGATGGGTCAAGAGATAATTTTTTTAAGATGGGTACTACAGTAGCAATCATACTGTAATATTTCCAGTGTTTACAGCCATGGTTTGATCAAACATTACATTGACATAAAATGAATATTGTATTGGCTATGCTTCATATAGGCGATATCTGCATTAGGGTTGAGAGCTATATTATTGTCTAAGTTAAGGTGGTCCTACCTACCATGACAAAACCCTGATTAGTCTGTCATAAACTTGTACCCTGGGCATATCAGATATATTTCCATACATAACTGTGACTTGTAACAGGCAGTTAAATAAATAAATTATTTTAAAAAACTAAAACATCATTTATATACATATATATTAACAGCTATTTCATTGTTGATTGAAATGCAAGATGGGCCACGTGACTTTACTTGTGAAAATATCAAGGCTACTTAAGACACTTCTACAGGCATCATATTGTAATAATTCAGATACCCAGTTTGTTTTGGTTTGTAGGTGCATTTTTACTCTTTTCTTGTTTTGGCATTAGTCTATTTATCATGATGTTTGGGGTACATGAGGGTATGGGATATTAGTATTTAGTTCTAACTGAATTAGGATTAGGTACTGGCACTTGAGAGCTCTTGGATTTTATGGCATTAGCTTTTATTATACAAAGTGAAATGATTATGTAGGGTCAGGATCTTAGTAGTTATTTAGAATTTTGAGCCAACTTGATCATATCTATTTCAGTTCTGTCTACCGGCAGGGATTTAGAATCCCGAGGTAACAGGAGGCAATTTTTCTAATTATACTTGTGGATCATAGGACAAGTGGGGATTATTCTAATCAGTGGGTTGTAGCCGTTTTTCCTCTATTCCTCTTTTCATAGGGAAGTTAACATTTTCTGATCCAGTACCATGCCTTTTCTTTTGCTAAATTTATTGTTCCCATCTATCACTGCCACTGCTTTATGCTGTAATAGTAATATTATGTTAGCTGGTATGTAGCACCTCTAATAGATACATAGTTTCAATTTACTGTTACAAGTAACCAGTCTTTACAGGACTGCTTTATGCTGTAATAGTAATGTTTAGTTATCTTGGATGTAGCTCCTTAGTTTTAATTCACTGTTACAAGATATTGCCCATATCCCATGCACTGTTGGTGGCTTGGGCCTTCCTCTCCCGTGGATTATCTCCTCTTCCAATTGCTGCCATGAAGGTAGTGGCCTCCACCATGTCAGTAGCCTTGATCTGCTTGACCTGCTTTGGTAACCATGAGGGAGCTAGGAGTAGTCCATCTGTAAGGTATTCCTGCCTCCTGCAGCCGTTGTGTGATGATTTCATCGATTTTCTCCATAATAGAATGGAGCGGTGTAGACCTTGGAAAAGTGAGATATTGTGAGTCTCAAAGTCCATAGGCGACTTATTTTGAGCAGCTCTCAGCAAGGCTTGTTTGTCTAGTCCCACAGCATACTATGATGTCCAATGTGGCTATTAGCGGCGCCTTAGGGGACTTGGCGATACGGTAGGTTCTGTCATTTGTGAATTGCTTGGCTTGTCGCCTAATGAAGTGCGGTAGTTCTTCTCTAGTCACTGTGTCCGAGACATCCCTGATTTTTAAGTTTTTCTGGTGGGATCTTGCATCTAGAGGATCTATTCTCTGTTACATTGAGGAGTGGTGCTCCTGTAGCTTTTTAGCCGAGTCTCCCATTGCTGTAAGGTTGCTTTGCAGATCAGCTATGTAGGTTTCTGAGGTCTGGACGCGGGTGGTGACCGCCAGTACTTCTGTCCGCACCGCCGCTATAAAGCGGTAAACAGCTTTTGTATTATATATATTGTTATAGACAACAAACTATGCAACAATGTGCAATGTCAATCAGCAGTGGCCAAGGCCAGTAAGGTATTGTCATGCATGAAAAAGGGCATTCATTCTCGGGACAAGAATATCATTTTGCCTCTTTATAAATCACTGGTAAGACCCCATATTGAATATGCTGTGCAATTTTGGGCACCTGTTCTAAAGAAGGATATTATGGCACTAGAAAAAGTGCAGAGGCGGGCTACAAAATTAATAAAAGGAATGGAACATATCGGCTATGAAGAAAGGTTAACAAATTTAAACCTATTTAGTTTAGAAAAACGTCGCCTGAGAGGGGATATGATAACATTATACAAATATATTCGGGGCCAATACAAACCATTGTGTGGAAATCTATTCACAAACCGGACTTTACATAGGACACGAGGCCATGCGTTTAGACTGGAAGAAAGAAGATTTCGTCTAAGGCAAAGGAAAGGTTTTTTTACTGTAAGAACAATCAGGATGTGGAATTCTCAGCCTGAAGAAGTGGTTTTATCAGAGTCCATACAGATGTTCAAACGGCTACTAGATGCATACTTGCAAGAACAGAATATTCAAGTATATCTCTTGATCCAAGGATAAATCTGACTGCCATTCTGGGGTCAAGAAGGAATTTTTTTTCCTAGCTTGTTGCAAAATTGTGCTTCAAACTTTTTTTTTTTTTTGCCTTCTTTTGGATCAACAGCAAAAAACAAATGTGAGGTAGGCTGAACTTGATGGACATAAGTCTCTTTTCAGCTATGTAACTATGTAACTATGTAACTATGTGTCCTTAAGGGGTTAATGAAGCTCTGTCACTTAAAGGGACTCTCCAGTGCCAGGAAAACAAACCATTTTTCTGTCACTGCTGGTCACCTCTCCCTCCTAGCCCCATCCGATGTCCCTCGGCGCTGGTTCAGGGTCCACCCACACTCCTCCCCAGCCAACATCATCCAGCGGGGGAGACCTATTGTGCATGTGCGGCTGCCGGCATGGGAGACCTAAAGTGCACGCGCATTAGACCTCCCCATAGGAAAGCATTGAAATTTCCTTTCAATGCTTTCCTATGGGGAATTTAGCATAGTGTGAGGACGTCCAGCGACGCTATAGCACATGGCATGTGTGCTATAATACCCGAAGTTCCCTCTAGTGGCTGTCTAGTAGACAGCCACTAGAGGAGGAGTTAACCCGGCAAGGTAAATATTGCAGTTTATGAAAACTGCAATAATTACACTTGCAGGGTTAAGGGTAGTGGGAGTTGGCACCCAGACCACTCCAATGGGCAGAAGTGTCCCTTTAATGGATCCCTAGGCTTACCCTTGTAATCGATGTACCAATTCTGCCGGGTCTTGTTTCTAAAGTAAATTAGGTCCAGGCACTCAGGATTGTTGCAGGTTTATTTGAACAAAAAGTATTGAGTCTTCTTTTATGGGACTGACACTTTAAAGTGTCTGAGATAGAGGCACCTGGAAATGCAGTCCTCTTCTCTTCCCTTTTACATGCCCGGTGCTTACACCCATCACAGTTGACTCACGTGATCATGCAAGAGTCAACACTGAGAATCTGTGATGCACCACTGTCGGAGGTGACGCAATGATGGAAGAAGCAGGTAAATATTAAATTGATGTACAGTGACAAAGTTGACAAAGGACATTGAGCTAGATTAAAGTTCCTTTGTCAACTTTTTGCCAACTTTTGCTGGTTATACCTAAGAGAAAGTTGTCCCTACTTTTCCATATATATATAACTTTGCAAATAAAAGTTATTTAAAAAAAACACACAAAAGTGACAGAGCTGCTATAATGTGAACTTTGTTATATCACAAATTATTAAGCTGACCTAGGACAGACACTATGGGCCAGGGGTAAAATCACCATATTTTTTTTTTTTTTTAAATTGCACAAAGCTATCACAATTTAACTTGAAAGAGCAGGTGTCTATTGTTTAATACTCGTAATTGTCTAATGATTGCTTTGCATTACAAAATATTATTCTGCAATGTGGAGAGTAATTTGAGCTTCAACATTCTAGGCTTGGAATATTATAAATTATTTTATTTTTATACATGCCAATGAAAAATGTTATATATTTTGAATAGCTTGTCTCACTTTTTGTATCTGCTCTGGTAATGTTTGTTTTGAAATGTCTTCAAATGTATTGTGCTCACAGCGTCTGTAACAATTTTTCTGTTCTTCTCTACAACAGATCTTGTATATATCCTCATTTTCCAAACAATTACATTCTAGAACACAGTCATTTGCCTGAGTAAACAGTTTAAGATTTTGCAGCAATAATCAGTGCTTACTTTTGCAGTCCAGTTCATCTGTGTTGTCACCACAATCATCTTCATCATTGCATACTTTATTGTTTGAAACACAGCGTAGATTTCCACAAAGCTTGAAGCCTTGATGACAATTTCGATTTTCTGGTAAAAGTAAAAAAAAAGAATGTATTATATCCCTGCAGGTGTAATACTAATAAGAATAATAATGCAGAGCTATGCAGCAATTGTTAATTTAGAATATAAAACGATTCATACAGCCAAAACGAAAACATTCAAACATTTGACATTTTCATCAATGTATGTAATCAAAAATATTATACAGATGTGTGGAAGAAGTTTAGTCGTTTTGCATACATCTTGTCGCAGGTGACATGTGACAGATGGAGAAGTGGTTCTTGTAATGGCACCCCGGGCATAAAAGGGTTAAACCGCCGTTTAATAGATCTTCCCCTTACAGAGATACAGGCACAGCTACTGCAGAACACCAAACTCCCGAACCGCATATAAGGGAATGCTCCAAACTCCCGAACTGCATACAAAATAGCACTCCAAACTCCCAAACTGGAACCTCACAAATAGCTGCTGGCAGACGAATAGGAAAAGCACCCAAGCGGCTTATACTCCTAGCAATCAGTCTCTATCAGCATACAGTAAATCTCCCCAAGAACGAGACAGAGCTCTGTGTTGAGGGTCAAGAAGTGCTCTGGTTTAATGAGGGCTACCTGCCCAGTATTTATGCAGGTCTCCCATCTGGTGGACACTCCCCTAGGGGACCAAATGGGAGACTGTAACAAAGGACAGACATGAACCAATGAAAGACACACAGAGGTAAAACATCCCCACAATGCATCCTAACTTCCCTCCCTCTGTCCTGGAGATAATTGGGAAGTAATCCAATTATCTCCCAGGACAGAGGCAAAACTCCATTAACCACAAGGCAGTAAAAGACAGTAAAAGACAGTTTTGTTGCACAAAACATATACATTCTACCTATTACCCCAGATAGCTTAGATCTGAGCGCACAAAAGTACAGAATAACGCTCAGATCCTATGCACACAGTCCAATCGCCGTGGAGTTAAAGTGTTCACAAAGTCTGTTCTCCATACGAATAGACTCCACGGGATGGCTATCTGGGGTAATGCTGTTCATACGGTTTAAACTACCGAAAGAACAGGCATCCGGTTAAATGACCGAATGCAGAAGCAAGGAGGCTGACGGCTCAGCTGTGTTTGCGCAAATAAGTGTTCGTTTACAGTTCCATAGTGTTGGCGCTGAAAACTGCTGGCCGTTCAGGACTTTAAAATGGCCGCCGCCACGTGTTTGGCAACCGAACAAAGGCCACCCAGCATTTGTCACTACCGACCACCGGGCAGAAAAGCACAATAAGCCTTTTCTGCAGGGGAAAAGAAGGCTTTTAACATGAGGCCATAGTCCAAAGGCAACAGGCGAGCAACCAGGCGAGCAACCAGGCTTCTCAAATGCAATGTGGCGAGATTGGTCTCGTCACAGTTCTCATTTAATCTAAAAAATATTAGCATTTCTCAAAAAATTGCTTTGCAATATTGTTTTTAAGTTTCACTATTAAAGCAGATTTGCCATTATGTGTTTTTAAAAAAAATAAATAAATAAATAAATATGTCACACTGCCTAAATACTCTGTTGGGCTTCTGCTGAAATCAAACTGTATGCATAAGGCAAAGAAGGTATTACTTTGTTTTTTGTTTTTGTGAGTGCCTTTGAAAACAATTCAATATTATATAATAATATTAATATAATTTAAATAAGTCTCTGCCTAATCCCCCTTCCCCCTCAACCCACCCCACAAGGTATATATATCTCCCATCATTAACACTTTGCACTTCAGTCTTGATAAATCTTCCCCGATATAGTGTACAAACCCCTAAGGAAAATAATCAACTTATATATCACTATCCAATGTCAAAGTCAAACTCATATCTACTGTTGTAAAAGGAAAAGTATAAAATGTCTTCTCATATACAAGTAAATGTGCAAGAATGTCATAGTGTTTGGTCCGTATTAAAAGCATTTTTATTCACATAATGTTCTACCATATAGGTTGAAAGTAGCACTATACCAAAAAAAAAACCATTCTCATAAGATTGGTAACATTATTGTATTTCTTTCTGTAACAAAAATAGTACAAATATACTACAGGGATCAACATTTCCACTTGCCTAGTAGGCATTGGAGAGTAACAATTAAAGGGCCACTATAGGCCGCCAGACCACTTCAGCTCAATTTAGTGGTCTGGGTGCCAGGTCCCCCAAGTGTTAACCCTGCAGTTGAAAACTTAGCAGTTTCAGAGAAACATTGAGTAATGCTTTCCTAGGGGCGGGTTTGAATGCACACAAGCCTCAGGCCGCGCATGCGCATTCGGCTCCACTCGGGAGCTGACGTGGATGGAGAAGGAGAGGTCACCAGTGCCAAGGGAGCCCGGCACTGGATTAAGGTAAGCAAAGAAATGGTTAATTAACCCTTTATTTGCCATGGAATGGGGCCCTAGTCACCTAAATGGTGACTAGGGCTTTATAGTGTTAATATATATTTGTTTTCCTAACTCTATAGTATTCCTTTAAGTTCTAGCATGTTGAAATGCAACCCCAGAAAGTGAGCAACAGACACTACTGGTATTCAGTGATAAGTAATTTTTAGGTCTGTTAGGATGTAGGACTAATTTGAGCACTGTAAATGCTGTATGCTTAAAGTGATACTCCACTGCCCAAGTACAAAGAAATATATATATAGTATAACTATTTAGTAGAAATAGCCACAATGAAAACATGCATGCATTTAATTATGCATTTTTTCATTGGAGGTTTTTATAAAACCAGACTGCAAAAGCTCTTGCCTGCATCCTTCGCAAGACCTCCCCTTCTAACCCCATCCAGACTGTTGGTAGCTGTCCAATCACAGACTTCCTAATCACTAAGAAGTCTTTGCAAGGCAGGTGCTCTCGGCAGTTGCTGCCTCTTGAATTTAGCTTCAGTGAGCTAAACAACCAGGAAATAACAGGACTGGTTGTATGATTGACAGGCAGGGAGTTGTAACAAAGTTAATTCATAGAAGTGATACTTTCTATTGATATCTTCACTTTTTTTAAAATGAAAAAAGAGAATACACACTTTACACATAAACCTTTCCTTTTCCGTTCCTTTAATACTTATTTGTAAATGCTCAAGATGCACCAGGCAATAATTATTACCTCAAAACATATTCAGGAATAAAGAAAAAACACTTATGTATTCTCTGGAGTTTATTTATAAAGCAAAGCCATTTTCTAAAGTATATGGAAAACTCAGAAATGTGTGAATTTTAGAGCAAGGATCATCACATGACCTTTTGACCATCTCTTTTAATAAGGACCTAAATATAAAACAGGAGTTATCCAGAGCATATAATCATTTTTATAAGTGTATGGTGTATCACCACCTAGTTTCAAAAGGTCCTTTTTTTTTTTTTTTTACAAATTATTTGAAAGTAATGCTAAATGTAATATTTGAAGTGTACATCTGAAATATTAAAAAAAAAAATCTTATATGTGCATTTAAAATAAATGAATCACAAATTCACAAAAGTGACACAACAAAGCAAACATTAATGTTTTTATTTTTCCAAAATCGAATGTGTGAAAATCTATTCAAGAAATTTTTTTTGCAACTGTGGTATCATATGCCGTGGGGTTAACAAAACCTTTGTTTAGTGTATACATATTTTAAATCTATATTACATAGCAGCATAATATGTGTGCTAAGTACTTAAAGAAGAAAATAATAAAACGTAACACATTTCACATTGTATTATATTTATGTATTTATTTCTGCAAGCATTCATTGCTTGCAAATGTATTCATATTTTAAAAAAAATATTTTAATATATATAGATATACATATATTCTGTTTTATTATGTTACTTTGCTGCTGTAGCATGGGTTGTTATTTTGAGTTATTATATTCTAATACTGTATAGTGTCCATTAGTCCCAGCTCCATCAATAATTGTCACAATATAAAACTAGAGAAAATGTAAATTATACCTAACCATTTATTGCAGATTTATAATTTACCAAGATATTATTAAGACCATTTAGTTAGCTAAACTTGACCTTAATAAATGGCTATTCATTGTAGTGTGTTCTGCAAGGATAATTATAGTTTCCAGGGTTTTAGAGATCTCACACATTTTATTCTCAAGTATGCACTTGAAGAATAAAACTTGTTCATGGTAAAATAATTAACTATTATCATTTTATTTATTAAGCGCACATTTAGAATTGTGAAGTGTATCACTGTCAATTTGCCAGTTGAGAAAAAATGAATAAATAATGGACTCGATGACACCCAATGGAACTTAATTTCAAGGGTATAATACTGAGGAAAATCTAAGCTTATTATAACAAGGACCTGTGAAGTTACAGGGTTTTTTTTTTGTTGCCAATGGTTGATTAAGATCTTTTAAAGGAACCACTATACCGTATGTACGCAAAGCATACAATCAGCCATAGCAAGGTGATGGCAGGGGAATAATCTCCCTTCTTACAAGGGAGGTACTGATGAGTGAGAGAAATCCTGTAGAGGTGGTTGGTATGTCAATAAAATGGACATGTGAGTAGTAACTGGTATTAATAGGTGCTAACCAGGTTAATGGGGAGCAAGCAGTACTAGACCCATTAAAGTGACACTGCGGGCATCAGTACTACTTTAATGCATTTGATAGGTTTTGGCCTCATTAATATGCTGCAGTTTTTTGCATGCTCAAAACTTTAAAGTTTTTGCAAAAATGCTGTACCATAAGCCGACCTCTTTAGCCACACCCCCTCACTCCAAGAAAAAGACTTCCTTATCAGAGGTATGTACACAGTTCAGCTACTGACATGATCTGAACTACAAAACAACCTGTATTAGAAGGAAAGAACACCCAGGGAGATATATAGTAAGAATAGTACTACCTGCTTATACTACTCTGACTGTCTGCAGTCAAGTTATAAATTAAAAAAATACTAACTCAGTGCTCTTAGGGCTGAGATGATATGCATACTTTTGTAAAGATGCCTTTCTGGCATGAGTGGGTGTGACTAATGAGGCATTTTTGTGTGCAAAAGCTATAACGATTTGAGTATTTGAATGTCCCTTTAAAAATTCTATTTCGATAATTATATCATCCTTCCAATAATAGATAAATCTATATTATATGCCTTGGGTTTTAAACTGACACATTCAGATACTACAGATGGGCTATAACAACAATGTCAGGGATTTTTATCAAGGAATTTGATCCTTATACAGTTGAATATTGCATCGCTATGTGAAATAAATTACAGTTTGTAGCTTTCAGCAATACAAACTTTTCAAGCAAATGAACAACTTAAAATCTTTCCATAAGAGGTCGTGAACTTTCGCACTTCAGATTGAAATGACTTCCCTTCAGCCAGAAAATAGAATTGTCAATTTACAGATTGCCAGAGGTCTCTATTATAGCAAATAGTTGATGTTATCTTATTTGCCTTCCCTTTACATTTGCAAATCCTCAATGGTATTGATAAACCAAAGAAAAATTCCTTTTCTAGTATTACTTTTCATTATGTTATTATTTGAAAAAAATATATATACAATGAATTATTTCTTTTACTAGATAGCATTTTTTTCAAAAGGAATATATTATTCTTATAAGGTATTTTTTTTTAATGTGCAGGTATGCAATCTAGAGATTGTTTTTTTCTGAAGGGTATTTATAGCATTTTTATTAATAAAAATGTGTATTTCATATTTTGCTTTTGACTAATTTAAGCTTTAAAATACATGATAAATAGTGAGACAGTTAGTTAGAGAGTAAGACATAAAAGCAGTTAGGCAGGAATATAAATTGAAAGACATAAAAACAAAAAGACTGATATAGACACAGAAAAAGAGAAAAATAATAGACACATTTAAAAATGATATATACTTATATATTTTGTAATTTATTTAAGACTGATTATTAAATCAGTTACTAGTAGAAGCAAATAGACAAAAACATATATCGCCGGTATGTAAAAGACATATTAATTTGTAAAAAATTACATTTGAATTAAAATAGGCCTATTGTCATTTTACATATTTTTTTTTTTTATCTGAAAGTGTAAATTAGTCTTTTAAAATATCTATTTATTTATATTGCCAATGAACTGTAATAAAACATCCAACTAAAAATAATGAGGTAAAACTATAAATTTACACATAAATCTTTCCCCTTTTATTGTTTTCCAGGACTGTAGTCCCCATATAATATTGGAGTGGTTTAGAACGCAAAGGTGGTTTCAGGTACAAGCAGGAGCAATGCACGAAGAGTCATAAAGTCAATGGTCATCATCTTGATTTTTTATAAGGCCAACACAAGTGGATACTGAGAGGGAGTTAAAAAGTTAATGTTTTCTATATTTTTTACATGTAAAAAAAATTAAATTAATAACTTGTATGTTTATATTCCATAAAACATGCCTGACGCAAAGTAGACGGACAAGTAAATGGGAAAAACTGTACGATGTAAAAGGATATAATTGAAAAATAAGCAGATGCATCCAGCTATTATAAACAAATGTAAAATCTACAAATGCAATTAATTAAAATTTTGCATACACAGACTTTAGCTTTATAGGTAATTATACAATATAGACAACAGCACCACAGGTACTCAACAGCAAATGCTAGTCTGTCACTGTTGATAGCTCCATAATTGTCAATGTATATTATTACATTAATATTTTCATAACTAAATCTTCATTAGATGTATTCTGTAATTGTCAAACCATACTACACCATCCATAAAAATCATCCTATTAGTTCTATAGCTCTTTCTGTGCACAAGAATAAAAAACTTATATTAACACTTACCACAATATGATAGTTTTTCATCTGATCTGTCTTTGCAGTGAACAATTCCGTCACATGTTAGCTGGTAATCGATGCATTCACCATTTGAACATTCAAACTCAGAAAAAGTGTTGCAGGATGTGTTCCTGCCTAAAAAAAAAAGGAGAGTAAAAAGATGATGTGTTAAAATAAATTCCTACAATCTAAACGTGTGAAATAATAGTGTGACACTACTAATGGGCTATTTTTAAAAGGTAATGATGTCATTCTCTACTCCCTTATAATGATGGAAGACAATAGCTGTAAGAAACAGTTGCAATTTTAGTTTTGACATAGTGGACATTCTCATGAAAGGCAAAATATTGTGGTATTTATTTATGCTGTAATTTAAACTTCATGATTAGAGTGTTTTTTTTTATTTATTAAATACTGTATACACAGAGGAAGTACCACACATCTACATTTTAATAATAACATTTAATCTTGTGCATTCAATTCTCAAATCGCGTCCCAAGGACCATTAATGATCCAAATTCTGTTGTTATCTGCATTAGAGCTGCATTAGGAAATCCCTAAAATCTGCACTGTCACTGGTCAAAATTCTATATACAAGCAAGATTCAAAGAATGTGATATAACTGGCCTCTGTGTCAGTGCTACTTCACATCCACAGTGAAATCAATCTATAAATTCCACAAAATAAACGTAAATACAAAACACGCAATAGTGGATAGTGCACTAGTAAGTGATCACAGTCTTCTTCAATGTGAATATTTAAACATCCATAAGTGAATAGGTGAAAAAGGAATATAGATAAATTAAATATACCCAAAAATAGGATGTTCTGGTGGATCTGAAAGATAAAATGCTCAGAATAGGGCTAGTCTGCTCACATTGATATTGATTGGTATAGACTATATTGCCCTATTGTGAGCATTTTATCTTTCAGATCCATCAGGAAATCCTATTTTTGGGTATATTTCATGTATCTATATTCCTTTTTCACCGATTCACTTATGTATGTTTGGATATAATATTCACATTGAAGGAGATTATGATCACTTACTAGTGCACTATCCACTATTGTGTGTTTTGTATTTAAAATTCTATATACGCTTACTAAAAAAATAAAAAATGATTAATTGATTGTTTCATGAACTCCAAAACTATAACTGAATTGCTACATTTTTTGAAAGTGGAAATCTATTTTATTCTAAGAAAATATGTTTAGATAATTTTACTCATACATATCATTAGTTTATGTACTTATTTTGTGTTATTAGGTAGAAAGCACATATTAAATGGATGGCTAGCCATGAGACAGCTTGGGACTGTTCTGCAGAAGTATGTAGGCACACTAAATCCAACCTGCTTCATAAAATAAACCCACGTAGTGCAGCCTTTGGGTGTGAGATGGTTCTCTACAGATTCATTGCAGATTCTGAGGACCCCAACACTATTAAAAGGTAAGCATCTTACAAAAATGAAGGAATGGGAGGGAGTTGCTCCATTACATTGGCCAACCACCAAACATGTATGGAGTGTAATAATTAGGACCCTTTAGAAATCCCTGGGAATCGATGTTTGTTTGTTTTTTTCCACTATGCATCAGTGTGAAAGGATAAAAATACTTTTTGAATTGTTCACTTTCTTCAAAATGGGTGATAAAAACCAACCTCCATATGACTGCTTATGTAGTCTATTGATGGATTGATTTTTTGAAAAATAGAAGCTTTTCCTATACCAGATAAGGGACTTACTGTGATGAATCCACAACAATTACTGATCATTATACTTTATTTATAAAGAGCCAGCACATTCTTCACCACTGTACATCAGTAAATTAGTACAAGTAAAAAAAACAAAAGTACAGTATCTGAGACAATAAAAAATTTAGTGAACAAATACAGAAGGAGATGAGGACCCTATTCCCATTGGCGACTTGCAATCTAGATGTATAGAAGGGTTGAGAAACAGGAGGTAGAGACTGTAAATGTGAGAATTATGTTTATAGAGAGTGAAATTAGGACATTTACAGGTTAAGTGGAATACGTTAATTACTGAATTAAGTGGTAGACTTCCCTGAACAGGAGCTCTTAAAGGAAGCCAATTTTAGATATTCAGTCCTAATTGAAGGCTGATTATGATTAACTTAATTTATATTAAGATATTTCCATTCAGGGAAATCTTGACTAATTTGAAACTCAATTTTCTTTTTGTTGTTATCAAACTTTGTGCATTTTCTAAAAATGTGAGTTTCCAAATTTCCTGAATTGCTCCAAAGAATTTGAGCTAATTTTACCAAAGAAAATTTGGAATTTAATAAATACATTCATAACCAATTTTCTTTGTCTTTATACTTTAGTTCTTACATCTTCTTCAAAAACAGCAAATACTGAATTTATTTTCTTTTCTTTCAGTTTTAGAATATATTACTTACTCACACATCTGTTGTCATCTAATAAAATTCGATCTCCTCTGCATGAGCAGTTTACACGGCCATCTGGAGTAAGAAGGCAAAGATCTTGACACCCTCCATTCATGTAAGAACAAGGTGACAAATCACCTAAAAGTAAATAGAGCGAAACAACATATGTTAAGTGAATACAGTACAGTGCAACTTCTTGCATATTAAAATAGCTTTGTCAATTTATTTATGACAGTTTTCTCCTTAATATTTCTATACTTTTTTTTTGCAATGTTTTATGTTTCTAAGCTATAGCTGTATTGATATTGGAACTACTGAAGCTTAATAACTTCACTTTCTGATGACAATCTAACACACAACTTGAATGTGAATTCATTTCTGGGGCTTAAAGGAACACTATAATGTCAGGTATACAATCCCCGAAAATAAGACCGGGTCTTATATTAATTTTCCCCCCTGAAAAACTCACTAGGGCTTATTTTTGGGGGATGTCTTATTTCAGGTAAAACTGGTAAAAAAAAAAAACATGTGCTAGAAAGCAGGTCAGCATTCGGGGGAATTCCACCAAACATAGACAAGTTCACTAGGGCATGGAATCCTGCAAATCTATTTTCATGGAAACTTTCCAAAACATGGATTAGCTTACTTGCGAATGGAATCCTGCAAATCTACGTTTAGGGAAAATTTCCTGAACATATATTGGCGAAGTAGTGACTAGCGACTAGGTTTTATTTTTGGGCTAGGGCTTATATTACGAGCATCCCCTGAAAATAAGCTAGGGCCTATTTTGGGGGGATGTCTTATTTTCAGGGAAACAGGGTATGTATTACTGACACTATAGGTGTAAATAACAGTTTAGTCCCTCAGCCCCCCTTACCTCCAATGAGAAAGGTGATTTACTCACCCTTTTCCAGCGCTGCATGGGTCTGGTCATTTCTGGCCCCACCCACACTCCATGCCCTTGGCTAACAGATCGTTTGGCTGAGATGATCCAACTTGATAATCTCAGTCATTTAAAGGCTTTTTCATAGGAAAGCATTGGTAGGCTATCACGCATGCACGGCAAAAGGCAGCTCTGCACCAGTCAGCATCTACTCATGGAGATGCATTGACTCAAAGCATCTTTATGGGGAAAGTTCAGCGTCTCCATGCAGAGCGTGGAGACACTGAATGTCAGTGATACACATTGTGCCACTAGAGGTGTTACTAGGCACCAATATAAGCACTGTCTTTTCTCTGAAAAGTCAGTGTTTACATTAAAAAGCCTGCAAGGACAGGATATAGACACCAGAACAACTTTGTCAAGTGGTAGTTGTTCAGTTGTTGTCCCTATAAATCCTCTTGCTTTTATCAAAACTATATAAACATCTGCTGATTTCAGGCATCAATGATATGTTTTATTATTATTATTATTTATGGCCTATTAACCTATTAAAGAATAACAAAACACATGGACAAAATAAGTCAAAATATGTAAAAAAAAGTTTAAAATAATAAAAATAAAATAATAGCTGAATTTGCAAGTGATGATGGAGCCAGTCAAATATAATGTTTCAAGACAACATCACAAACTAAAATGTAAAAAAAAATCATCTATATCTCGAGGTTGCTGTTCATCTTCATTGAGCAATTTAAATGTATTAGTGCAAATGTCACATACATTGCAATTGTATTTTTTAAAATAATAAATGAAAAATTTCAACGTACAGCTGTTGCTTTCATTTGCCACTGCTATGATTCCCATGGGCTGATGGGGTATGTCTGATCGAAGAACCTTAGTTTCCCCTCCAGTGTATTTATTGGAGCGAAGAATCGATCTTCTCACCCAGTCTGACCAGAATATATAGTCATCATAAACAGCAAGGCTCAAGAAGGTTCCTGGTCCAGATCTAACAATCACCTGCATGAAAAATGGGATCTCAATGAACTTTGAGACACATGTTTTAAGGGAAGTTTGAGGACAATGTAGCAACCATCAAGAATATCTAGAATAAACAAAGTGATGTTGCACTCCTGGGGATAGGTATGGGAACCAATGTACCTCCTGGTGCTCTGTGGTGGAGGCCTGCACACTCCGGGTAATGGTATTCAGTATAAAGTCTATAGGTTCTAAAGGAAGGATGTAAAAATAAAATGTTTCATATGTATACGTGATTAAGGCAATTGGGCCGAAACTTATTTTTATATGTTCCAGTCTTCAATATACATTCTTTCTGTTGAAACAGAGGACTTTATATTGAAAACCATTGATAATATTCAATTGATTCCCATTGTGATTGTTCCATTTTTATAGCTTTGTCACAAATTGCTTTTTACAAATAATCCCTTTTTGTTTAGTAGAAAAAAAATCTTGTTTATTAAAAAGAAATACGCGAAAACTAGCAATTCAATATGGCAACATAAACAATCAAAGCTGAAGGCAGCCTAATGTTAAAATAAATGAGCTACAAATCACGCTAACTCAATTTACATGTAAAATCCACTCAGGCAATTTGCATCAGTAATGATTAAGGATTTTCTAACAAATTAATCCAGGCTCATGTGTAGGAACAGCTTTGAAGTATATTTAGTATTAAGCTGCCTTGTTTGTAAATTAAGGGCCAGTTTATTGATTTTTCAGATAAGTTAGTAACCTTTAAAATTCCTGATGTTATAAGTTCTTTGGCTGTAAATCAGATTTATTGAAGCAAACATGAAACATTTACAGAACATTTTTACAAGAAATGCATTTTAAAATATGTATATACAACAAGAAGCACTCATAGTATTTAATGGAAGCAAATCTACGCATCTGAAAGGTTAGTTGCTCAGTCTACTTGTCATGGTTTTGTGTAAGTTATGGTATTTCTGAACGCCATTTTGACTGTGAACTAAAAAAATAAATAAATGCGTTAAGCACTAATAAAAAAGAATATATTCATTTGCCAACAAGTGATCACTTACTGCGGTGAGCTGCTACCACACCGATATGTTTAAAGAGTTTATGGCTCTCCACTGAATATTGATTGTTGGATATTTTGACTGTATTTGTGATTTCAATGTTACTATTGTTATTACATAGTTAAAATAGATTTTGGGGTACACACATACATATCTGGTTGTGAATATGTCAGATTTTACAATGCAAATTATTTGCATTCATGCAAACAGAATCTTGGATAATAATAGGGGTCATATCTTCTCCACAATCTTTCAGTCTCTGTACAGGGATGGTCATAAAGGATTATTATAATCTGGTACCTCCAGGTGGGACCCTCTGTAATTTGCTACTAGATGTGGTTTGGTGCACCACCCAAACTTGAGATAAGGATTCTTAGGTGTCAGTTCTTGGCAGCAGTTCTTGCTCAGTTCTTGCTCAGAGTGGCTTGCTCACTAAAAGTATATGTCTATTCTAAGGTTAGCTCTCCATCCTGAGAGACAATCATCATATTCCTACAGACATGATACATCCAATATATGTGGAAACCTCTCCAAGATAAGGTACATTAAGCCTCTCATTCACATATGCATGGACAACTTTTTCTTAATTAATAAACTCAGGATACCAAGAGGATGTAATCAGTAATTAACATTTTTTTATTTATGCCATCAGTGGTTAGCAGTATAGAAGTAGAAATTCTAAATGTGTTCATCCAATCTGATCACAGGTATATTTATATATTAAAACAATTGACAAATGACCCCTTCCCATTTACACTGAAGGCCTAACTGATACACTAGAATGACGTCCTATTCTGTTCACATGATTAATGCTGCCAAATCACATATCTTAGAAAAGCTCATTCATATTTCTAATGAGTTACTAGACTCCTACTGTAGCACTGCACATGGTACATCTAGAAGATTTCCTATAAGCCACATGGAAGTCAGTAAATAATAGTTTTGGTACACTGCATAAATGCAAAGCTCAGATAATGTACAGTGTTATGCATTTTTGCTATGGTACATTACATTTTATCTGTTACCCCACCTCCACCTCCTCCTTTTTTTTTGCTTTAACCATAACCAAAGACAAATGCAGTTGACTTAATTTTACTGACCAGTTTAAAAATTTTATTTTCTGTATATGTGAAAACTTAATACAGATTATTTACAAAAATAACCCTTAAACTAAGCAAGAACAAAATACTAAATACCATTATGTATGTTATTATAGGATGATACAATTACTCCTCACAGAATACAAAGGAGACATCATCTCAATTAAAATCTGGATCTGTATTTGAACCAGATTGAAGTGTTAAAGGGGCACTTTTGGCATCTTTGCATTTTTTGCATTTTTCAAAGGTGACATGTCCACTGGAATTGTGGTGGCTGGAGGATTACAGTTAGGCAGGTATGTGTAACTTAAAATTCTCTCTGTGGCAATGTTATCTTCCCATCGCCGTGCTTCCTCAGCTCCCGTTCACTTCACCTGTCAGGAGTTCTTATAAATATTATATTTTGTATGTGTAAGTATACAAAATGTTTCATAGATCAGTGTTTCCCAACCCAGTCCTCAAGGCACACCTACCAGTCCAGGATTTAGGGGTGACCCAGTTGTGTCTAAGGTGTTTTTTCTAAAAACACCTTAGCCACTACTATGTAATCCCTAAATCCTGGACTGGTAGGTGTGCCTTGAGGACTGGGTTGGGAATCACTGTCATAGATAATGTTGCTCTTGTACAACAAGGTTCTATAGGCATAGGTGTTTGAATGTGTGGATTCTCCTACCAGAAAAGCATAAATTAATAAAAAATTGGATGTCTTGCCATCCCATTCTCAGTTCAGTAAATCTGAATATTTATATTGTGAGCAAATGCATGTTTTCATCAGCTATTATAAAGGTGGCAGGACTTGACAGTAGAAATTATCAAAGATTTCCAAAAATCTGTAAAAGCATCCCCTTCTTTGTCTCTCCTGTATATTTCGATAGCATTTCAAAGAAATTGCAACACAGTCACAAAGAGATTTTCATAAAGATTCTATGTTAATGAAAACCTCAAAAGTGACTGAGCCGCTTTAACAGCTTTCTACATAAGACAGGCTTAGAATTGAATTCAGTTTATTTAAGACATATGTTTTTATAAAGTTTTCAAATTCCAAAGCAGAGAACAAAATGACGCAGTGACAACTTTCATAACACGTACTCTGTTTATAACATTATATACATAAAAAAAAAAAATCGATCATTCTAATTTTTAGAATTTATAGGTCAGAGACAATCCCTATGTTTTAATCTTAAATTCAATGAACTGAAAGTGCGGATTTTATTTACATTGCCAAGCTATAGTTAAATTAACAAATAAACCAAAGCTTTATTTGAATTCAGCAAATTACTTTTCAGGACACATGCACTATCTTTGTACGATTCCTATAATAGGACCATCTGTCTTTGTAGGCCAGAAGTACATAGTCTAATCTGCATTTTAATGGAGGTGTTGCCGTAATAATGTTAAGCACATTTAGGTAAAAGTGATTCATAAAAATAATTCTCCCAAAGCAGTTCAGTAGAAAAGGAAGATAATTTTGAAATTACATTTTCTGTGCTGGGTCCATATTTCATAGATGTTCAGTACATGGCTTGTTCAAAATTACTGTCATCAATGGAAACAGATTTTAGAGAGAGAGTGAGTGTGAGTGTGTGTGTGTGTGGATGTGTGTGGGTGTTTTTCGGATACCCCAATATCTGCTATTTAACAAAGTATATAAAAAACAAAAAAACTAAAGGTGCTTGAATAATTACACACACTGTACACTATCAAAAATAACATTGTGATATTAAATTGAGTTACATTATTGTTCACATGTATACAATTTACGATTTAAACTAAAGTATATTTTATAACATAAAACAGATCAGTATTACTTTTACCTGGCCATACTATGGTACATAAGTGATGTGCAGTACATCTAGGTATGAGTGATTTTACATTGTGACTAAAAACAAGCATTACGTTATTTTTATGCAGCCTGAGTGGGTTCATTCCTTTCCCTTTAATTAGCATGCATTTCTCCTAGCAAGAAAATACTATCTCCGGTACTAATTAACAGGATAGAGCTGCTATTGAAATCATGATTGTCTTTAAATTCATATAATCATAATCAGACTGAAAGAATAGAAAGGTGAATTAGTCATACATAAATATCATTGTAAATTTAACATAAGTTGTTCTTTTGTAAACTTGAATCACTTTGTCAAAGGACTTCTTCGCGACATATAAAATTATATTAGACAAGTTACAGTGAAGAAATGTTTAACATATTGAGTGCCAAAGGGAAATGCTACGTATGCGAGTAACTTTGTAGAATGCTAATGCAAATGTATTTCATTTTTCTTTATTTATTTTCTGAGAATGGAACAATCATTAACAATAGTAAAATGGATATAAAATGATCAGGAATATTATTAATTGCAAAATAACCAGCATAAGAATTGTTTAGTGTTGGTTCTTAATTTATTAATTACCCATGACTAGTTAAACAACAGGTAAAAAAAATCATGGTTATTAAAAGTACAATATTTTAAAGAAGGCGTGGGGGTGATGTGTCTTGCCAACTAAGAGTATATATATGCCAATTTAATATTGTTTAGGTGTAGTGTTGTAGATGGTAGAAGGCAATGTGCACGGGCCTCAATATGATATTGTTGGATAAGCTTTTGAAATGATTTAATTTTTCTGGACAACTTTTAAATAATGTTTTTCAAAATGTTAAAATATCAAAATATATCATATATGAGAATATATCAAGATACCAAATCCACATTAGTTAAAAACAGGGGTTCCGTAAATATTTCTAGCTGTTTGAGTATTGATGTAATTTATATTTCTACCGGTTTTCAGACCCCACGTATCTGATTTTAGTTTCTGCATGGTAAATTCAGAAGGTTATTCATACTTTGGAGAGAGTTCAGAGAAGGGCTACTAAACTGGTTTATGGATTGCAGGATAAAACTTACCAGGAAAGGTTAAAGGATCTTAACATGTATAGCTTGGAGGAAAGACGAGACAGGGGGGATATGATAGAAACATTTAAATACATAAAGGGAATCAACACAGTAAAGGAGGAGACTATATTTAAAAGAAGAAAAACTACCACAACAAGAGGTTAATAAGCATGTATATAACAAAATACCCGTTTCTGTCTCATTAGAGATATCTTTGCCAGAAACTCAAGGAAGCAAAGTGAAAAGTTAGTGATAGGTTTGCCTTGACGTGCCAGGTGGACATTCCCTCCAATGATCATTGGAGTACCTAAATAGCCTCTATTTGTTTAAATATACATAGAGATTTGGGAAGAGCTCAGGTAACTTTTTTTTTTTTTTTTATGTTTGTATTGGGGCTGATGTGTACTATGGTCGTTGTAGCCGCCCAGGAGTGATGGGAGTTTGAGCGCAGGACTTGTTTTTTTTTGTATAAAGCTATCCTAGACTTAAGATAAGGCAAGGGACTAATTAAAAGTATTAAAATTGGGCAGACTAGATGGATGGATGGTTTTTATCTGCCATTACATTCTATGTTTCTATGTTTAAAGGGACACTATAGCCACCAGAACAACTACAGCTTAAAGGACCACTCTAGGCACCCAGACCACTTCAGTTTAATGAAGTGGTCTGGGTGCCAGGTCCAGCTAGGGTTAACCCATTTTTTCATAAACATAGCAGTTTCAGAGAAACTGCTATGTTTATGAATGGGTTAAGCCTTCCCCCATTGCCTCTAGCGGCTGTCTCATTGACAGCCGCTAGAGGCGCTTGCGTGCTTCTCACTGTGATTTTCACAGTGAGAGCACGCCAGCATCCATAGGAAAGCATTATGAATGCTTTCCTATGTGACTGACTGAATGCGCGCGCAGCTCTTGCCGCGCGTGCGCATTCAGCCGACGGGGAGGAGAAGAGGAGGATCGGAGGAGGAGAGCTCCCCACCCAGCGCTGGAAAAAGGTAAGTTTTAACCCCTTTTCCCCTTCCAGAGCCGGGTGGGAGGGGGATCCTGAGGGTGGGGGCACCCTCAGGGCACTATAGTGCCAGGAAAAAAAGTATGTTTTCCTGGCACTATAGTGGTGCTTTAATGTAGTTGTTCTGGTGAGTATAATAGCTAACATCAGGCTTTATTCATGCAAACACTGCCTTTACATAGACAATGTCAAAAAGGGGGTGGAAACAACATCATAGATGATGTCAAAAAGGGGGTGGAAATAAGGTGAGTTTTAAAATTTTATAGGGGGAGCTAAGGGGGGCAAGTCACCTTTAAATACAGCATATGAGAAAAAATAAGCTATTTTTTTCATCAAGCCTGATAGCCAAACCAAATATATTTCACTTATCCAACAAAGATAAAATAAACTCTTCTGCTTGGATATAAAATCTATGGGTTTTAAAAATGGATCATTAGATGCTGAAATATAGCAGTGATATGTGTCTGTAAGCAAAATCGGCTTTTACAGTAATAGTATTTGTAAAGAGAAAGATGGAAAAAGAACTGTTTCATAACAGTCACACATTTCTCTCTTAATATTAGCTAATTAGGGTATAAAGTTTAGAATTTGTTGAAATGTAATCTGTCTTTTTAGTTACCTTTTCACTCGATTATTTTACTCATTTTAAAGTCACTGCTTTGTAAATATAAGGAGTACTATACCTGTAGCACTGCATGGGTATCTCTTCCTGCTTGTAATATCAGAATAATAACAAACTATCTCTGCTGTGTAACTTAATTAAAAGTCTTAAGAACTACACAACAAGTAAAGTTATGCCAATTGTTCTGGATTAAGAAGGACCATCAGATAAAGGAGTTTTGTTTATATTTAAATAATGACATGGTTTCTAACACCCGAGTGTGATATATAACTAAGGAAAATCCTAAATATCATTGGGTCCCATCGCTGAAAGTAGGCACATACATGGGAACAAGCATTCATACACCCCTAAGTGTTATATCCAAACTCAAGGCACACCAAGATAAAACATCTGTAAAATTCCAAAATCCTGGAATACTGGTGGGTTTTGATGACTGAGCCAGAAGCACTGCCCTAGATCAGTGGTTTCCAAACCAGAGCTCAAGACCCACCAAGAGTCCAAGTTTTATCAGTATGTTCATTGGAAAAAACTAGGGAAATACATAAATCCTGGATTTTTGGTGGGCCATGAAGACTGGTTTGGGAACCATTGTCTTAGATAACACATGCAATAGTTTACCATAGCAGCCATGACTTCTGCAATGACCCTGGGAGAACTAATTAAGGTGTTTTGCAGAATTTATTTCAGTATATATTACAAATGAGGAAGTTATTCAGCTATTTTTACAATTAAAAATTGATATAGCTGCTAATGCCACATACATGATTTGGATTCTTAAAAAAAAAAGTTAATTAGCACAGAAATCTTTTCAGATTTCATTAATCGTATTAAACCTTTTTTTTCTAAATTAAAAATAAAAAAACTACAAGAAATGTACTCATCTGTCTCTCTCTCTGTCTCTCTCTACATATACTTACATGCAAATAGAATTATGTACGGTTTTCTTATCATGTTATATAGATAATTCACTGTAGAAAAACAAAATTAATATAAATACAGTGACGTTTTTGCAAACCCTGTTACTAAACTAACTCCGTGAAATATTTCTGACTTAATGTTTCTTTATTCTTATCTTCAGCTGGCCTCTAATAGGTCCAATATTTGTAAGTACATTGTATTTTTTACAGCTGATTGGAGTGTGACTAGTGAGTAATTGAGAAAATGTAAAAATCAATGTGCCTAATGTCCTTAAATGCAACAGAGCATGTACACTTATCTCAGAGAGTTATACTTTTTTCAACAGAACTCCTGATGGGTTTGAATTTCTGAAAAATAAGTAACCTACCGCAAAATCATATAAACGTTCTAAATGTACAACATAAAAACATGTTTTCTATGATTTTCTCACATGAAAGAATCCATTTAAAAAAATTATTAAGATATAACTTTGCCGTTAAATATGAAATAAAATATTAAGCTACACTCATAAGACAATTTTATACCATGCCATAAAGCCGGAAATTCCTAGGCAATTATTACATTTTAATCAATATGAGTGGGATGATGACTATGTGGCTTTGTGCTTTACTGTAACCGAACTCGTCCATAAAACTGGGTAATAAACTAAATGGCTTTGCATTTGATGAAAACATTAAACACATGGATAGTCTTGTTAAAGTATACTATTTTCCCATAATGTGGACAAAATTGAAAATTGATACTCTTTGTCTTATACCTCATTTTCACAAAGATCATGCACCTATGAAAATAGTTCATCGATGCAACTAGCTTGAGAGCTTCTCTAATGCTATTGAGTTGTCATTGCCCTTCGGACATAACTTAGAATCAATGTGAAACAGCAAGGCCAAGCATATTAAAAAAACAAATAAAAACTATGTATTTTACAGAAATACAATTGCACGAACACTCAAAAATAAATACTGTAGGTTCAGATTTTATTTTTTTATTAATCATGTACAGAAGAACCCTATTCATTGTCCTTGAGTCACATTCCAGATTTCAAGTTGTCCTTTTAGTGGTATTGTCATTTTTTTTAAGTGTCTGGTGATTTTTCAAAGAGTGCAAAAGGACAAAGAGGTGTCTAGCCTTAATAAAACGTAAACAACAAATCATCTGAATATAGCAATAACTCTCTGCAGGGGATAAATTGCTTCCTGCAATCACAGGTCACAGATGTACTGTTTAGTTAGTAACTTCAGAAACGCTGCTGTGAACACAAGTACTTTCTTGTTCTCTTAATAACTCACATTTTTTTTTCACTGAATGGACTTTCAATTACTAAAATTGTACGCTATTAAACATGAACACATACAGGCAAGGAAACATGTTATGCCTTTAAAGCATACAGCACACAATCACTGAATCTAAATGTGATAAGTCATTATTCTTCATTATTCAAGAAGCAGGATGTCTATTTCTTGCACCTTCTTAAACAAGGGTCCAGCTTACTTTCTCTGCTCTTAACCATTTGAATAGGTCTTGCTTCCACAGTTCAGCTAACACAATGTATTCTGTGCTTTTGATTCTTCATTCATAGAAAGTTTGAAGTCAGCCTGGAGATTTTGCCATTATTGCTGTTTTAATGCACCTTAGATATCACTATTATTTAATATAGAAGTTTTTAAATAATGACTATAACGAGAATTACATAATATCGATGTCATGTGTTGGGTCTCAAATTTGAAAATTACTCTTCATCCCCAAAATCTCACTGTTATTGAGTTATGTTACTCCATTTTAAGTAGTTTTGTAGTATGTTTTGAGTAGGCTTGACTCCCCTGCTGGGTTTGTGCCTCCCTAAGATTAACTCTAGTTCATCTTAAAGAAGAGGTCTATGAAATTATCCTTAAGGATTTGGGGACAGTATTTAAGTGCTTCAAAGCTTCAGAATGGTTGTTCCTCCGAGAATGTGACATGTTAGGCTTCATTGTTAAATCTGTGGTCCTGGTGAGGCATTGAAAAAAAAATCATAATATCAACACCTCCCGAGGTTCTCTCTTGTTTCTGTTTTTATTTATTTATTTTATTTGCATCCCATCTTGGCCTTAAGGGAACACAGATACATTTCCAGAAAGGATTCCCCTCAGAAAATCAGGTAATTAGGGAAATGGTTCAGTGTTAAATTAAGCTATGCATAAGGCCATACATTAATTCTAAGTTTCCTTTATGTATTGCCTTTCCTTCTAGATTACAGTCTTAAAGTGAATTCAGGGCTGCCGTCCGAAATTATGGGGCCCCTGATACTGCTCAAGTTCTGGGTCTCCGGGACCCATCTCCGAGTCCACCCGCAGAGCTCATCCTGAGTCTGCCCACAAGGATGCAGTGTGTGTACTTAATGCAGTGTGTGTGTGTACTGAATGTGGTGTGTGTATAGTGGATGTAGAATGTGTGTAGTGGATGCAGATTGCATGTGTAGTGGATGCTGTGTGTGTGTTTGTGTGTGTGTGTGATGGATGTAGTGTGTATAGGGGATGCAGATTAGTCATAGCTTCATTATCGTTAAATCATATGAATTTTAATTTCTACATTGTTAGAGTTTTCTGGTATTCTAATAACCGAACGCTAAGCGATGTAACCATCTAACTAATTTTTAGAAGGTCTCATAAAAGGCATCTGTTGTAAGTAGGTTCTTTAAACCATATAACAATTTCATTAAAAACTGTACAAGTATTTCCAGTGATTTCACAGTTTTCAGAACACATTGCAAACAATACACCCCCAAAACAGAATGTTTGTTCATAAATAATTACATTAACATTCAGGGTTCTATCAATCAGTGACAAAATGATAATTCAGGGCATCGATCAAATAGACAACGAACACCGCTAGACAGAAATACTACAGGTGCCTCTTCTCACACTATTAAAAAACAAAAACAAATAAAATATATATATTTAAAAAAAAAGGAATTTTCCTTGCAAATGATTGTCCAAGGTTGCTGGGTATAAAAAGAGTTTGAGGCTTGCTTGATGATATAAGCCAGAACCAGGCTTAATTTAATTGTTCCAGAAAGCATTATAGAAATACTAGCATTCTGTAAATGGCATAGTAGTTTCACTGGTATAAAGTGCCTGTAAAAACATGTGATCTACCAGCCATATACTGGAAGAAAATTTACATACTCTCTTGTCATTTTTAATTTACTTTGTACATTTCTATTGAGTGCTCAAAGTAAGAAACACAGAGGTTCTAGTCAGGAAACTGCCGCTAGAAGACACAGTACTCTCTTTCTGCTCATGTTCAAACTGCATGGGTAGAGAGTCATTGTTCTCTATTTAGATCAAATTGTAACTCTGCTAGTGGATAAACTCATTTGGATATAGCTAATGCCATATTTCTGTTTAGACTATATACACCTCATTATTATTTTGTCTTCAGTTTGCTATTTTATGTGAAACGCAAGCTTAAAACTACTTGTAAAACTACTTCTTATCAGTCTATGTACTGAAGTACCTGAAAGTTCATATTTGCACTTCCCCATTCCCATTGTTAGTTAGAGACTAGGACAGGCATAGGCAACCTTCAGCACTGGAGATGTTTTGGACTATTCCTCCTGTGATGCTTTGCCAGCATTGTGGGCGTAAGAGCATTATGGGGGATATAGTCCACAGCATCTGGAGTGCTGAAGGCTGCCTATCCCTGGACTAGAATATACTTTGGATGGATTTATAAAGGTAACTTACTTTCACTGATCTTTATGTGTGGGATCTTTTATCCTGGTTTCCCCTTCAAGAGCCAGGCAAAATATTTGTATATGCCCCTTTTTGAATTTCTCTTTATCTGACCATTTTCACAATCACTTCTAATATTGATCATTACTGTGGCGAAACCAACCTCGCCACTGGGTGCTGGAGAAGCCTGGTTGCCTGCCTGCTGCCCCAGGATTATGGCCCCCATGTAAAAAGCCTTATTTCTCCCTGCAGAAAGGCTTGTTCGTGCCTTTCTGCCCAACCATTCAGTAAATGGAATTTACCGAACAAACATATGAATGACCGGGCCACCTGGGTAGGGAGTGTGCAGGCAATTGATCTCCCAGAAGCTGCGGTTAACCGCAGCTTAATTGACGAACGCTGGCCGTATAGCCAAACACGTGGTATAGCCGAACACATGGCAGCGGCCGTCTTAAACTGCCGAACGGCCAGAGGTGTTCAGCTACAAAACTCTGGAACTGAAAACGGACACTTTTTTTCACAAACACCGATGAAGCCGCCGACCTCCTTCTCATGCATTCCTTCATTTATCCGAACGCCGGTCCATTTGGTACTTTGACTGCGTGAACAGTGCTACCACAGATAGCTATGCCATGGAGCCCATTCGTATAACGAAAGACTATGTGAAAGACTTTGGCTCCATGGCGATTGAACTATATGTATGTGCGCCATTCGGTAATAATGTATGATCAGATCTAAGCTATCTGGGGATATGTTGAAAGTATATGTTTTATGCAGTAGTTATAACATTGTGTATTTTTATGTCTTTTATTGACATGTGTATAATGGAGTTTTGCCTCTATTCTCTGAGATAATTGAGTTACTTCCCAATTATCTCCAGGATAGAGAGAAGGGATTATAATGTACCTGTGGGAGTGTTTAACTGTGTATGTCTGTGATTGGTCATTTGACTATTTTGTCCCAGTCTTCTACCAGGTTCCCTAGGGGAGTGTCCACCTGGTGGAAGAACTGCATAAATACCGGGCAGGTAGCCCAGATTAAACAGATCTCTGCTTGACCCTCAATACGGAGCCTTGTCTCGTACTCGGAGGGATTGATTCATATGCTTTTCCTGTTCGACTGCTAGGAGTGTAAACCTATTCGTATGTTTTTTTCTGTTTGGCTGTTTGGAGCATTCGTATGGTTTGGATTATTCATATGGTTTCTCCTGTTTGGCGGATTGGTGTCTTCAGTAGCTGCCTGTATCTGGAAAGGGAATATCGCCTAAACGGTTTTAAACCCTTTTATGCTTGGGGTGCCGTTACTGTTACCAAAACTTTTATAAGTTTCTTAGAATTTCCCTGTCCTCAGATTCCTGGTAAAACCAATAAAGGCACAGTACAGAGACATTAATAATTTTGTGACATTAAAATGCCTCTTTATGAGGTCAGTAATCATACATTCTGCATGCATTTGCCCAAAGAAGTCTAAAACGATCATCCAGGGTTGGACAATCTCTCATATAGAGAGAACATGCCGGCATTTTGGTTTTGGACTGCCCTTATGGGTGGAATCAGTCTGATATGCAAATGGTATAGGTTCTCTTTGTAATGGCACAAGTAAGCAAAGTTGTTTTTGAAACCTGAGCGGGGACCAACTGAATGGCAAGCTACTGAGATGTGGACTTTGTGTTCACTATGCCTAGAAGGGAATCAGATAAAAACACACAGTGGGTCAGTGCTAAATAACAAAAGTAAAAGAAGGCAGCAACCCTAAGAAGGGGATCCCTCTCAACCCTTCAAAATAACATACAAAAAGAAAGACAGATAGAGAAGGGCTGCACCGCAGAAAAGAGTACTTAAAATCTTGTCCCAGTAATATTAGATATACAAAATAAAAATGTCTCTTTAGTAAAATAAATAAGTGCAGCTGTGGTTTCTGGATTCTTTGTACTTGGGGGATGTGGAAGGTCTGGGTCTCCTCAGTCTCCGTATATAGAAAAAGAAAAGACAGAACGACCTAATAGTGCAATATGTCTGGGCTTGATGGACAACACATAGGAAGTAAAAAATATTGCACTCACATGAAAAAGAGCTATGACCAGCTCTAGTGTATGTCACATACAGTGGTATAATCCCCACTTATGGGATATGATGGTCATAGTCTTTCACAGCAGATGATTATCTAAGTGCTCAGAGAAGAAGAAATAGCCACAAATAGTGCTCTCGGTAATATAATACAAGTATATTAAAATAGAGGGTAATCAGGATACACCTCACAAGGCCCAAAAAAGGCCAAAACTATAGTCTGGGGTTGCTATATCTATCTATCAGAGAGATATTTCTGACATTTTGGTTTTAGACTGCACTTTTGAGTTGGATCAGTCAAATATGCAAATATTATAGATTCTCTTTGTAACAGCACAAGTGAGCAAAAACATTTTTGAGAGAGAATGGAAACTGTTGAGTTTTTCTTAACTTTTGCCCGTTCTCAGAGTCTCTTGCATTTTGGAGGACAGACATTATCTCCAATGTTGCAAACTACAGTGGAGTGTTTGTTCTTTGCTGCATGACATGCACACAGTCACACATATATGCTCTTTGCAAGACAAATTAAACATTAAAGGTAAATGAAAAGGAAGAAATTATTTTAAAAATTAAGGTAAAGATATAAATAAAGGAAATTTTGTTATGATAATTTATATTCAGTATTGTGTTTTTTCCCTGTTTTTTTTAGAAAAACTAATTATAAACACCTGCTTCAAAGAACAGTATTACAGGTGATAAACAAAACATATAATTGCTTTTCAATTATGCATTTTTCTTGTTTATTTTTCTACCAACTAATTTAACACATTTCTTAAAATTGATTATGCAAATAAATATGCAGCTAACTTGACAGATGTAACACTCTGACACCTTACACACTTAAAACTTATAGCTATATAAAGGGACACCGTAGGCACTGTATGTGTTTCATCTTATTAAACTAGTTATAGTGACTGGAGTAATATGGTGCCATCCATCAATGCATGTTTTTATGTTTTAATGCTAAGCGAGATTCCCCAGCAGTCCATCCCCTCTGTGTTCCTTCTACTAATGAGAAAGTATTAGCCTGAGCAGAATTGGCAGCTGTGATTGGCCAATGTCAGCAAACTACTTCTAGCCTATCAGAGCATTGATATGACTGGGTATGACTACAATTAAATGTGTAATCTCTATCTGAGCCACACCTCCAGTGTGGGTGGAGTTGTGGGCTGCAAGGGAACCTTTATTTAGTGTTAAGCTGCTCAAAAAAGTTTAGTTAGCACTGAATAAAGGGACAGTGTTGATGGACTCCAGAAACTATAACCAATTCACAGAGATTAAATGGTTAAAGTTATCTTGGTGACTACAAACTATATATATATATATCCCATATAAACCATATATAAACCATATATATATATATATATATATATATCCCCAATGCTGTTCTGCATATGCCTAAATCCCCTCAGTCAGATTTTTAAGAAGAGTGGATATAGGTTCAAGAGTGGAGCTACCATCAGCCACCTACTCTACATGGACATCAAGCTGTATGCCAAGAATGAGCGGGACATTGACTCACTGATACTCCTAACTAGAATATACAGCAAAGACATTGGACTAGATAAGTGTGGGAGGATGATCAGGACAGAAGGAGTTCAAGTACCATAGGCCAAATAAGAGATGTAGATAACAGCTACAAGAACCTCGGGTACCACAAACACATGGCAGCCATGATGAAGAGGTAAGAAGAATAGCAGCTTTAAAGTACCTCCAAAGAGGTACAAGAACAATACCCAAGCCATCAATGCATATGCCATACCAGTCAACAGGTACCCAACTGGAATAATAACATGGATAAGTAAAAAACTGGTCACCATTGATGTCAAGACCTGGAAACTTCTCACTATTAATGGAGGATTCCACCCAAAATCCAGCACCAGAGTAGTGTACACCAGAACAGGCACTCAGAACCAGATCAATAAAAGTGAAAGTCTATCATACCAGACAATACCTAATGTGCAGACTGTGTGAAGATGACCTCTGAGACAATCCAGCACATAGTAGCCACATGAAAGATGTTAGAAGGAACAGCACACCCTGAGAGACACAACCAAGTCACTGCTCAAAATATGGGCTGTACCTACCAGATGGGAGATACCACAAAGGGTAGTTGAGAATGACAGGGCTAAGATCCTGTGGAACTTCCATATCCAGATAGACAAGCAAATATTCACCAACCAACCTGAAATTGTGGTGATTAAAAAACAAAAACCTGAAAACTGTGGCAATACCCAGTGACTATAACATCAGGAAGAAGGAGCCTGTGAAGATGGGCAAATACCAAGGACTGAAAGAAGAGCTAGAAAGAAACAGCAGTAATCCCAATTGTGATAGCAGCACATGTGGCTGACTCACAAGTTGGGGGAGTGGCTTCAACAGATTCCAGGTTTGACATCTGAGATTGCTGTCCAGAAGAGTGCAGTTCTAGGAAGAGAACCCTCAGACACCCAGGTCTCTGGTAGAGGACCAGAGAATGATGAATAAGTATACCACTCAGGAGAGGTGAGAAAACTACCAATTTTTCATATTTTGCTTTTTGTACTTTAAGTTGTTCAGCAAACTCAGTGATTAGAAAACATTTATTAAAATTCAAATACATGGACTTGGTTCCCAAACGAAAGAAAAATAAAGTGTCCAGAACCACAACATTGGACTGAATAGAGAGTTCAGGGTAATTAGTAATTAACTAAATTGATGTAATTAACCTTTACTGTAAAATATGTCACATTATAAGGAGTAATGCCACATACTGTACATAGAATTGATTTCTCTGAAATATGTCAGCAATTCTTTGAATTGGCACTAAAAACTATAATTATGTTCTGCATCCAGGCTTTCATTTTAATTGCTTTTAACACAGTTTACTCAATTTTGTGTTTTCTGGATTAGAGTTGTTTGTTTATTTATAAGCTGTCAAAATATTACATACCATTGTGCATTGGGTTACCCTGTGTCAATGTTCTAACATTTCTTTGTAGCCAATCAGGTTATTATGGAAGAGTACAATGTAGTGTTAATACAAAGCAAAATATTACACAATGGATAATGTTTGTCAAATCAAAACTACAGTGTTATACAAACATTTCTCACAAGCCATTTAACTCAGCTTTAGGGCCAAATACATTGCTAGGATCTTCTGTAGAAGCTCTTTGAATTTTCCCCCTTCTGACTCTCCTCAGTCTCTGGGTGGTTGAATCAATAATCATTTTTAATATTCAGTGTAAATTGAGACAAGATCTCCTAGTAAATATATTAGACAAATTGCTCCATTTGGACACTTATTGAAAATGCTTGTAGAATAAGTGTTCATCAGGAATGTATGTTTTTAATGAAGACAGTATCTAGTACCCAGGTTATATGGCCTAGGATTAAACATTTAGATGGTACTTTCATAGTGAATCCTTGCATTTTAGTTCACTGAGATGATCTTTTTACCTAAATCAATATGCAGCTACAAAGTTTAAAGTATATCTATCACATTTTTAAGTGTGACAATCACTCCTTCTCTCACCTTTGTAAACTCAACTGAAACAATTACTGAGGTGAGCTTTGCAAAGGTCAGCATTTTAGCTGCATCTTTGAGATCAACATAACAGTTTTATGACATTCATTGTGATAAAATTTAAACAACTGCTCATATTTTATCTCCATGTTCATATCATATTTGTTTATGTGTACATATATAACACAATAATAGTTAATATTATATGTATGCTTATTCATTGGCATGTTTTATATACCTGTGGGTGTGTGCATTCATGTCTGATTGCAAGGATTTAAGTGGATTATGAGTAAGATTCATGTGTATCGGGATGTGTGTATAGAAACAAGGCTTCACAAGGCTTACAAACCAAAAATAAGAATCCTATATATTGCTATTTTAGGTGCCTCCATATCAATCAAGTTTGCAGAACTTAGCTCAAACAAAGCGAAACTGGCACAGAAAAACAAACATATCAAATATAAAAAAGGACAAACAACTACAATTTGGAACCATGCTCACCAACAAGTTCAACTCTACAGCAAAAAGACAAAATGATCATGTTCAATACAATTCCTTCAGTCTTATTCCAATACATTAAACACTACTTTATAAGGTTGGTCATTCACTACAACTGTTCTAACATCATTGAATCCAAGCCAAGCTAGTCAAAGAAGATGAAATAAGAGACAAGTCCACAAAGTGACTTCAGACCTTCATGAAACAGGTGACAAGAGATTCAATATTAAACAGAATGTGCCATAAAGGAAGTTTAGACATTAGATGACTCTTTACAGGAAGTGTTTAGGAAGGTTGTGTAAATCCCATGCAAGGAGGTGTGACTAGGGCTGCATAAACAAAGTGGTTTAACTCCTTAATGGCAGATAATTGAACAGTGAGACTGCAGAGGCAGTCTCATTGTTCAAAACACTAAAAGTTATACACAAAACTGTATACACCAAAACTATTCCATTAAGCTAAAGTTGTTTTGGTACCTATAGTGTCCTGTTAAGCATACACTTTCCCCCATAACACTGTGAACGAAAGAACATCACTTCTCATTATTTCCTGTGCACATATCGGTAATCATTCACTGCATCCGGGAATCATGGCACATTTAACATTTTATTTTAAGCTGGACAGTGCTATTGCAACCTTATTCAATCCAAAATTAAAAGCTACCGTATATACGTATATACCGTATAAGTCGACCCGAATATAAGCCGAGGCCCCTAATTTTACCACAAAAAAATGGGAAAACTTATTGACTCGAGTATAAGCCTAGGGTGGGAAATGCAGCAGCTACTGGTAAATTTCTATATAAAATTAGATCCCAATAAAATTACATTAATTGAATATTTATTTACAGTGTGTGTATATAATGAATGCAGTGTGTGTGTAGATAATGCAGTGTGTGTTTGTATGAATGTAGTGTGTATATAATGAATGCAGTGTGTGTGTGTATATAATGTAGTGTATATAATGCAGTGTGTTTGTGTGAATGCAGTGTGTGTGTGTATAATGCAGTGTGTGTATATAATGCAGTGTGTATTTGTGGGAATGCAGTATGTGTATATAATGCAGTGTGTGTTTCTGTGAATGCAGTGTGTGTATATAATGCAGTGTGTGTTTGTGTAATGTGTGTAACCTGGGTGAGGGGAGGGCATTTTTATTATTTACATTTTTTAATTTTAATATTAATTTTATATTTTAATATTATTATTTTAATATTATTATTTTATTTTAATATTATTATTATTTTATTATTATTTTATTTTAATATTTGTATTATTTTTTAATTTTTTTGTCCCCCCTCCCTGCTTGTTGCCTGGCCAGGGAGGGGGGCTATGTGAATCCATGGTGGTCCAGTGGATGGGCTGTGCAGTGGGGGGGCTGGCAGCGAGCTGTTACTTAACTTCCTGCAGCTCCTGTCAGCTCCCTTCTCCTCCGTGCAGCTCCCCTGTCAGCTCCGTTCTGCTCCCAGTGTAAACCTTGCGGTCTGTGTGCCATGCGGAGTGTTGCCACGGTAACCCGTGGCAACGCTCTGACAGCCGCAGGTGTCGCGAGATTTACACTGGGAGCAGAACGGAGCTGACAGGGGAGCTGCACGGAGGAGAATTGAGCTGACAGGAGCTGCAGGAAGGTAAGTAACAGCTCGCTGCCAGCCCCCAACAGGACCATTGCAAGCCCGGCGATCCTGGTCTGTATTATGGCAATGTAAGTTGCCATAATACAGACATTGACTCGAGTAAAAGTTTTTCAGCACAAAAAATGTGCCGAAAAACTCGACATATACTCGAGTATATACGGTATATTTTATATATATATATATATATATATATAGATAAAAAAAATATATAATACATTTTTAACCTCTGAGGGTTTGGTGAGTAGATCCTCTTTAGTCATCATTTGTAGCCATTTAGCGCATGATGTTTAATACATAGCATGAATTATTACTTAACCTATTACCCTCTAATAGAATGTGTCATCTCTATCATGACAGTTACTAGTAATTGCAGCTGCTGCTAAAATAAGTGTGGTTTATACTTAACTAAGCTTCAACCTACTTCTTAAATGCTTTAGTAGTAATTACTGGGGCAAGGGAAAGTGGTACTGGCTGTCTCTCAGATGCAAGAGTCCCTAGCTAACATGGTTGAATACTTGGATACTATTTGTTTAGGTGAAATTGAGACTTTAAAATAGATTCACAAAGATCTCTGATCTTGTAAGAAATAAAATATTTTGACAAAAAATCACTTGACTTTCACACTGTTAGATTGAAAGATTAAGGCCATCAAGGTAAGTAATAGTAAAATACATTTACTTTGCCATTAGAACATGTAATGCATCTCTAAGTCATAAGCTATAAAAATGTTACGAGGCATATATGAAATTACAGAACTTAATAAATGGGCCTTAGCCATCACAAAATCACATCAAAAAATATCTAGATAGATTAGTTTGTGTGCGCATTGCAGCAGGCATAACACATTTCTAATAGTCTAATATACAGAAAGAATGAAAAAAAGATAGATTGAAAAAATCAACAAACATAATTAATTATAGATAATGTAATATTTTAGAAATGTTTTTTTTTTTTTTACTTACGTATCTATGCGATCCATCATATTCACATCTCTCTATTTTGCCCAAGCTGCCATCGGAATAGTAGAGTTTCTCTGCAGAATGGTCTATGGTAAGGCCGTTTGGTGTGACGATGTCTGTGCTTATGATAACTTGAGCGTTCTTCCCTGATAGCGTGGACCTCATAATGCTTGGGTGCTGTTCATTCCAATTAGTCCAAAACATTAAACTGGGAAGAAGATATAATGCAGAACATTGTTAGAGAACATTCCAAAGCCAATAAAGTTAAAGTAACATGAATATGTTTTTGTAACGTCTTTAATCTGTCTGATGTAGTGGATATGGTGCCAAGACAGTCCAAACACCCTCACTGAGTAATTTGTAAAAGTGTTCTAGTGCAACCTCGCAGCGTACATGAATCCTGCAGTCCTACTTCTGAATTATTTTATGCAGAAGAATATGGTTAACTCCTCTGTGCAAAGCAGGTCCATGCAGGACCATGCTCTTTGGCTGAAAGTGTCAGCTGAGACTCCCCACCAATAGGACAGTCCTGAATTGGCCATACTTAGCTCAGTGAGTACATCTAACTTCTCCTGTAGAAAAAGACCAGATGCAGTGGGTACCTAGGTAATATATCAATCCATTCAAATTATTCTGGGAGGGTAGTAGTGGTAATGGTGCTTGGAGTTTTCACTTTAAATCTCATCTAAGAACATTTTTTGCATACAATAATTGAATTTAAGTGATCATAATTATATATATATATATACATATATATATATAGAAAAGGTGACAATTAGTACTGATAGAAATATAATGGTAATACAGATGAAGTACAGAGAGATGTGTTGGACAGGAGAAATTGCTGGGGGAGGAGGAGTAGGCGAGTTTGTACATCACTCCTTTTACTCAGGTGAAAACATTGATTCAGAAGCTCAGAAACAATGGACAACACTTATTGTTTGCTTATTTATTTTAGTAGGAAAAGAGAAAAACATGTCCCATTACTTTCTAGCAAGTGTAAAGTATTTTACATATAAATTTACTCCTTAAGGATACATGATGGACATTTTCCGTCATGCTGGCCTTAAGAGGTTAAATTAAATTTATTTATTTAACATATTAATCTGTAACTTTTTTAACCTTTTCATATCTCTGAGGGTTGTGCAACATTATTAGTAATACAATGTTTCAATTTTATTAGAACAGGAATAGAAATAAAAGCAGTATTTTCCTGCATTAACATAAAAGTGGATGCATTGCTTTTATTTTTTAAGTGGTAAAAAGCAGTAGACCTAAGATATACCAATATTACCCTAGTAATTATATTCAGAAAGCATAATTATACCAATTGCATATAGACACATCAAAACAGTTTAGGTATGTATTAGTGGTATTGCTCATATGTATTCATTTCTATTCATTATAAATTATCGGATAGGCTGGAAAGGCAATTCAGCTTATAATAATAATGGAAATAGAGATATTTTGCTAAGTATGTCCTGTAAATTGCATGACAGCTAGAACAATGTTTATCAAAATTAACATTTGTGATTTAAGTTTAAAGCATGTATAAAAAGTGGTTACGCTAGAAAGAGACAAAGAGATGAAGGGTATGTACTGTATATTTTACCTATTCTGTACTACTGATGTATTTGGCATATTATTTACTAAAGACCTAAGATATGCAGCAATGCATGCCACAAACACTGTAAAAAGTGTGTTACTAACGTTATTGTCTGTTATAGTGCAATGGCTACCATGCCATTAAAACACAGTTGTCCACTGAAAGAATAAATCCCATAACAATGGTAGCAAACAATAGCCAGCTCTAAACCCTGACCTGTCACCCACTCATTAAATGGACCAGTTCAATGCTGCATGAGAAAAAAAATCAATGTTTACATGTAAGCCATAGCACTGCAACAGACACAAATGCCAAAGAAATACAACGATAAACTTTGCTTGAGCAATCATAAATAAATGAGCAGAGGTTCACGGAATCCCAGTTACTGGGAGGACCGAGAGAACTCCCCATTAAATCATTCTCGTTTGCCCTTTGGCATTGAAGAATGAATGCCTTTGAACATATAGTACAGTGTTGCACCTAACTTTCCGTGCTGCAAAAGATATGGGAGAAACTGTGTGCATGAAGGAAGTGTCCAGAAACCTTTTTAATGAGTGCAAACCCATCTTCCAATCAATACTGTGTGGTTAGCAAACGTAAAGATATTATAAAAAATCTGTGTAAAGGTTTTCTCCCTCTTTCACCTGTCGATCCTTTCTTCACAGAGATGGCTGTGCCAATAGCTTAGTCTTCTGTGCCAAAAATAGAGCAGGGAAACACTCCTACAGGTGGTTTGTCTACTCTTCATGAAATGAGATATATATATGAATAAATTCTATGTTTACATTTACATTTTATTTTTACATAATTATGTAATTTAATGAATTATATATTGGGGGACCTGCATGACAGCCCAGGCAGAATTTAAAATGCAAGCCCTATATTTGAACCTGTACATAGGGAGTACTGTTATACGTGTGAGACATCGCTGAACACAAATATGAGTTGTGCAAATGCTATGCCATGATGGGGTTAATTTTCATTCCTGGGCTGCCATACAGTCTCAAAGGCAACATAGGCCAAGCAAACCTATCTGGCAAATTTTAAAGTGTACAAACTGAAAATAGGAAAGCCCTATATTTGACCCTGTAACTTTATTAAAACCCTACAAAACCTGTTCATGGGAGGTACTGTTGTACTCATGAGACATCGCTGAACACAAATATTTGTATTTAATGCAGTAAGAGCTAACAGTATTATGACATTCACAATTATCGGTGAATGGGCAAATAGCTCAAATTTCAGTTTTGGTTTTGGTTTAGAACTTGTACAGATGCCTCCATCCTTAAGGGGTTAAAAACTCCCCAAAAAATAAATAAAACTTTAAATATTTTTCATACTTCTGCATGTCAGGTTTGAAAAAAAAAAATTCAATAAAATAGATCGTTCTGGTTTTCACTATAAAATGAAAGGGCTTTAGAAATAAAATACAAGCAGTAAGCTACTGATGTTACACTAAAGCTCACAGCACTGCTTAGCTAGTTATTATACATGAACAGTCATTGGGGAAAAGGTTAAATCTAAAACTTCAGCAAATTGATCATATTTCTCTTTGAATGTAAAAACATCTGCTTGCAAAAAAAAGTAAAATTGTTAGAACCATTAAACTGCATGTTTTAAAGACTATAAATCACAGGAAACCAAATATATATGCATACTTTTGGCATCCATCGAGTGCCAGAACATGAGGGTGGTCATCTTCAGACATCGTAATCACAGCTTCTCTGTTGAAGGCACCTCGACGGCTCTGGTCTACTGTATGCCGTGTGATAGATGAGGTGGTAGAACTTGTCCAGTATAAAGTATCATATGCTTTATGGTAAGCCAGACCTTCCACGGAGCCTACATCTGTCGAGGAAAAACCAGAAAGAAATCAGATTACTTCATGCTGTTATAATATTCAAGGGAAGTATTTTAATTTTCAGTTCAAATGGTAGGTATCACAGATGGTATTGCTATAATAATTAAATCTAAAATGACACATAGTCTAACTAAATATTTCCTTTATTTTTAACATTGCAAGATTTTGGCTTTAGTGTGTCTGTCCACAAAGCATTATATTAAACTAAATGTTTTATGTCATAATTTATTTTGAATTTATTCTTAAAGGAACACTATAGTCACCTTAACAACTTTAGCTTAATAAAGCAGTTTTAGTGTAAAGATCATGTCTCAATTCACTGCCATTTAGGAGTTAAATTACTTTGTTTCTGTTTATGTAGCCATTGCCACACCTCCCCTGGCTATGATTAACACAGTCTGCCTTTATTAACATAGTAGGGGATAAGAAAATATAGATTTAACAGAACTTGCAATAAAGAAAGGATAACTTTAGATGACTCTTTACAGGAAGGGGATTAGGAAGGCTGTGCAAGTCACATGCAGGGAGGTGTGACTAGGGTTAATAAACAAAGTGATTTAACTCCTAAATGGCAGAGAATTGAGCAATGGGGCTGCAGGGGCATGTTCTATACACTAAAACTGCTTCATTAAGCAAAGTTGTTTGGGTGGCTATAGTGTCCCTTTAATTTTTAAGAGTGTGGCCTGTTAGAATTTTGTAACCAGTAAACACATGTTATTAGAAGAGCTCCCCAAACGATTACCCTAATGCTAGCCCTAACAATAATGTTAACCCTAACCATTAATGCTATCTCCAATTTGAAACTTGACACTAACCCAAACAAAAACTCTAATGCACCTTATTCTTAACCAACTGGCTCTGGGATTATTTATTTATTTAGCAGTTCTTATATAGTGATAGTACTAAGAGGGCTTTACAATTTTTACAAAAATAACATTGGTAATTGTACAAATTGTGTAAATATTCATAATCACTGGAACAAAAGGAGAAGAGGACCATGCCCATGAGCTTACAATCTAGAGGAAAATTATGCATTGAGATAAACGTCTGTGGGGAGAAAATGCAACTGTGATGTAACATAAATGTATCAATGACTGTGACAATAGAAGGAGTACTTTTAACAATCAGTATTCCGGACATAGTGAGTGTGATGAAGATGGAATCTAGAAGCAGTGCTCTGCAGTCACTACTCACAATAAATGTGGAGAAAATAGACAATGAGCATACATTAAGTAAAGTGTAGAGTAGAAACAAAGAGGTAGGTTGATAAGAAGCTAGAAGTCAGGAGAGCCCCTCGGTCAGAGGCCTACAGAGAATGAAAGGTGGTGTCAGAGGGAAACTTTAGTGCTAGGAAAACAAAGATACCCTATAGAGGCCTGTAGTGCACCCCTACCTCGCACCCCTCTCTGGTTCTGAAAGGGTTAAAAACCCCTTCATCAGTTACCCTTTTTACCGCACTGATATCCCTTGGTGCTGGGCCAGGCTTTGCCTCCTCTATTCTGCCGATGTCAACCAGTGGGGGAGGGGAGGACCTAATGCCACAGACAGCCACCAGAGGTGGAGTAAACCCTCTAATGTAATTATTGCAGTTCATCAAAAAGTACATTAATTATCATTGCAGGATTAAGGGGCCTGGGACACAGCACCCAGACCACTTCAATGGGTGCCTATAGTGTCCCTTTAAAGAAAGTGTGTTTATGGCAGATGATATCAACCCAGTTAAGTCATATGCCCAGTATAGAATACTTAAATTACATGTACTTTTTAATTCATTTGTTTTGGGAGTTTGCAGTTGTAAGCTTGTCTTGTCTAATCAGTTTTAATGTTTAGTCAGATAGTTATCGACATTATATTTTACCAACTAGCATGAAAACCAGGTGGTAAATAGTGTTGCTAAAAAGTAAATAGTGGCTTCTGTTACTCTCTACATGCAATGTTAAAACTTTCAGCTGCCTATAATTACCAGTTGCTAAAGGTTACAATTTGTGTACAATTTTGGTCTGGCAGTGGTAGCAAATGTTAGCAACAGACATTTTACCAATTAGGAATTAGTTGATACATTTACCTGTAACTATGGAAACAAGCCTGAACATGGCACTAAATAGTAATAAATAATAATAAATTCTAATTTTACAATGTAGGAAAAAATATAAATATTACACATCATAATAAGCAAAGCTAAGTCTTGCAATTTACTTTAAAGTATGCAATGGATTTACACTAAACTCATGCATGCGGAGAATGATCAGATGAATTATATGCTGCCAAAATTATTAAGTTCAAATCAGTAGAGATACTGGTAAGTGACAATTAATTTTAGCATAAGATATATTTCTTACCATTACACAGTGAAATATTTCTCGAATTTTAGAAATTAGTATACCCCTGACATTTATTAATACAATGGCATGATAGGGCACGACTTAATACAAATTTGTTATCACAGCACTTATTCTAAAAGGATATCCACAAACTGAATGACCTTCATTTCAATAGTTCATAAATGCATGAACAAAATCCATGACCTAACTGTATCGGTGAAGTAGAGATTCATTATACGTGACACTTTCTAAACCTTTTCAACACAGTGACTTTGACAGATTTTCTACAGCTTATACTTCCATGCCAAGTCAGCAAGGAACCACTTGTGCCACCACTGAGATGAAACAGATGTTACGTTATCTTACAGATGATGTATAATCCTGGCCACTGTTATACAAATGAAAACTACTGGATTTCTTGAAGGTTGTTTTTAAATCTTTCTAAAGAAAAATCACTGCCAGAAAGAGAATGTACTCTATCAAAACCCATACTTTCACTAAATCTTGGTTTCTTGTGACAATAAACTGCCTCTAGCATATAATTGTATATAATAGTATTTAATATAGCATATCATGAAATAATCTAATTTATATTATTTCAGTGTGTCTATGTACATAATATAGTTTAAAGGATCACTATAGGGTCAGGAACACAAACATGTATTCCTGACCCTATAGTGAAAACCCACCATTTAGGTGGCTTGCCCCCCACCCCTTAGCCCCTGGGAAAGCATTGGATTGGCTAAATTCAGCAAGGGGGCGGTGCCAAGCATTGTTTTGGCCAATCAGCATCTCCTCATAATGATGCATTGAATCAATGCATCTCTATGAGGAAAATTCAGCATCTTCATGCAGAGTGTGGGGACTCTGAACAGCAGGGCTGCTTACTGTGCAGCACTGCCCCAGGAAGCCCCTCCAGTGGCTATCTGAGGAGTGGCCACTTGGAGGTGTCCCTAGGAGCAATGTAAACACTGAGTGGTTGCATGAAAATGCCTGAAGGGAGCTATTATACTCACCATAATAACTACATTAAGCTGTAGTCGTTCTGGTGACTATAGTTTCCCTTTAACAATTTCCACACTGTTTCCTGACGTTCAAGTAAGTATTTATAACTTAAAGGGACACCCCAAGCTTTGTCTGTTGTATGTAGTTAAAGGATAATATAAATAATTGCTAAAAGGACTTTACATGTACCATAGCTTTACTATCTAGATATAGTAATATTATGATCAATAAAAAAATAATCTTACCACGCTCTGTAGTGGTTATGGTGCTAGGGATGCTCTGGTGCACCCGATTTAAACTACAGCTTAATGTATCTGTTCTGGAGAGTATAGTATGTTCTTGCAGGTTTTCAGATGACCACTAGAGGTGCTTCCTTGGTCAATTTGCAGCACTGACTTTCAGCATCTCCCCGCTCTGCATGGAGACGCTGAATGTTCTTCATAAAGATGCATTGATTCACTGAAGAGATGATGAATAGTGCAGCCTGGATTTTTGACGCGCATGCACATTTGCCTCTCAATGCTTTCCGATGGAAAAGTGATGGCTTGGCTGCGATCATCAAGTATATTGAGTGTTTAATTAAGTAGTGTTGGCAATGCCAGCCGTGAGGATATCCCTGTGGCACTGGGAAAAAGGTAAGTAAATATCCTTTTACATTGCTAACAGGGGGCCGGTAGCCTAAACTGTGTTTTCACAGCTATAGTGAGAGGAATACATGTTTGTATTTCTGTCACTGTAGTGTTCCTTTAAAGTAGTTAAACCGTTCAGAGACGGGTGAGATGACTGGAAAGAGCTGCATAATATTGCAATTAACTCGTATGTATGAAACAGGTATATATTTTGATTTGCCTAACATTTTTAAAAAATCCTGTGGGTCAACTTCACTCTGGATTGTCCCTTAAAGAAGAATCTGCATTGATCAACTCCTATGAATCATGAGATCAGCAGGTAACAAATGAAATTCGAAACTTATAAACACAGAATTTACACAATCAATACAATCCATACATACTTTAGGAACAATGAATCAATAATATAGTTTAGCATATCTGAATTACCAGTTGCTAAAAACAAAATTCCAATCAATTATTTGAAAACCCTTTGATGCGCGTATGGGTCAGTGAACAAAAGCTGTACGTGTCCAACATATGCCTGATGTTTTATGGACATCTAAATATATACACATTCAATGAACAGAATGTTAACACAAAATGATATTAATAAACAAACACTCAGACAATTCACCTACCCTGACATTCTGAGTTAAATCAGTAATAGGGTGCATTACTGATTAAATATCTACACAACACACAGCAATAGCTTATGATTTACAAAGGTAATGCAAGAGTGATCACATCATTACACTGCCAAATACCATCTATCTCTTTTACTGAATTTAACGAAGATGGATTGCGTCCTAAAGGAGAGATGCAAGCTATAAATATATTCATTCTGATCTTCATCTGACTTTCCTGTAGAATAGACGCGCAACAAATCAATAATTGAAGAACACACACTACTGATCCTTTGTTATAAATGATTTTAGGGAAAGAAATCCGCTTGGTATAATAACAAAGGGAAAATGTTAGTAGGAGATGAAACAGCTGTACACAAAAAGATCGGACAAAAAAGTCATGTCAATAGCAGACGCCACTAACATTTCCTAGTTGTTTTAAGTTTAAAAAAGTCTTGAGAAGTAGGGTCCTTAGGGAATTTTTGTTCTTTTTTTTACCCTTTATTTAACAAAAGTTATATCTGCCTAGCTACAAGTTATTTTCTAAGAATTATATTTTTGGAGATATGGTAAAATACGATTTTTACACTATGCATAATGCCAAAACTTTTGCATTGATAAAACCGAGTGATGGATTGCTCCATCTGTTGTAGATGATTACAGATCTATCATGGACCCATTTATTTATTTATTTTTAATATATTTTTACTATCAACCCAAGAAACCAGAAGCAAAAAACTGTTTCCATCATAATCACTAATAATCATAACAATAATGATAATGAGTGCACTCTAGGTTTTTTACAGATGCTTTAGATGTGGAGGACATAAAAAAAAATAATAATACACAGTTGAATTATTAAATATTGTTATGATCTTGAGATATAATTCTCTTTAAAATTATGGAAAGTGTATGTGAATGTATGTGTATGCCAGTATGTCTGTCAGTGTATGTGCCTGTGTGTGTGTGTCAGTATGTCTATTAGTGTATGTGTCTGTGTGTGTCAGTATGTCTATCAGTGTATGTGCCTGTGTGTGTGTGTGTGTGTGTGTGTGTGTGTCAGTGTATGTGAATGTATGTGTGTGCCAGTATGTCTGTCAGTGTATGTGCCTGTGTGTGTCAGTATGTCTATCAGTGTGTCTGTCTGTGTGTGTGTCAGTATGTCTGTATATGCACCTGTGTGTTAGTATGTCTATCAGTCTATGCGCCTGTGCATGTGTCAGAATGTCTATTGGTGTATGTGTCTGTCAGTGTATGTATATGTGTGTGTCATATCCTGCATATATAGGTGTTTGAGACACTCTTCGATTACTCACGTCTGCCTCGGTATAACAGAGTTATGAAATATCGTCAGATATATAGTACAGAGCACTACTGGAGCAATCATAAATCATAGGGTACATAGATGTATAATTACCATCTCCACATGGTTTGCATACATGTCACTTCCCTCATGAACTGCTGATATTGATAAAAGCAAGTCAGCTGTGCTGTCCCTATAGCAACTTCGTGGGTACCGGTAATGCTAAGTATCCCTGCAGCTGTTCCTTTCTCACTCTTATCTGCCTTCTTAGATAATCTCTTGTCTAATCACAGGACTCCCTCTTCCTCATTACTAAATAATAAATTCAAAGAAAAGTGAGATCAAACAAACTAGTGCATAGTACTAGGTGAATAAAAACAAAAAACAAAAAAATCCTGACGCGCATCTCAGTGCTATTGAAGCACCTTCGTCAGGGAAGAAACTTTCACACTGGAAGTTTCCACTATATAAAGGTGATTAATCCCACCTCAAAATCAGCTGCAGCCTCTCAGATTAAGTTCCACCTTCTAGGCGGTCACCTTTATTAGAGTTCCCTGTCGACATCATCGTCGCTGAAGGGAAACCTTCAAAATATGCTATCTGATAACATTGCAACAGAGCGGAGAAGACAAATATAGTACGTTTTGGGGGAGTGGCTTTGCTGTTTGAGCATTATTAAGATCCAAAGAGAGTAACAGTATTCCTTCATGAATTTCCCCTGATTGTTATGTGAATAATATGGGCACCTACTTATTCAAGTGGGGTTTAGTTTGTGTTATCTATCACCAATAAAGAGATATTATTTTTATTGTGTGTTATTTTTTTATACTTAAGTAATCAGAAGGGTACTGCTTATATCCAGCAATAAATCTGTCAGTTATAACAGTATTACGTCTTTAATGCCATTTATACCATGGGGTGTCATAACTATCATGAACAGATATTGAATTAGGCTTAGTGTTCCATGAAAACATATTATTTTGCTTTAGATATAAAGACACATCATCTAATTATGGTGGTGTAGAAAATACTGATTTAGGTGCTCCAATTCATATTTGAAGTATATCTCAAGAGAAAAGGGGTTTAGGGGAATGCGTGGAGGGGGAAATCAATCATTTCTCATTCCGTTAATGAGTCTTATCTACTCAATGGTGAAAAGAAACCGTGTGATTAACCACCACAGTCTATTTCATAGTCATACTCTTAAATTACTTCCCTTATTTTCCCCATTTATCAATCTCCACTCTGATTGAATTTGTAAGATAAGTATATTAATACAATACCATAGGAATTTATTACTGCTAGTAGATAGTCCTTTGTATCTTGGAGTAAGATCCGTATGGTAATATGTCGTAATATTTGTAGACAGCCAATTGATGAAAATTAGAGATCATTAATAAAAGCGGTATATCCAGAAACACTCTCTCCTTAGAAACATATAATTGGATTAGACACAAGGATTTGGTACGTATTAACGTCAGAGATAATTCTATTGGTCATCTTGACAAGGGAGGGTAACATTGTGATTCTTAGTAATGACCAATATCAAATTCAACAGAATTCTCTCTGATGGATATGAGTGTTTCTCAGTAATACATTTCTGAGTAATACATTTTAGGCAAATAAAGAGAGCCTGTTGGTTCATCTATTAGATATATAGTCATCCTACTGTCACTATATGATATCTACTATAGTATCTCTTCCTCATTAATTGTTATATGTTGTATTTTTTTGTCACAGCTATTTACCATTTTGTACCCCAGTGGGGATCTCTCCTCAGGAGATTTTCCCCATTTACCTATCTTGTGTACCTATGTGTCTGAGCGTCTGAGCACCAATATTAAATACAAATACACCCCTCCATTCAAACTTCAACATTACATACAAACACACTCCTGCATTGAAACATCAACACTACATACAAACAAACCCCTGTGTTAAACACCAAAATGATATATAAACACACCCCTACATTCACTACACATAAATGCGCACTTGCATTCAAACTCCAACACCACATACAAACACATTCACACAAACATTCTCCATACAAAATTCAAACACACAAACACAATGCTAAATACAACCCTGCAAGCATGGGAAATTGGTAGAGCTCCAGCTATCAAAGCATTGTTGGAATTGCACAACAGATAGGGTTCTACCTTTTGTCCAACCTTGCAATTGGGGAGCCAAATAAAATTCTTGCGCTAGGGCTCTTTCTACTTTAGTTCCGTCACTGCATTGCGGTGGAAGGCGTAATTGCATGCCAGGGAGTGGGCCCAGGGGGGCCAAGCAAATGCTTGCCCAGGGTCCAAACAATACTAAAGACGGCCCTGACTTTTATTTTATTTTTTCCTTATGCATTTTTCAATGTCAGTACTTAATATGTTTTTGCAGTATGTTTTAGAGGACTCAACCAGTAAATTTTATGTACCTTATGTCCATCATTTGATTATACAAGTACCACCTACAGTGGTTGGTGTACCTCAAATCTAATATTCTGTGATGAACTGTTGAAAATTTACATGGACAGCTAATTTGGTGTTGGTTATGAACATGTGGACAACACAGAACACCTAAAACTCTGATAAAGTAAGATGCCTGACAGAATGACATAAAAGGATTGAGACTAAAATAAAATAATGATGATAGAAACCAATGAAGTTGTTATAGATATTAATACACAAAAGGATAGACTAATAATAATAACTCCATTATTCAGAAACAAATTGAGTCATATTTCCTCTAGTGCAACTCATCCATAGGTACTGAAGAGAAGTCCCTTGATGAAGCACTCTATACATGCAAGAAATATGGCCGACTTTTTGCTTTCGTTATATGTTTCTATGGCTTTTAATTGAAAAAATAAATATTGTATTTTATTGTTCACTGAGCAAGGCTCAAGTATTGTGTTATTGTTCTTTTGGAACTAAGGACAACATTAATTTTCCTTTATGGTTCCTTAAACAAGCATGGCTAACCACAACCCAGAATGCAATGCAATGCTTTTATTATTTCCACCTCATTTGACCCCACAGTGAGGTTCAAATTGTGGTTTCACTTTAGTGAGAACATGTTATATAATGAATGAAAGTTCATATACTGATGACAGATGGAAAGATACACAAACAGACAGACAGATATGCCCTGATGTTTCAGTGTAGATCTGTAATGCATTAATTTAAATCTCATTTAGGAGAGACTAAGGAATACATATTGTGCACATTCATTCTTTATGTTCCCTTAACAATCAAAACCTGGTTCCTATAGAATCTGTATTAGCATGGATCATCCTGCTTATTTTTAATTCACAGTTCTATGGCTCCCTGCATTTATGAAATGAGTTCAGGGTTCTCTACGGCATCTTTAAAGGTTGGTTTGTTAAGATATTTTATTAATTACATCATTGGTCCCATTGGAAAATACCCTGTTCTACATGTGGCACTCGAGCTAAACTATATAAGAGTATTATAATGGAAGGAACATCTGGGGGCCTATTTACATGTAACATTATGGGAAGATGGTAGTTAGTAAATAAAAATTTGTTTGCAGGGCATCATGTGTGAAAAACCTCATGCATGTGCACTTGCATGGAATTTAAAAAAAGAAATGCCAAAGCAAACGTAAGTGTGTCACATTGAAACTTGTTCATACCAGTAACTCGAAAAATTGCAAAGGTAAGTTTGTTTTGAACTCACCCTAATTCTGCACCGCAACCAACTATAGAAGTCATTAACAATAAGTGAAGTGAGAAAAGAAGCATAAAAACAGTGGAATCTTTTGAACAAAAACTTAAATAGCACAAATTATAAAGAGACAAACATATCATGCATTTATATAACTATAACAAGAATAAATATATAACTTACTTTATTATATTAATTTGGTACACTTATCTTGCTGTAAGTGCAGTGTTTAGACATTTTAATGAAGATTAACCTTTACTTTTTTTTTAACTATTACATCCCTATTTCCTGAGAAATATTGCCAAACTAATACAATAATAATAAAAAAAATACTTGACATGTATGGCTGGTTTTGTTTTAATTCAGCAAAATGTTGAGAAGCTCTTTCGGACCATGTGGTGATCAATTTATACCATATCATTGATTGCTAGATACTAACTTCCTGTATCTCACACTCAATCTTTGTTTATTATGACTCAATATTGACTTTTAGGTACTTGAGTAACAAATCATTGACTACCTTATTGCCAGCAGAGGCATATTGCCCAACACAAAGCATTCATTAAAACTACGATGGGACAATTAGTGTTAATTACAAATTGTAAAGGCATTGCCTTAGATGTTTTATTGCTTTAAAAGCAGACTACCGCAGAGCCCCTTTTATCAATTACAATAACATTATGCTTGTATTAGCTGACATAGTGATCTTACGCTGTCTGATTGGGTTATTCTAGCAAGTGAAAAATGTTTTAAACAAGTTTAATTGAATGAGCCAAATGAGAAAAAGGCAGTTGTATAATGATGTGAATTGAAGCATGCTGTTTTTCATTCTACCTCAATCACATTTTAGATTAAAGTCATGCATTATGGTGTTCTTTAAAGTTCGGAATTTTTAAGCACATTTTTGTGATGATGTACAGTTTCCTATATAGTGACTTTTTTTTTTCAATCCTTTCAGGAAATATGTTGAAAAACTTGACTGAAATAGCAAAGGGAATATTAAAATTTCACTTAAAATGCTTTTAACATGATGTTTAATACGATGCCAGCTTGGCACAGGCAAGATTAAAGACAGTGTTTCACCACAGCTACAATAATGCAATCAAGTGACTATTTACTGGTATTTTTATATATTTATTGTTACGAGGCTGTTAAGTTATATAGTTGAATATATGCGTGTTGATTTTTGCCTTAAAAACAAACTGACCTACTTTATTTCATGTAAATCATCTTATTATTCTCTTGTGCAATATAATTAGCTCTAAGCCAAAAGTTTTGTGGGTTCGGCTCATGAGCTAAGAAACTATTAAAGTCAAATGATATACCAACACTAAAATACATTACATACAATCTGAAATATTCCTTGTACAACCAGATTTACAATTAAATAAAATAAGGGCTTCATTTTCTACTGCTACCATTTCTGGGTTGTTGCAATCCACATGTTTAATTTAAATAAAATATGAAATTTTTTTCATTTTCTTTTCATTTGTACAAATGCTTAAATGCTTAATATAATATTTGGGGATCAGTTATTAGATCAGCAGTGTTCTGTCCCTAATATGAGTGATTTTCCTAATTAAATTGTTAAAGGAAAACTAAAAACACCATAACCACTCCAACACACCTTAGTGGTTATGGAGTCAGGAATGACCTGATGACCTCAATGTAAGGAGTCCAACCACTTAGTAATGGTTGGACTTCTTACTTGGGTTTCACCGGGGCAGCTCCACATCTCCTGTCAGTGAGAAAAAAAGCCGTACATTCCTGTTTAGGAGCTTTTATTAGCTCTCTTGAGCTAAGACCTGCAGTCCATTGGCTCAGAGCATCAGCATCACTGGGCTTAGCTCAATGAAGAGAGCTTCCAACAGGGAGGAGGTATGGAGCAGCACCGGGTAGGCCCCAGGTAAGAAGCTCAACCATTATGAAACAGCTTGATTCATTACATTGGGGATCATCAGGGCACTCCTGGCACTATAACCACTAAATTGTGCTGAAGTGGAGATGGTGTTTAAAGTGTTTTTTTAAACAACTTGTTACACCTTTAAAATGGTAATAACACATTACAACAGATAACAATACAAAATAACACAAATTAGTTTTAGCCATACCTTTTAAATTTATTTTTAATTAAATTATATAAATATTTTTACATTATTTTGTAGTGAGCACATGTTTACTTACATGAAATTGCATGAAAAAGAACCAAACTAATTGCAGAAAAGTTCCCCATGGCCTAAGAGCCCTAAATAGAAAAGTAACTCCACTTATACATTGAAATGTATGAGAACACTATTGAGTTACTTTTTCTTCTAATTCTTTTGGTTAATGGAGGTAATGTCACTTGTGAGTTTTTCTTAAAAAAAATGTTACTTTCACTGACTCCCACATTCATTATTGTGTTGCTTTTAAACGAGTACAACCTTTTTAAATCTGTGTTCCTGTACATGATAGCATGTATTGCTTAATATTATGTTAATATCTTAATGGTAGCTATAGAGTTTACAATCTAATTTGATGTATAAGACACTAAGAGATTAAATGGATTTTCTTAGGTCACAAGGAGACGGGTGACAGATATATTTATTGATCCCAAGGACGAATGTATAACGCGGCACCTTTATTGCAAGGACGAATGTATAACGCGGCACCTTTATTGGTAGCAGCGCTGGTTGGTTCCGGTAAAGTCTAGTAAATAAACATACAATGTCTTTAAAAATCAGTATCTTCTTCAAAGGCAAAGTTTTTAAAACTGAAAGAAGCTCTCAGCCTAGTCAGAATGTATGAGATAATGAGCTGCTTCTGTTGTTTGAACATTGCAAACCTTTTCACTGAAGTAAGGATATGTCAGATAATGGGATGTTTATGAATACTAAATCAATGTTCAGTGAGCTGGAAGTATATGACATAATGTGTAGTTATAAATCTGCTTTTAGCCATCTGGAAACATGGAATGAAGGGCTGATTTGAAGATATAAATCTTTTAAGCGAACTGGTATAAGAAAGGTGTCAGTGTAAATGTAAAGCATTTACAGCTGGAAGGGTCGGGCAGCCTGTCATTCTCACATGTACGTTCCATTTCAGCGAAGATTGATCAATGAAGGATGGCCTGTGAAATATACACAGAGTTCCCAAGGTGCACTATTGGTCCATATCACTTTAAATATGTTTTCTTACAGAAATAATTTGTTTCAATGATGGTTCATGATAGAAGAACTGTTTTAGAAATAGATGCACCATTCCCAGTGTGTGCAATAAGGGTGCATGCTATTTTAGGTATAATGTTTCTTTCCTTCATTATTTTGTATTCTTTATTTTATTTTGCCATTGATATGGTATGTTTTCTTGTTTGCCACCAAACAGCAAAAATGAATCTGCTTTATAGAGCTGTTCCTTTATTTTTATTTTATCCCATGGCAATATGATGTATAGAGAATCATTTCACAGCTCACAGTGAGTACTACAATAAGTGTTTATTCCACTTCACAATCAAAAGGACATTGCATCTGCAGAGTTAGTAATTGTTTAGAATTTACAATCACATCTCCTGTCACTGTGAATTTTAATCATGAAGAGGAAAACTGACCTTTTCATCCCCTACAGAAAACCTCAATTCAGGAACAGCTTCCTCTGAACTGGAGTAAGCAACATTATCTACCCATGTATCAGATACCAAATTAGATTTTAAGCCTTTCAAGGCAAGGATGTATTAAGGAAAAATTACTTCCCTGTGCACAGCTCTTTGTACATTCCTACACTCCTAATAATACTATTTGCCAAAAGAAATAACTATGACATGCAGAGATAGTGACAATGAAACATAGTGAAAACTATCAAAAGCTGTATTCAGTTTTACTGGGGTCTATTGAAGAGAATTGAACCGTTCAACTCTTTATTTCACTTTATCATATATTCCATTTCTTATATTTCCTGTACTTAAAGGGGTATTTTCATCGAATCGCGAGATTCACTGAGTTGACAGCCTACTTGAATAAATGAGACTGGCACAACTCCACTGGGAAATGTTCAAGCTGGGATTTTTTTAAGAAGCTCGTTTTTCTTTTTTTTTTTTATAATCCCCTAAAGGCAATTGCTCATGCTATCTTAACTGTCATATATCAACATTTCTCATGAAATTTCAGTTAATAGTCAAATGAAAAAATAAGATGAGTTTAATTTGTGGATCCTATTAATCAACAGGGACATGTATTCACTTTCTATGTATCAGAGAAACATCTTGTCCCTCTGGTACCAAAGAAAATCCATACCCCAATTATAAAAATGGCTGGAGTTGACCAATTCCCTTGTACCACAGGAAGAAAATGGTGCTATCTCCTCTCAAATCACTAAATATATGTGGGCATGGATGCACACTATTTTTCTTAAGAAAAATATAATATTTACTTGTTCAAAGTTGTATTACAAGGCCTGTTTGTTGCCATATCATATCCATTGACACTGAGATTGTTGGAAAAAAACAGCCAGCTAAAAACTAAAACAAAAGACAGACAATATCTGCACACAAGTGCAATGCACATAGCAAACATGAGTAAGTGACGTTTTTGCACCACGTGGATATGAAGCTCGTATTTAATACAATTCCAGCATGTGCTGTGTACTCTGGTTTGTTCTTGGAGTTGGATGGTTCAATAAGAGTGATTTTGATTTCAAGTATGTGTACCTACTCCATTTTGTTGTTGGTCTTTCTCTGTGATGTTCAGACAGTGGCGTAACAAAGTCACTGCCTTATTGTGTAACAGGATAATTTACTTATTTTTATATAAAACTAAAGTTAGGTCCAGAAATATTTGGACACCTACAGTCAATTGAAAAACACTCCAAGGTAGGCATATCATTATCTAAGGAAACAAACCAAAATATATAGTGTAGATGGTTTGGGGTAATAATTGGTGGCAAATAAATAGCTAGAACCACTCACATGGTCTGGAGCCTGTATGGTATTGGCTCCATAAAGTAAATCTTTTTGCTCTTAGGGCAGCAACACACCACTTGCTCAATGATGTTCCTCCAAGAGAAAAACAAAAAAGAGAAAGGTGACCAAATGGGTGGTACTGTATAAGATACAAATAATATATCTATTGGTATTACGCTCACCTCTTTGAGAGCCATCAGTGCCTGGCTCTAAGGATAATCAGCAGTGTGCCACTTTCTGGGGATGGCACTTCCCCAATAAAGGTTCCTAGAGCCTCCAAGGACTTGTTTGGAATAACTTGTAAAATGTATTTGTTACAAATAAAAACACATATAGTATAAGAATATGAAATAAAAAATCCACTAGAGTATTGCAATACTGATGTTAATATAAGTTCACTGATGTCCTATTGATGTCCTATTTCACCAACTTACTCAATACTTGTTTTATATATAATACAAAATGTTATATTATATTGATATTTTTGCTTTGCATGTAGGGTCAGTGTTCCTCTGAAGATGTATCCAATATGGGAACAAAAATGGTTATAGGTGCAATAGTAATGAATGGTTCCTATATTTCTTCAGCAGAAACATCATGAGTTACATTTTGATTTTGAACCAATGCTTTTGCTTGTAATTTATTTCCACTAGGTTTAAAAAAATGTTGCAAAAAAATTAAAAACCTCATATTTAAAGTGTATCTATAGTTTTAGAAACACAAACCTGTATTCCTAACACTATAATGCCTTCTGGTCCCCCCTCCCTCGCACCCCCCTTGACTTACCAAATTCCCTCATTGCTGGGTTCCAATCTGCCTCCTCCCATGTCATACAACAGGGGGACTAATGCGCATGTCTGGCAAGCACCATGCATGCATTAGGCCTTCCCCATAGGAAAGCATTACCTCAATGCTTTCCTACAGGGTGTTCCTTGATGCTGGACATCAGCATGCAGAGCGTGAAGACATCCAGCATCGTTTCATTGAGTCAAATCCCGTGAAACTCCTGGAATTCCACTAGTGGCTGCCTGGTAGGGGCAGTCTAAATACTCCATAACTGCAATATTTTACATTGCAGGACGAAGGGGAAAAGGGACAGTGCACCTAGACCACTTAAATGCGATGAAGTGGTCTTGGGGATTATAATGTCTCTTTAAGGTTAGAATTAAAAATAGTAACTCTTGTTAACCCCTTAACACCGTTACGGCATTCTATGCCGCCCCCATTTAAATGGGCTTTAAAGCCCTTGCAGCGGCATAGAACACCGTAACAGCTTAAGCCCCCAGGAGGTCTGTGGTACTTACCACTGCTGCGATCCTCTTCAGGAGGACTGCCTGACAGCCCAGACAGCCCTCCCCTGGCAAATCAGGCCTCTGAGTAGTCTAAAAATTTTTTATTAAACATGTTTAAAATAAATTAAATATACATATATATCATATATATAAAATTTATATATATTATATATGTATAATATATATACATCTTATATATATGTAATGTCATACATAGTGTATTTTAATATTAATATAAGTACATATATTAGTATTAAAATAAACTTAGAATGAAGTTATATATATATATATATATATTATATTTATATATATACACGTATAATTACAAAAATAAATAAAATAAAATAAAAAAATATATTAAATGAAAATAAATGATATATACATATGTAATTTCATTCTAACTGTATTTTGTTATCAATATATATATATATATATATATATGTAACAATATACTGTTATCAATATATATATGTAACAAAATACACTTAGAAGGACATTCTATATACATCTATCTATATATAAAATACAAATAACCGCACATGTGCTGTACTGATTCTGATGAAAGCCACGGATGTTGGCTGAAACGTCGATCGCATTTTAAAGGAATGAAATAAAATAAACTTTTGAAAGAAAAAAGACAGTGAGTGGAAGCCTTTTTCAATATTCATATATATATATATATATAAAAATATATATATAAAATTACATCAATGATTACATAAGTATATACGTAGAATTTAAATACATATATATGTATATATATATATATATATATATATTAAAATTTTATGTGTATATTTAAATAATCTTTTAGCATAATTATGTGATTTTATTAATTAAAATTTGATTGACATGCCTGACAACCCAAAATTTAATTCGCAAGCACTATATCTAACCCTGTAACTTTCCAAGACACCATAAAACCTGTAAATGGGAGGGAGGGGGCTACTGTTCTACTAGGAAGACTTCATTAAACACAAATATTAGTGTTACAAAACAGTAAAATGTATTAGTGAGTTGATAATATTGTCAGTGAAAGTTAAATTTTTTGCATTTTTCACACACAAATGGCACTTACACTGACGATTTAATTGTTGTAATTAGTGATGTCCCGAACGGTTCGCTGGCGAATAGTTCCTGGCGAACATCGCTTGTTCGTGTTCGCCCCGGATGGCGAACATATGCGCTGTTCGGTCCGCCCCCTATTTGTCATCATTGAGTAAACTTTGACCCTGTACCTCACAGACAGCAGACACATTCCAGCCAATCAGCAGCAGACCCTCCCTCCCAGACCCTCCCACCTCCTGGACAGCATCCATTTTACATTCAGTGTGAAGCTGCATTCTTAGTGAGAGGAGGGACAGTGTAGCTGCTGCTGATTTGATAGGGAAATTGATAGCTAGGCTAGTGTATTCAGTGTCCACTACAGTCCTGAAGGACTCGTCTGATCTCTGCTGTAAGGACATCACCCCAAAAAGCCCTTTTTAGGGCTAGAACATCAGTCTGCTTTTTTTTCTGTGTAATGTAATTGCAGTTGCCTGCCTGCCAGCCTGTGTGTCAGGCTCACAGCATATACTGTGCCCACTTGCCCAGTGCCACCACTCACTCACTGGTGTCACAATAGCTTGCATTTAAAAAAAAACAATACTATTTTGACTGTAATATAATAGCAGTCAGTTTCCTTCACGAGTGTGCGTTTCAGGGCCTGCCCAGTGCCACCACTCACTCACTGGTGTCACAATAGCTTGCATTTAAAAAAAACAAAAAACTTTTTTGACTGTAATATAATAGCAGTCAGTTTCCTTCACGAGTGTGCGTTTCAGGGCCTGCCCAGTGCCACCACTCACTCATTGGTGTCCCAATAGCTTGCATTTAAAAAAAACTAAACTTTTTGGACTGTAATATAATAGCAGTCAGTTTCCTTCACGAGTGTGCGTTTCAGGGCCTGACCAGTGCCACCACTCACTCACTGGTGTCACAATAGCTTGCATTTAAAAAAAAACATAAATCTTTTTTGACTGTGATATAATAGCAGTCAGTTTCCTTCACGAGTGTGCGTTTCAGGGGCTGCCCAGTGCCACCACTCACTCACTGGTGTCACAATAGCTTGCATTTAAAAAAAAAAAAACTTTTTTGACTGTAATATAATAGCAGTCAGTTTCCTTCACGAGTGTGTGTTTCAGGGCCTGCCCAGTGCCACCACTCACTCACTGGTGTCCCAATAGCTTGCATTTAAAAAACAAAACTTTTTGACTGTAATATAATAGCAGTCAGTTTCCTTCACGAGTGTGCGTTTCAGGGCCTGCCCAGTGCCACCACTCACTCACTGGTGTCACAATAGCTTGCATTTAAAAAAAAATAAACTTTTTTGACTGTAATATAATAGCAGTCAGTTTCCTTCACAAGTGTGCGTTTCAGGGCCTGCCCAGTGCCACCACTCACTCACTGGTGTCACAATAGCTTGCATTTAAAAAAAAAACAAAAAACTTTTTGACTGTAATATAATAGCAGTCAGTTTCCTTCACGAGTGTGCGTTTCAGGGCCTACCCAGTGCCACCACTCACTCATTGGTGTCCCAATAGCTTGCATTTAAAAAAAACAAAACTTTTTTGACTGTAATATAATAGCAGTCAGTTTCCTTCACGAGTGTGCGTTTCAGGGCCTGCCCAGTGCCACCACTCACTCACTGGTGTCACAATAGCTTGCATTTAAAAAAAAACAAAAAAACTTTTTTGACTGTAATATAATAGCAGTCAGTTTCCTTCACAAGTGTGCGTTTCAGGGCCTGCCCAGTGCCACCACTCACTCACTGGTGTCCCAATAGCTTGCATTTAAAAAAAACAAAAAACTTTTTTGACTGTAATATAATAGCAGTCAGTTTCCTTCACGAGTGTGCGTTTCAGGGCCTACCCAGTGCCACCACTCACTCATTGGTGTCCCAATAGCTTGCATTTAAAAAACAAACAAAACTTTTTTGACTGTAATATAATAGCAGTCAGTTTCCTTCACGAGTGTGCGTTTCAGGGCCTGCCCAGTGCCACCACTCACTCACTGGTGTCACAATAGCTTGCATTTTAAAAAAACATAAATCTTTTTTGACTGTAATATAATAGCAGTCAGTTTCCTTCATGAGTGTGCGTTTCAGGGCCTGCCCAGTGCCACCACTCACTCACTGGTGTCACAATAGCTTGCATTTAAAAAAACAAAAAACTTTTTGACTGTAATATAATAGCAGTCAGTTTCCTTCACGAGTATGCGTTTCAGGGCCTGCCCAGTGCCACCACTCACTCACTGGTGTCCCAATAGTTTGCATTTAAAAAAAACAAAACTTTTTGGACTGTAATATAATAGCAGTCAGTTTCCTTCACGAGTGTGCGTTTCAGGGCCTGCCCAGTGCCACCACTCACTCACTGGTGTCACAATAGCTTGCATTTAAAAAAAACAAAACTTTTTGGACTGTAATATAATAGCAGTCAGTTTCCTTCACGCCTGTGCGTTTCAGGGCCTGCCAGGGCACAGTGTCACACCAGTGCAACTCATATCTGGTGTAACAGTAGTGTACATTTAAAAAAAATATATTTTTTTGACTGTAATAGATTGAATAGCAGTTAGTTGTCTGCAAGCGTGTGTGTCAGGCCTACAGCGTCTACTCTGCCAACTTCTGCCACTACACAGTGCCACTCATATCTATTGTCACAGTAGCTTGCACGCATAGTACCACTAATCGAAAAAAAAATGACAGGCAGAGGCAGGCCACCCCGCAGGGGCCGTCGTGGTCGTGGTGCTGTCATTCCCTTTGGCCCTGAACTCGAAAAGTTCTGAGGACATAGTTGACTGGCTAACACAGGACACCCAATCTTCTACAGCTTCCGCTCGGAACCTTGAAGCACCATCCTCCTCCAGCTTAGCTTCAGGCACCTCTCAAGTTACCACTTGCCCACCTGCCACCACCACCAACACTAGCACCACAGCAGCTTCACTTGGTATGTCAGAGGAGTTATTTACACATCAGTTGGAAGAAATGAGTGATGCACAACCATTATTGCCAGAGGATGTAGATATGTCTCAGTCAGGCAGCATTACATACATGGACATACGGTGTGATGATGATGATGTTGTACCCGCTGCTGCTTCCATTGCTGAGTTGTCAGATACAAGTGAAGCAGTTGATGATGACGATGCGTCCGTGGATGTCACGTGGGTGCCCGCTAGAAGAGAAGAAGAACAGAGGGAAAGTTCAGATGGGGAGACAGAGAGGAGGAGGAGACGAGTTGGAAGCAAGGGGAGGTCGTCGCAAGGAGCTAGTGGCACAGTCAGACAGCATGCATCGGGTCCACCCTCAGACAGCACGCCAATCAACGCATGCTGTTGCCACCACCAGAATGCCGTCATTGCAGAGCTCAGCAGTGTGGCATTTTTTTTGTGTGTTTGCCTCTGACAACAGCGATGCCATTTGCAACCTGTGCCAAAAGAAAGTGAGTCATGGGAAGTCCAACACCCACCTAGGTACAACTGCTTTGCGAAGGCACATGATCGCACATCACAAACGCCTATGGGATCAACACATGAGTACAAGCAGCACACAAACTCAAAGCCGCCATCCTCCTCCTGGTCCAGCATCTTCAGCCACGTTAACCACTGCTGTCCTCCTTGCCCCCTCTCAACCATCCGCTCCTCCGTCTCTCTCCTTGAGCAGTTCCTACTCATCTGCCCACAGTCAGGTGTCTGTCAAGGACATGTTTGAGCGTAAGAAGCCAATGTCACAAAGTCACCCCCTTGCCTGGCGTCTGACAGCTGGCTTGACTGAACTCTTAGCCTGCCAGCTTTTACCATACAAGCTGGTGGAGTCTGAGGCATTCAAAAAATTTGTAGCTATTGGGACATCGCAGTGGAAGGTACCCGGCCGAAATTTCTTTGCACAAAAGGCAATCCCCAAAATGTACTCGATTGTGCAAAAGGAAGTAATGGCATGTCTGGCACACAGTGTTGGGGCACGGGTCCATCTGACCACTGATACCTGGTCTGCAAAGCATGGTCAGGGCAGGTATATCACCTACACTGCGCATTGGGTAAACCTGCTGACGGCTGCCAAGCATGGAATGCGTGGCTCTGCAGAGGAGTTGGTGACACCACCATGACTTGCAGGCAGGCCTGCTGCCACCTCCTCTACTCCTCCTACTCCATCCTCTTCCATAACCTCCTCAGTTGAGTCCTTTTCTGCTGCTGCATCTTGCTCCACATCAACGGCACCCCCCCAACTCCCCAGCTACTATTCCACATCCCAGATACGGCAGTGTCACGCCGTCTTGGGGTTGACTTGCCTGAAAGTAGAGAGTCACACCGGACCAGCACTCCTGTCCGCCCTGAATGCACAGGTGGATCAGTGGCTGACTCCGCACCAACTGGAGATCGGCAAAGTGGTTTGTGACAACGGAAGAAATTTGTTGGCGGCATTGCATTTGGGCAAGTTGAATTCACGTTGGAATTCAACACTCCTAATGTTCGACCGTCTGCTCCAACAAGAAAAAGATGAGCGTGAAGAGGAAGAGTTGTGGTCACCATCACCATCAGAAACAGCCTTACCAGCATTGCTTGCTGGACGTGCGGCAACGCTGGAAGAGGATTGTGAGGAAGAGGAGTCAGAGGAGGAATGTGGCTTTGAGGAGGAGCAGGAAGACCAACCACAACAGGCATCCCAGGGTGCTCGTTGTCACCTATCTTGTACCCATGGTGTTGTGCGTGGCTGGGGGGAAGAACATACCTTCAGAGAGATCACTGAGGACGAGGACCAGGACATGAGTAGTTCGGCATCCAACCTTGTGCAAATGGGGTCTTTCATGCTGTCGTGCCTGTTGAGGGACCCTCGTATAAAAAGGCTGAAGGAGAACGACCTGTACTGGGTGTCCACGCTACTAGACCCCCGGTATAAGCAGAAAGTGGCGGAAATGTTACCGAATTACAACAAGTATGAAAGGATGCAGCATTTGCAAAATAAATTGAAAAGTATGCTTTACACAGCGTATAAGGGTGATGTCACAGCACAACGGGAATCTAACAGGGGGAGAGGTGGAAGTCATCCTCCTCCTCCCATGACCACGCCGGCAAGAACAGGACGCTTTACGTGTTGTTGATGGAGGACATGCAGAGCTTTTTAAATCATATGCATCACCACAGCCCTTCGGGGTCCACCCACAGAGAATGACTCGACCGACAGGTAGCAGACTACCTCGCCTTAACTGCAGATATCAACACTCTGAGGAGCGATGAACCCATTGACTACTGGGTGTGCAGGCTTGACCTGTGGCCTGAGCTATCCCAATTTGCGATAGAACTTCTGGCCTGCCCCGCTTCAAGTGTCCTGTCAGAAAGGACCTTCAGTGCAGCAGGAGGTATTGTCACTGAGAAGAGAAGTCGCCTAGGTCAAAAAAGTCTAGATTAACCCACCTTTATTAAGATGAATGAGGGATGGATCCCAAAGGGACTGACAGTGGGCGATACATTCGACTAAAAAAGGCCTGATGAGGGGGGCGTAACAGGGTGTCGCGGCTGCCGGCCCGCCGCATGATATTTAAATCCCTAGCTCACCCCAGTACCTTGCCCTGTCATGGTTTCCTGTTCCTGGTTTCCTGAGAGTGCTTTATCATTGTGAATCTGATTTCCTGGTATCCTGATCTTGGCTTTTCCCTGGTTATTCTGAATTCTGGTTTCCCTGACTTGGCTTGTGTAAACGGTATTGTGTATTTTCTGGCTTCCTTGACCTCGGCTTTCCCTTTGACCATTCTCTGTCTCTAGCGTATTAGTCCAGCCATTCTAAGGTCCGGTTTACGCTCTGTCCTTTTATTTTCCTTTTCTTGCCTATGTATATGTTTACATAGTTTCTGCGTGCTGGACCACACTAGTAGTCGTGACATTGGGATTAAACTGATAAGAATAGCACTACTTAACACACCACTCCTATCTGGTGGCACATTAGATTGCACGCGCAGTGCCCCAAATTTGAAGAAGGAGGACCGACCAAGCATCTTTTTCCATCTCCCAGTTCCTAAAATCGATGCCATATACACGTCCCCTGACAGGGGACATAACAGGGATTAAACTGATAGGAATAGTACTACTTAGCACACCTTATAATAATGCAGAGAGAGGCAACGCAGAAAGAGGAGTCTGAAGAAGAGGAGACAGAGGAGGAAGGTGGCTTTGAGTAGGTGGAAGACCAAACACAGCAGGCGTCCCAGGGGGCTTGTTGTCACCTTTTGGGGACCCATGGTGTTGTACGTGGCTGGGTGGAGGAAGAGACCTTCAATGACATCAGTGAGGACAAAGAACGGGACATGGCTAGCTTGGTATCCAACCTTGTGCAAATAGGGAGTTTGCGGTTGTGCAAATGGACTGTTTGCGGTTGTTTGCGGTGCGTTAAATGGGGAGTTTGGTCTGTCACTGTGAAGCAGGCGTAACCCTTATACTACCTGATTGATACAACATCATATCTGATGTTTTAAAGCACGTTATTCCAAATAATTTAGGAATGTTAGGTGATTTATGCCCTTTATGGATTAAAACCAGACTCTGCATCAACTATGTAATTTTCCATGGGAGTTTTGCCATGGATCCCCCTCCGGCACGCCACAGTCCAGGTGTTAGTCCTCTTGAAACAACTTTTCCATCACTATTGTGGCCAGAAAGAGTCCCTGTGGGTTTTAAAATTTGCCTGCCTATTGAAGTCTATGACAGTTTGCCTGGTTCGCCGGTTCGCGAACATTTGCGGAAGTTCGCCGTTTGCGAACCGAAAATGTTATGTTCGTGACATCACTAGTTGTAATACGTTTTACTGTTTTGAAACACTAATATTTGTGTTCAGCCAAGTCTCCCAAGTATAACAGTACCCCTCATGTACAGGTGTTTTAAAAAGTTACAGAGTCAAATATAAGGCTTGCGTTTCAGTTTTTTTACATTGAAATTCGCCAGATTGGTTACGTTGCCTTTGAGACCGTATGGTAGCCCAGGAATAAAAAATACCCCCATGATGGCATACCATTTGCAATAGTAGACAACCCAAGGTATTGCAAATGAGGTATGTCCAGTCTTTTTTAGTAGCCACACAAACACTGGCCAAAATTGACGTTCAGATTAGTTTTTTGCTTTAACACTAACTTTGGCCAGTGTTTGTGACCGAGTGGCTACTAAAAAGACTGGACATACCCCATTTGCAATACCTTGGGTTCTCTACTATTGCAAATGGTATGCCATCATGGGGGTATTTTTTATTCCTGGGCTACCATACGGTCTCAAAGGCAACGTAACCAATCTGGCGAATTTCAATGTGAAAAAACTGCTGTCCAGGAGGTGGGAGGGTCTGGGAGGGAGGGTCTGCTGGAGATTGGCCGGGATGTGTCAGCTGACCGGAGCTCGCCGCGAACGGTTAGTGGCGAACCGTGGCGAGCCGTTCGCAGGAAGTTCGCAAACGGTTCGCTTTGTTTTGATCACAACAAGTACATTTGGCTCTGTCCTTAAGGGGTTAAACATATAGAATAATATGCATGAATACTATCAATGTAGATATGTTTTATGTCCATAACATAGAGCTTATTGTTTATATTCCTTATTTTTTAAAAATCTTATTTTAATACAAGTTGCTGAAAAACATCCAATAGGATCTCATTTATTTTATGTGTTTCAAGTCGCCTAAAACACAGCAGCCACAACAAATTATGTATGCTTTTTAAAGAACTTCATTAAACTCAAGAGACAAAGTTTACATGCTTTCTCAATTATAAAGCTACAACCACAGGAAATTACTAAGCAACTTGAGAAAATACAATCAACAAACAAAACAAAGGAATGGTAGACATCAAAGACCATGTCTGCTGAATGAATAAGTATGTTCCTTCATTGCATAGCCTCACATTTTAGCAATAAATAGGATGAAAAAATTGATTAAAGCATGCAAGAAGAAATAATATAGTTTACCATGAAAGTTAATTGAGAGTGAACAAGACAAATTGTTGCGTATAAATTAAATATTATTGTTAGGTAAACTTCTAACGTATACCTATTGCCTTCAAGACAAGGTGTTCGGCAAATTCCATGATATCACAATTTTTATATATTTTTTGGTATGAAAAACAGTTACATTTCTCCTTTTGCGCTGTATGCTTGCTGCCAGGTCTAAAGGACAGAACTTAGAACATGATTGACAGGGCACTAAGATGGAGTGACCCAGTTGCAAGATCAAAGGTGTCTAAATTATGTATTTTTCTCACTACTATATATTTTGTTAAATATAGGGATGAATAAACATATTTTTTAAAATTTTGGGAAATGTAATTTTGCTCACAATAACTGCATACTCAACATACAGTAAAGTGATATTTTTTGTCAATGTTTGATAAAGAAAAGAAATGAGCAAGATTTTATATGACAGCATTTTTACAGCACTTTACTTTTTTTACAGCACTTTTTTTTTACATCACTGTATTGTCAATAGCACTAGGCTCATTTCTGATGCTCTATCTTTATCCATTGGGTCTATAGTTTGGAAGGTATAAATGGAGTAGGTTAATGCAACGGAGGTTGGTCATCATCTCATAGTTTACTTTTTTGTGGATAAAAGGATCCTATTGGCCTATGTGTATATAATAAGACCACAGACGGGCACTTTACTTAATTGGAGCAAAACTTACCCAATCCACGAGCCAGTGATGCTCCTCTCGTCGGGCTGCGCAAACTGAATGCTACACACAGCAGCGCTGCAAGCTCAGGTCGCACAGGAACAGGAAATCATTGCATACTTACAATTCGGTCCAGTGAACACCTCCCTCTTCTGGTTCGCACGGCTTGAAATCCAAACAGCCATGTTTGCCCTCTAATATCTTAGACACTGCCTGTTTGAGTGGTGCATCTTTAATTAATTCAAGTGCTGTGATGTCACCCCCACCCGTAAAGTGACCAAGTCATCCAGGCAACCCCATCTTCAATCATTTTGGGGTCGCAGAGATGACTTGGACCAATCAGAACAATTGTTAGCCTATATAATGTTAATTTGGGACCTTATTTATTGCCCTATTGTGGTTTCTGCCTTGATCGATAAGCACCACATTTAGTGCTTACAGTAGGTTTCTCTTAATATTCTGATATTAACATTGGCTTGTATTTGACTTTATGTATTTCTGGAATCCTGACCCGGCTAGTTTATTTGCTTTCCATATTACTTTAATCCTGACCTTAACTATTACTGACTTGTCTTTATCTCTATTAAGATTAGGTATAGCCACTCTAAGGCCCTGTAATATGTCTATATTAGAACCTTTATTTGTGGGATTCATCATTTCCTGTAAGTTGTGGTACGACCCTGTCACACCCATGCAAGCCCTCTACTGCATAGGATTTTAAAGTTCAAAATGACTTGTGTGGAATTGAGACTAATTCCCTGCAACCTTGATTACAATATCTACAATATCTGATGTTAATAACTTATGTGTTAACCTATATCTTGTCCCTACTCTACAAGTTTTGTTTATTAATTATGCAAATAAATAAATAAATATGAAATATGATTCATTACTTTATTATGGGTTTTATCTTAATCTAACTTGCACAAAGGCACTCAACTGTCTTTATGCACAAATAAAAAAATCAGTAAACTAAGCTATTCTTAATATGTGTATGTGTAATATAATGATACTTGTCTTTTAACCTCCAGTTAGTGTGTCCCATTACATACTGGATACACTGTAGGCCACATAGTAAAATTTGTAAAGTATGGAAATGAATTATTCATGTAGGACAATGACAGAGATATTTACATATAGTCTTGATTAAGGTGTACATTTCAATTTGGAAGGGTAGCATTCTGTGTTACAAACAGCTATAATGTAGAAACCATCTCACTACATCAGCTAAGGGATTACATAGTGATGCCCCTGAATGTAACATAGTTTTGCAGGTTCTTCCATCCTGATTGTAGATAAGAAACTTCATCAGGAATTTTTTTTTCAAATTGACCCTAATATGGAAGCCTTAGCACTTCATAGTGTTGAGAGGCAGTATTTGACTACATGCTTCCCACTTACTCTGTGCTTTGGATTGCAGTAGATGAAGTGTGAACGTAACAAAATATTATTTATTTATAAAATATTTTACCAATAAGGATATAGTGAGATTTCGCTTGTTTTCCAGTATGTTCTGGGCCCACTAATACTGCATTATTACAATAGGGTACAGTATAATATTAAAAAATACAAAATAATATTAATACACAACATATATACAATGATAACACCTTAGTACCTGTGTGCTAAATGTGAATGTTGGCAACACTTTACAAAATATACATAAAGCCCCTTTTCTGTATAAGGGACTATTGTGCTTTTGACTTCAAAGAAGAGACCAAGTGGCATATATTGGTCCTTTCATATATGAGTCAGGGACAAAGTTTTTCTGTTCCACCATTTAACCTCAACCTTCCATAATACTGAGCAAGAAATGTTGAAAGAGTGGTGGGCTCTTTTATTTTCAGGGAGTCCCACATTATTGGGCCTGCCACAGTTTCCAGGATTTCCTTTTCCTTACCACTAGGCCACCCACTGTACATAGATGCTCATTCATAGTAATTCAGTTTGTTGAACAAAGTGGGTACAGCAGCAGTCACATTGCAGCCTCTTGACTGCCAGATTTAGCTTAGAACCTGGAATGAAGTCTATCCCTCAATACATCTAAAGTACCACCATCATCAAAGCAATGTATATAACCTGGGATTAAGGAACATGCCACAAATTATAGAGGTATATTTATACAATAATGTCAATTGAAGTGTTCCTTTAACCCCTTAAGGACACATGACATGTGTGACATGCCATGACTCCCTTTTATTCCAGAAGTTTGGTCCTTAAGGGGTTAAATGGAAAAACTGGCTTATTACAGGCATGGTTTCAGGAAACAGCACATTCTTTCCTGAAATAGGACATTATACATCATATACTATTGCTTTCAATAATTGTCAATGACTTTCAAAATATTTCTTTATCACTGTTAATGAACTCTTTTTGTAACAAATGGCGAGCAATGTGTTTCAACGCAAACACTATTCATTTTACAAGAACTAAAAGAGTTACTGTAACCTTGTAAATGAATGCACTAAAATCGAATGATACATTTACTGGCATGGAATATAAAATAAATACTGTATTTCAATATAAGTTATAAAGTTTGTAAGATCAAACAGATTGTAGAAATAAAAAATAAATAAAAAAAATACAACATACTGCACAGCATTTGTACTTACTTTCAATAACTACTTTTCTTCCTGTCCAGTCGTCCTCAACCGATTGTATGTTTCCAAAATGAGCATCGCTGTAGAATATTCGATTTTTACCTTTTCCATTTGAATTGTAATCAAAAGCCAAGGATATGACATTTTTAATATATTCCGGGTTTTCATACGGTTGTATTGGTGAATTCAGGTTTGTCTCATCTGAAAGATGTATGCTTTTTAATATTGTTCTTCCTGAATAAAGCAGGTAGCCTTCGTGTTTTAAACAAGTAACTCCATTCTTCGAAAGATATCCGTGGGCACAAGCACACGTCCTTTGCATATTCCCGCGGTACAAACATATTTGTTGACATCCTCCGTTGTTTTTGGCACAAATGTTGGTACCTGCAGAGAAAAATTATTCTGGCATTTTGTAACTGTCTCAGTTCATTGACTTAGTTTACACTACAGCTTTATTAAGTCTCATAAGAGTTATTTGGCTCGACTGTTTACATTATATTGATTAATGTGGAAATGTACCACAAAGGAACATTTTCTGCTAAAATGCATGTTTTTCTAGCTTAAAAGAAACACTCAAAATCAATATTTCAAAGGGGACAATATGACCATGTATTCATTTGATGCTAACACCTAAATACCTAAAGCAGTTTCACCACTTTGATTAAATATTAGAATGAGACTTGGATTAATCTATATTTAATATACTGAATTCTTCACTTCAAAATGACCAAGATATAACTGATATAATAGATTTCAGAGAATCCCAATGTCCGTCTCTCTCTCTCACACTTTTCAATCATTGTTTCCTACAAAAATGTACATATTATTAAAAAAAATGTGATCTACACATCATGCCACTGAAATAGGAAAGGATTTCTAAAAAGGAATTCTCAGGTGTAATTTTAATTTCTTCTGTCATAAAGAGTAGGTTTAAATGATTAATAAGGATGGATGTCAACCCTCGCCTACAATTCTACATATTGCGGGCCAGAACAAGTAGCATCCAGTTAGACATTAGATACTGTAGCGAATCTCCATTAATCATTTGTAAACAGGTGGAAGCACACATATCTACTTGCATCTATTTTGGCAGTTACCTAAATCTTTAAATTTATACATTTACTAGGAATTTTACTAGCATTACACTTCTAATTGGTCATGGGAAGATTCTCCTTAATACCAGAGGTTCCATAGATTTGTTTGGTTGACACAAGGCAGTCTAGTAAAATACAGATTAAGAATGCCATTAACTGAAGTCTAAAAACTCTGCATGGCAGCAACTAAGTATTCTTAACAAAACAGCCTTTTATAAGCTTCCTATGTCTTTTGATTTTTTTAGATTGTAAGCTCACAGGTATAATAACTAATTCCTATGGATAAAAGGGCTGCAAGATCTCATGAGCTCATGGGCAAATAATTCTGTTCTTTTAGTACTAATTTGTCTACGCTCTAATTAGTGGTGTATTTTGAATTTGTGCTGCTCTAGGCATGACGGAACTCGGGCAGCCCCTAAATTAAATTTGCCCCACCCCTTCCTGTCAAGGCCACACCTCTTCCTGTTAAAGACTAACACTTTGACTGGCATAAACAAAGACACACCCACTCACTGACCAGCACACACTCTCATATACACTGACATACACTCACTGGCAGACACACATACCCACACACTCACTAATTTGATGCAATCTGACAGACACACACAATCACTGATTTGATACAATCTGACAGACACACACAATCACTCAGACATGCACTGACACACACACTGAAAGACATGCACACACTCACTGACAGACACACATTCACTGACAAACACACATTAATAGACATACACACCCACTCACTCACAGGCACACACTGACACACATTGATAGACATACACACACACACACACACTCACACTCACAGGCACACACTGATATACATACACACACATTCACTGACAGACACACACATTGACAGACGTACACACACATTCACTAAAAGACACACACAAACTCACTGACAGAAACACACATTCACTGACAAACAAACTCATTGACAGACACACTCACTCACTCAGACACACTGAAAGATATAAACACACATCCACTGAAAGGCAGACAGACACATACCCACACTCACTGACACACACAAACACCGACAGACACACACACACACAGACAAACACACACACTGAAAGACACACACACACACACACATTGATTGACAGACAAACTCACTGACAGACACACTCACTCAGATACACTGAACAACACATTCACTGACAAACATACACACACACACTGACACACACACATACACTGACATACACACACACACTGACATACACACACACACATGCATTGACATATACACGCACATTTCACTCCAACATTTACAAATAATTATTTACTTTTATTTTAGTTTAAACGTTAAAGTTTTTACCTGAGGTCCAGTGGGGCTGCTGGACTGGCCGCTGAGCAGGCAGGCATACAGGGTGGAGGGAGGGAAGGCAAGGGGGCGGGTGGGTGTGCAAAATAGGCAGCAAGGGAGCTGTGATATTTCTGCTGGGCACCTGAGTGATGTCATATTCCAGCTCCCGACATCACTGCGGTTCGCTCGAGGGAGCTGAGCAGAAAGAGCACACAGATCAGCACTCCCTTGCCGCCCGCCTGAAGCTAAAGGTTGGGGGGGGCTCAAAGTTGGCCGGGTGGTCAGCAGGCCAGCTCTTGAGCCCCCATAAGTCAAGGTTAACAAGGGATTTGCCAGGGATTTTTTTGCTGCCCCCTGGAAATTGCCACCCAAGGCAAATGCCTTGTTAACCTTGCACTAAATACAGTGCTGACTGTAATATCTGTTTTTCCCAAATGTACAGCACTATAGATAATGACATATTATAAATACTATTATTATTAATGATAATGATAAGAATGTTACAAATACTCAATGAATTTAATTCTGGATAAGGTTTATAATTTATTGTAGAAAAATAAAAACAAACTGGATTTAAAAAGTTTCAAATCCCCTCTTTTGTTTCTTATAGCATGGCATTTAGTCATGGTGTAACTAAAAAATATTTTATCTCAACAAAAAAAATCTATATATCTGTCTCTGAATGTGATCATAAATGCATAAACATCCTTGTGAATGGAAGGAAAGTTTCACTAATTATCTCTCACCTATTGATGGCAATTAAAGGAGAAAAAAGGTTTTGAAACATAATGTAATCGAAAATATTGATTAAGTCAATATTAACTTTTTCATTGCTTCAGAAGTAGATGATACTTTTGAATGTTGCCAGGTTTAAATAAAAATAAAAAACACACTTTGAAAGATATTATTTGCGACTAGACGTCTACATCCACCAAATTAAAATGAGGGAGATTTATCAAGGCATAATGGATGTTTTCTGGAGCAAAGTAATAATTAAGGTGCAATCACAATGGAAACTATTGGAGTGTCTGTCACCATTTTGCATTTTGTACCCAGAAAAGCACCCATTTTGCCTTAAAATGTCCCCTAAGATTTTGGACAGAACTGCATTTGAAATCCCTGAAAAATAATTCATTTTATTATGATGCAGCCATTTTATGAATTTCCCAAAAATATTGTCATGAAAGACAACATGTATGAGGCTTTTGGCAGACAGGAGAAATGTCGTATCTAGACCAGTCGGTTTGATTTGGTGCCATTGTCTGTGTTTGTTGTGCAATACTTAAGTTTGTAAATATTGCTTTAAATTATCTTTTGATTTGTAGTGCAATTTTTCTGTTTGGTGACTGAGGGCAGATTTAAATCGTTAAGCATTTGTGTGCACTGGGTCAAATGTGTGATTTTTTTAGAAATGCTTCACACTTCTTTGAACATGACTATGAACGCAAGCAAATTCTCCTAGGTGCTGGTCTCTTGACAAACCATCAAACTGGCTCACTACTTCCAATCTGTTAAACCTATTTGCCTTCATTGCTTCTGGCAACCATTTAAAATTGTTAATAATGTAACAATGCACAGAAGACTTTTTTTCCCCTGATAAGACTATATGACCGTTTTTCTAACGATGTGTACAAATTTACCCTGCATTTTGTATAACTACCTGTTTCTTAAGATTCGTGAGATGTACAAAGTTTCTCTTAAGTTAGTTCAGGTACAGCAGTTTATCAGCTTCTCGTACTACTCAATGTCTAACATGCATTCAATTATGTTTTGCAACAGTTGTCTCAGTGTTTTAATTATAACCAAACGTTAATCAATATTCAATAATGTCTGCAAATGAAATGAATGTACATATTAATGCAAATTTTTACAGAGCTGGCAAACAGTGTAACAAAGAATATAATTGAATATTTCAAACCTTTCTCTCTAGCTCGGTTAAAGACTTTTACATCCTTTAGATTTATTCCAAGGCCAGTCCTCATGGTAACTGCATCTGTAGCATCATTCTTGTTTCCTCTTCTAATAGAGCCATTGGAGTGTGCTCTGCCAAAAGAGTGTAAGATCACAGATCAACAATCCTTAGATAATTATAAATCAAACAAGTTGTTAAAATTCAACAGACAGCTGGCCAAAACAGAAGGCATGGAAACCTACCTGTGTTAGTGACATTGATATTGTTTAGCTTTGAATATCGAAAGTGTCTTTTTCAGTGGAAATTACATGGCTTTTGTAAGATCCTTATTGTGACCTTGCTAAGGAATGGCTAATCCTACAAGGGTGAAGCAGCTGGTGCTGAAATAACATTTCAAGACTCAAATACTTATGGAAAAATAAATTACCTGTCAGACCAGTAGATGTAAGCCCCGAAGACTACAACTGAAAACATATCCACATTGCTCCCTGACAGCACAATCTCCCGATTCCGTCCACTTTCAAGGTCGATCCTTTCTATCTTGTCTGTGCGTGCATCACACCAATATAATTTATTTTCCTAAAGATCAATTTCAAAGTAAACTTCAGCAAGCTCTTTTTGTAAGAGAAGTTTATTAGGAAAATAATGGAGAGTTAAAGAGAAAAAGCATGTCGTTCTAACACAGTATGCAATCTAATTATTTTAAATATGTAGGAGAAAATGCACATATATACCTCATAGTCCACAGAGATTCCATTTGGCCATGCAATGCCTGTGTTCACTAGCATTGTTTTTTCTGACCCGTCTAAACGTGCTCTGCTTACGCATGGAGTTTGACCCCATTCTGTCCAGAAGAGATACCTGTAGTACATACAGAAACAGATAACATATTGAAATAGCATATTAACATATTATGATGGATAATAATGTAGATAATTTTGCCACAGGGACTTGTAACATTTTGGCAACCACTTTGCGCAACTTGTATCAAAGTAACAGAGTCTGAGTTTTTTTTTCTATTTAGTTATTTGTCTAATAATTCTGCAAATGATTGTTTTTGGTAACACACTACAGTTTGTTGCTAAGAAAATAAACCCAATAGGATAATGTATATTAAATGCTTTTGTTACATTGTTACCTTTTTGTATTGCATAAAAGAAAGGTAGTAAGGTTATCTTGTAACTCTGATAATGCTGTGTCCTTAAACATAGTGTATTAAAAAGGTAACACTAAGTGAATACGCCTCATATTTCATAATCAATATACGAAAAGAATCATTTACAACTCGGTATGGATTATTTTCTGAAAGTAAAAATCAGAATTCAAAAATAAAAGTTAAAATAGCTGTCTTTGTAAAAATGTGTAAATTTTGACATAAATAGTGTATTTCTGTTTTCAGTGTGGCACTACTGAGTAAATAAACCATTGTGTTACTTACTAAAACTGAAAAAGTATAAATTATAAAAAGAAACCGAGACATAGACTTGGTCAGTAACAGGAACAAAATATCCTTATTTCATGGATTTAGTTAAGAAATGATAAGATGTAGTACAGCAGCATCAGAGTTAGACTGGTAGAATAATCATAGATAAGGTAATTCTGTAGAGGAAATTGAAAAGTATAGGAAATGAAGAAAAGGTGAAATGTCTCAAAAAAACTGAACCAATATATTTTTTTCTAGCTTTTTGTATGGTGTGTTTCTGTAATTTCACTGCAAAATTACTTCTGTGGATGTTTTATTGCATTTAACTTTACTTTACCATTCCCAGCATGATTGCTATTTATAGTTCATGCTTTATCTTGCTTTTTTATTTTATTTTAGTGATGTATAATTGCTTATTCAAATTTTATGACAAAATATGGTTTAAAATAATGAAAATTAAATATCAAAATGTGTGTTATTTTTTTTAAATAAATCATATGTGTACAATCTCTTCAAACCATTGTATGTGATATTGGATTTGTACTGTGTACTTCTGGGAACTGGACACAGGCCAAATGCTTCTTAAACGTATAAATTGCCATTGCAAATCAGTTATTGTCATTAAATTAAGGGTTACTACTTGGCTACTTGGCTACTGTGCAGTAATCACAATGTAAAATATTAATATCACATACTATAATATTAAAAAAACATTAATAGCTCATCCTATAAAACTAATATATATAGTATATGCAATGGAAGTGTCTATCTATCTATCTATCTACCCTCACCCCTGCCCTAGATGCTGCATCCCCGCTCCAAACACCCCTTAAGAAGGGCGTGCCTCCAACCGTGACCCACTAAGGCAACATGCTGCCTGCAGAGATGCTCCCGTTCAGCTGAACGCTGCTGGAGGACGTCTCGCACCTTGTCAGACTTTCTACACTATAAATTTTTCTTGTGTTACAGCACAGCCCTCACCCTTGCAAAATAATCCTACTTTTCTTCTCTTATTAGTTCCTTCTCCCGCAATCCTAGTCATTTCTTTAATACTCTCTCTTCTTCGCCCTGCTTTGGCCAACCTACAAACTGATCTTTCAGCTGACAACTTTGCATGTTACTTTATTGACAAGATTAAACAGTTAAGGAATGAAATATCTCCCCTCACTATCTCAACCTCACTTGGACCATACCATCCCTACCCTCCAAGACTTCCCTCCAAGTTCTGAACAGGAGTTGGCTGCACTTCTCCTACCCTCTCGTCACCACCACATGTCCGCTTGATCCCATCCCATCCCACCTCATCAGATCTCTCACCCCTTATCTGGTGCAGTCGTTAACACACATCTTCAACCGCTCTCTTTCTTCTGGTGTTGTGCAAGCTCCCTTAAACATGCTACTGTTGTACCTGTCCTCAAAAAGGCATCTCTTGACCCTACATCCCCTTCCAACTATCATTCCATATTCCTACTCCCTTTCTCCTCAAAGCTTTTGGAACGACTTGTCTTTACCCGTCTGAATTACTTCCTCAATTCCAACTCTCTCCTTGACCCTCTTCAGTCTGGATTCCGCCCCCTCCACTCCACAGAGACTGCTCTGACTAGAGTTACAAATGATCTAATTGCAGCTAAATCCAAAGGCCACTACTCCATACTAATTCTTTTTGACCTCTCTGCTGCCTTTGACACTGTTGATCATGGCCTCCCTCTCCTAACTCTTCAATCTCTTGGTCTCTGTGACACAGCCCTCTCATGGTTCTCCTTCTATCTCTCCCAATGCTCCTTCAGTGTCTCTTTTTCCTATGACACTTCCTCTCCTCGTCCCATCTCAGTCAAAGTCCCCCAAGGTTTAGTTCTTGGTCCCCTTTTGTTCTTTCTCAATACTGCCTCTCTTGGCAAACTCATTAATTAATTTGGATTCGACTACCACCTGTTAGCCGACGACACTCAGATATACCTCTCCTCCCCTGATCTCTCCCCTGCTGTCCTACAACATGTCACCAAATGCCTCTCTTCTATCTCTGATTGGATGCCCTCCCACTTTCTAAAACTCAATCTCTCTAAAACTGAGTTTCTTATTTTTCCCCCTCATAACACTGATCCTCCTCCTTCACTCTCCCTGCAGGTTGATGATACCTGCCTCACCAATCCTTTCAAGCTCGCTGTCTTGGTGTCATTTTTGATCCTGACCTCACCTTTGCGCCTCATGTCCAGTCTGTTGCTAAAACCTGTCGATTCCAGCTTAAAAACATTGCCCGCATACGCCCCTTTCTTACGCAAGATGCTGCCAAGGAGCTTGTTCATGCTCTAGTAATCTCTCACATGGATTACTGTAATTCTCTGTTGATCTCATGCTGATCTATCTCTCCTGTCGCTCCTCTCACACCTCACCCCTCTGTCAATCCTTACACTGGCTTCCTGTACCCTACAGGTGTCAGTTTAAAATATTAACCATTACCTATAAAGCTCTAACCAACTTACATTTTTTCACTGATTCATAGGTATGCCCCCTCTCGGTCTCTCGATCTACTAGTGACCTTCTTCTGTCTGTTACTCACACCCTTAGTGCAAATTCACGCCTGCAAGACTTCTCACAGGCGGCTCCTTTCCTTACCCCTGGCAGACTCTCCCCTAGTCTTCAATCCTTTATGAAGTCCCTCAAAACTCATCTTTTCAGGATTGCTTATGGCCTCCAAGAGTAACTTCTATCTCTCAAACCTTTCTCTTGCACTCTCTTAAAGGGCCACACTCCACCCTCCAGTTCTGCTACTTTCCCACCATGTCTATTTGCTGTCTCCCTCAATATTCTTCCTATTATGTTTTTATACCCCACCTCCTCTAGACTGTAAGTTCATTTGAGCAGGGTCCTCATCTACCTATTGTTCCGGTTACATTTTGTTATAGTCTCATTTGGTAGATTCCCCTGTTATTGCAAAGTACTGTGGAATAAGCTGGCGCTATATAAATACCAATAATAATAATAATGACTATCTATCTATCTATTTATTTATCAATTCATATCTTGGCTGACATGTAGTTGTGCATAAGGATAGCACTCAGGATTAAGTGTTGAGAACATTCCTGGGTGTTGGACTAAATCTTTGACCTCTGCTCTTATGCTGTAACAAAAGCACATATTTGTCTCATTTAATGAGACCACTGAGTGCTCTCCTTATGCACTACTATTTATATTATTACTAACAAAACACTACTAATAAAAAATGTACCTTATGTGTAGTATACAGTGTTTAGAGCCAGGCACATGTAGTTATAGTAAGTTAACTTTTTATCTGGGTTATACTTGCAATAGGAAACACATTCCCATACTTTCCACTGCTTTATGGTGTTTGTCCATCCTGCGAATACATAGGGAAACCAGGGCTGCACTGCCTTACTTTGTTTATAAAGAAAACAAACAGCAATAGGTGTATTGCAAGGCTGCCCTGGCAAAGAGACACTACTGGGATGATCTCTGATTGGTATAAATACTCTGGTAGATTTAATCTGTGTACTTAGTGACATCAGAACATCATTGTGCATACATCACATGATTTCAATGCAAATGGAAGCACAGAAAAAGCTAGAGTGTGATGCAGCATGTGAAGGTTTCTGACATTGACACAAACAGAGCCCATTCTCCAACATACCATTAAAACGTTATGTGGCCCTCCAATATCAGTAACACAATGTATCCAATAGCATTATTTGTGTGACTCTAGAATACTGCTCTAAGAATACCTATCTACATACGTAATATATATTTATGGTCTATGTAGCTTAGATTCTAGATGTAGTTCACTCTTCACATAGGATGAGGGCAACCTGAGGCTACTACTGTGTTTCCCAGAAAATAAAACATCCCCTGAATATAAGCCCAAGCTTATTTTCAAGGGATGCTCCGAAAATAAGCCCTGGTCGTTCACTAATCTATGTTCAGCGAAATTTACCCTGTCTTATTTTTGGGGTATCAGCCTATTGCCTGCCAGCCTTTCCACCAAGCATGGGTGCAGTCAAAGCTTGGTCTTTCTCTCCTAGATTTTTTTTTTATAATAACAATTAGATATGCTATTGTTAGAATAACCTGTGTTCATGTGTCCCTGAGATCATTCAATAATATTAGGCACTTCAATAAAGGTTTTTCTGTATTCAGCTCAGGTCGATAACACATAATTACACATATCTGCATTCATTAGTAATTACCAACGAAGGTTGCAGACTATAGTTCAATCAATTTAGCAGCTTCACTAGCAAAATCTGTTGAATCATCACATAATAAAGTAAAAGTATCATTTTGCGAGAATTTATACGATTGGATAAAACATAGAAAATCACCTGAAATGAGTTAATCTTTTTTATTAGATGCTTAGATTTCTTATAAAGTTATACTAAAGATTCAGCAAATGACATAATCCATTTCAGACAAGGCAAAATCAGGCTAAACATTGCAAATGATGAGGAATAGAAATATTGTTCAATTTCCTCTCTTCTCTGAAGGCTTTCTATCTGTTGACTGCCAGATGCAAAGGACAGGGCAAATTACAATGACTGACAGAAAGCCTACATGGAGTCATCCAGTTACAAGATAAAGAGGTTTGGATTTGTTAAGTATACAGATAAGTAAATAAAAGGGATAGGTAATGATAATATTGAAAATCCTGGCAAGTGATACGTCAGGATTCCCAAGAAAGGGTTATTTCAGACTAATGTTTTTTGCTCAGTGATCTTATACAATGCATCTTTCATTCAGGTTCTTGTTATGAATGGTTGCCTATTTAACAATCGGCTCATTGCTTGATTATGGAGTTGGCCTTGCATGCCTTGCTATGTGTAACCTTGTTGTCTTGCAGCCTCACTTCATGTGGGCCCAAAGTAACTTGTCTGGTTACCCTGTTCATCATTCATCTACAGACTTCAGTTCATGTACCTGATTACATTCTAAGATTTCCCTGGTCTTCCTTTGTTGGCTCCTGACCTTGACTCTTGTTCCTGACTGCTCTCGGATCACTCCTTCATGCCTGGTGCCCTCCTGGATTCAGACCTACCTGTCTGCTCCCTCAGATTATACCTGTGCCTTATTCCAACCCTGATATCAGATCCCAGCCTAATATTCACAACCACTCTCCGGGATCATCCATTTCACCATTGCTTATTATTGTGGACAGATCATTATTTCCCACTGCACACTCACATTAAACTCCATTGTTACTTTATTACTATAGCCACTCATTCCAAAGAGTCTGTCTCACTCACGGACTTTCCAATTGTCACTCCATGTTAAACCACTTAGTTGCCTTGAATCTGCTCTTTCAGACAAAACCTGCTGTTATCCTCAACTGGGTGACTAAACTAGCTCATTCCTGTTCGGAACTCTAAACTGCTCAGTCCTGACACAAGTGACTTCCTATTAAACTGCTGAATATTGTTGGTCTCCTGGCTCTGTCTTCTAAACCTATATCTTCTTCCAAGCCATTACTAATCATTCTGCCTCTCTATCCCTCTGTGCAAATGCTTTATTAACCAAGGAGTATATACTTTTAATATATCTTGTAAACATCCCAACTATACTATACTGTTTAATTGATTCTTATTGTTATCAAGTTAACTCTATTGTATGGACTTAAGTGTCACTGTCCATGCCAACAATGATCAAATAAAATTATTTTATTTACTGTTTAAACTATTGTCTGTTCCAATTAGTGCACAATATTGGAATATCACTCCCAGGAATTGTGACAGTTTATCTATATCTCAAAGTACATTATATTACAGCATTACAAATGATAACAATGAAAGATGTACCCTTTTTCAGGATGAACAGCGATAGCTCTTGGCTGGTCGATAACTCGAGATATCACAACATATCTGAATGAGCCATTAAGTCTTGCTACTTCTATGACGTTGAAACCATGATCTGCCCAATATATGTTACCTGATGTGAACAATAAAACATACAATTATTAATGTTGACTTCACATTTTACAATTGTAAAATAGTTATTCACTAAAGTAAAATTAATATCAAATGTAAGATTTAAAAAAGATCTCTTAGACAGTTATGCTTGCAATTTGGTTACTTTGGTCCTAAATTTGAAATTCACTTTGAATTTTCACTTTTGTCATCCTGCTAGTTATTTCTTTGACACTGATTCTAAAGGGAGGCTTCATGAAGCTCATTTATTATTCCAAAACCTATTTCAAGCAATCATTTTGTCAATTCCAAGAACTTCTTTGCACTTTTGATTTAAACTTCAAAACTATTTGACTTTTTCAGAGAAGGCATCATTTTTTATGCACCTACATCATTTTCTCACCACATTATTCATATGACAAAAAAACTAAGCTAAGGCACACCTGTGCAATAATCATGCTGTCTAATCAGCATCTTGATATGCCACACTTGTGAGGTGGATGGACTATCTCAGCAAAGGAGAAGTGATCACTAACACAGATTTAGACAGATATGTGAACAATATTTGAGAGAAATAGGCCTTTTGTGTACATAAAAAAATACTTAGATCTTTGAGTTCAGCTCATGAAAAATGGGGGCAAAAACAAAAGAGTTGCGTTTATAATTTTGTTCAGTGTATTTTCAGTTATAACTATAGTTTTATTGTTTGTTTTTTGTTTAAGGGACACTATGGGCGCTATAACAATTTAATCTCATTGGATTAGTTATAGCGCTGCAGTCCCTGTAGTAGTCAGGTTCCAATCCCAGCCTAGCCCCTGTTGGAGGTATGGCTATTACAGAGATTACGCACTTCCTTTTAGCCATAGCACTACAAACCAACAATAGGCACTGTCATAGGCCGAAAGCAGTCAGCTAACATTCTCGGCCAGTCACAGCTGTCCACTGATGCTGAAGCTAATACTTCTTCATTAGTCCTAGGTGCACAGAGGAGATCATTTAGCATAAAAACATGAAATATGGTTTATTGCTGAATGTAAGCAGGACTTCAAGAGACTCCAGTCCATTTCAGTAAGATACAGCAGTTACAGTGCTTACACTGTGCCTTTAAGAAATGTGTGCATCTAGCACCGAAAAAATGCTGATAATTATTTTTTAAAATATACTAGTTATATTAAATGTAATTATATAACAATGTTATGCATTAATTTTAATTATTAATTATTTGGGAACAAAACAATAATTATAAAACTTGAAATACATGCATTTTTTTAATTAACATTTGCATATGGTCCTCATACATGTACCCAATGTTTCTGCACATTTTACGCCTGTAGTCTGTATTGTATATTAAATTGCTAAAGTGTACTGGGGGGGAAAGGAATATATGTTATAATTCCATTACTTTAATATGCATTCTCTGGTGACCTGGACATATTGTATAACCATTTCTAATTCGCTCACTGAACAATATAACATGCTCACACTTCAGAGATTGCTTCATTATTATTTATATTTTTATATCATTTTATATTCTATTTATTGTTCTATTCAGAAAGAGATAGTATTTAAAGTATAGAAAATACAATAATGCACTGTAGGTCAGTTGGTTCTAAGTATAACTCCAAACTGAAGTGCATAATATATTCAGCAAAGTATATTATTTATTTTGGACATTTTATTTGAGTTTATATAATTTACTCCATGCATTGCATGAAGGACTAACATCATTATTTTGCTAAACAACTAATTCTGAAGGTTAAAGGGACATTACAGAACCCTAAACATATTAGCTTGCTGAAAAGCTTTATGTGCGAATAGTGTGTCCTTTTTTGATAGAAATTGATACTTTTATAAATGATACTCTTCACACCCCTTGGCTCTTCAAGCCACAATAGTTACTTCCTGGTTTGGTTAACTTAGATGCACTGAACTCAAGAGGCAGCTACTTGCAAAGACTTCTCTTTGAGCTGCATTGGGAAGTCTGTGATTGGAGATTGTCAAAAGTCTGGAAGGGGTTAGAAGAGGAGGGCTTGCAAAAGGCAGCAGACAAAGGATCTGCAGTTTTTGCAAGCTGTTCAAATGAAATATGCCTTATTAAATTTAAGTTAGATTTTTTGGGGGGTATGCCTACTAAACAGTGATTTTTATTTTATTTTGTACTTGGGCAGTGTAGTGTCCCTTTAATTCACTAAGCAAGAAGATGGTAAGAGAGTTACAAATCTTAGGCAACAATTGTTGAGTTGCAAAATTGAACAGATCGGACAATTTTTCAAACTCTCCTATGCTCGCCTACATTTTTAACTGTGTAATCAATTCCTCACACTACTCTGTATAGCAAATAAATCCAAATTACAACTGTACCGTGGGTGTAAATAATGAATCTACTAAGTGTTTCCATGATCTAAAGCCCATGCAAATAATGCCAAGTAACGTTCTATAATGATTCCAGAAGGACTCTAGCAGTGGACTGCTTCACTGGGCACCATGAAGGGACCTTTGGCCGTTCCTCTATGCTTTATTATTGAAGAAATTCATTTTTTTCTTGTAAAGGGACTGAAGCTAATTGAATATTTAAAATTAGGCCAGAATAGCCAAAGTCAAAGTATAACTGACTAGAGAATTTTTCCAATAGGTCTATTTTGTGGAATAATTTGGATGAGCCAAACCGATTCATCAAAAAAAAAAAAAACTTGTGTTCTGGAGGTCTGTGTGTTGCATTACAGTTCAGATGAATGTACCCGTGCAAATGTTTTGGGATAGACAAATCAAAATTGACTGAAGATGGCCACTCTGTGTTCTACTAAATATATAATAATATAAATATATTTACTCTGATAGGCACATTATCTGGCCATTTGATAATCAATAAACAGAAAAAAGGAAAATATATATATATTTTTAAATATTTAGTTATTTTTTACTGCTCCATTATTGTTTCTTTCTATTACTTGCTTCTCACTCAAACTGTGAATAAAATCAATATTCAGTGTCTGTAACCTAACCATCAATCATATTTTTACCATCAATTATTTATTTTATTAGTGCCATGGACAGATCTTCAAATCAAAAAATCAAACCAAACTGTTCATCCATTGTCCATTATATTTGTGTTGTGATATGGTGCTTTGGAGTTATGGGATTTAGACGACCAACTAATTGCCCAAGATGCAGACAAATCGCAGTTCATTTTACAACTGGATGCACATGTATACCATGACTTGTTTACATTAATAAAAAATAACGTTTCCTTGTTCTTTTTTATGTCTTACCTTCATTTCAGCATGTTGTTAAATTTACGTGCTTACTATTAGGCAGACCCACTAAACATTTTCATGAATGCTTGTGATATCCACATTTGCTCATTTTTGTATTGTCTAGTCCCATATGCAGCCTGGTATTGTCCTGTTGTTTCATGTATTATTTATAGACAGATATATATTTATACATTAACCAAGTGTAAAAACCCCCACATGTAATAGATAAAGATTAGTGTTAAGTCAAGATCATTGTAAAATGAAGAGGTGAAATACATGTACCAAGATGCCTATGAAAAATCCCTAAATGACCTAAAAAATAGGTATGAGTTTTTTTGTAGTCATATTTTTTCTTGAATAATTTGTGCACGGATATTGCTTTAGCCAATTCAAAACATCTCTTGGACATATGAAATGTTAAGTATTTATAAAATGATACATTAGTTATAGCCACCAAAGGAAGCAATCTGATTTATTTGATTTTACTATCAAATGACATAAATATTTTTTTTTGCAGTAACAAATTTCACTTTAAATAGAGAGAAAAAAAAAACCATATAAATTCCATTGGCTAATAAATAGAGAACACTGTCTCCACAGAGTAACATATATCCTCACTAGAAAACATTGGTTTATGGTATATTTTTGAAACTTCCTAACTTCAGGCACACGAGTTCCATGATGTATATCTGTTCGAATTGTTCTCCAAAGCCTAATACCAAGTTATTACTACTTAATCATCTTGAGCATTAAAAACACATATCTGGAGGCCCTGAAAGTCAACAAAAGCTTCAACATAGGAAATCGATTTTGAACACCCTCATGACCAGTCGCACACATATTTCATTATTGGTGGGAATAAGAAATAAATAAATAATACATAACAACAGATGTTATAGATCATAGAACTCCCAATCTAAAACATATTTAGAAGAAGGTCAATGACAGGAGCAGGAAATGCACAAAACAGTTACCAGCAATCCAGTCAATTGCAATCCCTTCTACTCTCCCCAGGCCATTTGTGATAATATCTTCTTTCCAGGTCTGGTCTCGTCTAGAGCGGCTAATCTTGTTGAAGCCCATATCAGTCCAGTAAATAGTGTCATTGCCTGTTAATGTGGAAATCAACAATCAGAATAAAAAATCAGAAAATCTAACCTTGCATTTGGCCGTTTCACAGCCACATAGGGAACAAGATTACATTTGACATGTTTTAAACATCAGTATATGACTTAAAGCAGCAAATACTGTAAGAAAAATGTTGTCCAGTTTGAATTTCATGATGGTCTCTTTCTCTTTATAGAAAACTATTGTATTAATATGCCACAAATTGAGCTAAAAATAGAGTTACAAACTTTGGATAGGATTATTAAGTTTAAAAAATAGTCAAGTCAAAGGTTTTTTCTTTAATTCAGCTACTTTTTCTGTCCCTCTCGTTGACATCTCACAACTCAGTGCTTACAAAGGTATTTACTAAGTGGAGAATTCAAGGGGAATTTAAAATTTAAAGGAGCTATAAATCCACCCAGACCACATCATCTGTTGGTCTGGGTGCAATGGTCCTGTCATTGCAACTCTGCAATATAAAACAGAAACTGCAATTTTAGCATTGCAGGGTTAATCACAACTGTAGTGACTAGCTTCATGACAGTCCCTAGAGGTGTTTTCTTCCTCCAGGACCAAGTGAAACACGGACATAGAATCAAATGTGCATTGGCCACACATGCCCAGTTCCAGCCCCTGCTTCTCTGTGAGAAGTAATGTATTGGAGAAGCAATGTATTGGATGCTGATATCATCGGAGGCAGGCCTGGAGGCTTCTGCAGAGGAGTCCCAGTGCTTGAAAATAGGTTAGCAATCTTTATGTTATTTATATTTTTAGTGCCATAGAGGGTAAACAAAGGGGTGGACAGAAGGGAGCTTATAGTCCCAAAATAAATATGGTCAAACGAGCTATACTGAAAAAACTCAGCTAGCTGTCAATTTAATTATTCAGTTTACATTCTCACTTTAGTAAATATGCTTTTAATGTTTAATCCCTTATAGCAAGCATTTAAATGACATTTGAGTTTCAGTATTATTTTTATATTATTCTAAGGTTTGCATTAGTAATTACTAAACATATTCCATTTGTTTGGATATTTTACATATGACTTATTTAATGTGTTTGAGCATCTTTTGAGATTGTCACTTACCATATCATTACACATACATATCATTATCACATACTCTACTCATGCTTTTTATATGACTGACAATATTTAAAAATCAAGCTTTTGAGAGTTAGCCTTCCTTCCTCCGGTATTGCTTCAGACCCAGGAATGGGAGGATAATATAATATGCATAGATGCAAAATCGTAAACTGTGGATTATGGGTAAATTATGTTTATAAATGTCTCCAGAACCCTGATGTTGCATTTTCCCCCTGATACATATGCATTTATATATCGTTTATATTACATGATGTTTTTGTTTTAGGTTAGTGTTAAGGTAGTGTAGAGGTTAGCATTTTTTTGGGGTAGTGGATTTAGAAAAGCAATGCAACGGGGTTAATGTTTAGTGTTAAGGCAGTGTAGTGTTGAATAGGGGTTTATTGTCTGTATCAATTTAGTACAGTATAGAAATTAAAGTTTTGTGATAGTGTAGCATAGGAGTTTAGTGATACTTTATTATATAGTAGGTTACAGATAGGCAACCTCTGGCACTCCAGTTTTCTTTTCCTCTTTTTAGAGCAACTATACTTATATACATATTAAATACATATATTTGCATATAGATAATTTGGATTGAACAAACAGATCTGAAAACATTTACATATTTACTTTTACAATGGTAATATGTCAAATATTATTAAAACTAATAACATAGAACCATCATATTTTTGAGGGATAATTAATTTAAGTTTGCGACATATTTACAAAGCCACCAAAAACATCTATGCCCTAAGATTTGACACGGAAACATTAGGAAGCATCATTAATTAGACTGGCAATTTATTCTGTCGACACAGTCATTATCAGCCAGTAGATCTAGGTCAGACCCACCTCATCTATCCTCATAAAAGATGATCTAGCTGAGTGTGTAAGTTAGAACATTAGTCCCGAGGAGGGTTCATTTAAAAATCTCTGTGTGGTATATGAGCAAAGCAGACCTTGGCTCATGTAAAAGTTATGTAAGCAGTAAACCAGTATGCTTGCTTAATAAAATGAAAGATTTAAAAGAGTAAAATAAAAATGTCAAATTGGTTTAGTTAGGCAGCTCACGCATTCCTAAAAGTACATTCAATATAGATTTTCAACAGCATTGATAAACAGTGGTCAAACTGTTCTTACAACAAAGGTTTCACAAAATGAAATAATTCATACTTACATGCACACTGCTGTTTTAACTGAATAATTGTAATAAAATTTCTTCATATTTCTAACAGTTGATCAATAAACGCTTGTATTTTTAAATGACCCTAAGAAATATTATTATGTTTCAATAGATTTTTCAAATACATTAGCAAGCAAATAGCAATTCACAGTACTTTTACCAAAATGTACCTAAAGGCAAAAAATATCCCTAGAGATGAGTAGTCAAGGCCAGTTAAGATATTTAAATGTATAAAATGCAATTTCTACAATACATTGGCTGTACGACACTACCACTTATTTATATTATTTATATTTACTGTATAAAGTGGAAGTATTGGTTGAAAAATATAGGGTCCTAAATTATGAATCAGGTTGCTTATATTAGAGGAAATGTCTGGTAATTGCCTACTGCATATTTGGTCGAGCCATGGTAAAAAGTGATCTTGTTTACTTTTAATTGTATATATAATATGTAAACCTATATTTATAATATGTACAATAATGTATAACAGGAAAAAAATACATGCAAACATAATGCTATGCAATGCTCTGCTATGCACCATGTTCTAATCTAACTTTAAAGCTTAGAAAATGTATATAATAATCTTAAGTAGGCTAGAATGTAGTGCACTACATTTTGTATATTTTATTAGTTGCTTTCTTATGTCCTGTACAATATATTGGAAATACGAAGCAGACTTTAGCTTCAGGTTATAGTACTCCTTCCATTACAGGTGGACAATTGTAGGTCATAGTTAAAACACAATCATAAAAGTCAAATATGTCCTAGAGCAGGGGTGCCCAAAAGGTAGATTCGGAGATGTTCTAGAACTACAATTTCCTTAATGCTTTGCATACCATTGAAATGTTTTTAGAATGACAAAGCATCATGGAAGTACCCCTGCCCTAGTGCATATAGGACAACGATAGGTCCCTCAAAAATATTTAGCATTAAAAAAATTTTTTTATTGCAAAACAGATTAATAAAGGGACACTTACAAGAACTTCATTAAAAAGCCCAAATGCTAAAAGCTAGATTAGGGGGAAAGAAAAAAGCTTTAACAAAGCTGCCATTTTAGAGTAGATTTTATATTGTAGACAATAAATGAAGGCAGTAAAAAAAAATATATGTATGTTCACTGTTGAGCAATACAGCTAAATATATCTCCAGCACACCACCCTTAGGAGAGTAGTTTCTAACAGCTAGACCTTTGATATACCAAGAGCATGGATGTGCCAGGAGGATTGATATGCCATCCAGTGGATATATGAATCATTACATCAGAGGATTCCAAGGTGGGATATGGCAAAAAGAATAATCAGGCTCAAAATTCTTGCACTACTAGACAGGACAAAAATGTACTCTCTACTATAAGCCTAGAGGGTTCATATCGCACACACAAGGTGTGAATTGTTACTCATTAGCGCTGAGGTTTACCGCACCAATGGCTAGTGGGTGAGAAGGAATTTTGAACAATGAATTAATAATTTTGTAAATCCTGAAAGTGCAGCCATTCTCTCTATCATTATAGTACAGCATTGTTCTTGTCCTAGCAACTGTATTCTACACGTAACAATGATGAGCTCCTTTTTAAGGATGAAAACATGCAATGAGATTATCTTGACGTTATCTTTAAGAGTTTTCCTGTTTTGAAATGTGAAATAAATATGAGAATTCTAGAAGAGTTGTCACACAGTGTGGTTGCTAGTGTTTGCTGTTGACAGCTTTCTCCATAAACTCATCTCTGATTAGTAAACATAGGAGTTTTATATCCCACATGCTTGAAAAATGTATATCAGATTTGTTACACTAGCTGCTATAAATACAAGACAAGCTCTTGGATGCTTTTCAATCAGCTGTTGATAGGAGCTCCTTCCAAAAGTTCAGAAAGTACTAAACAGTACATTATTGAACATTCCATCAGTAGCAACATACCAGTACAAAACCAATACAGTTACTTCCCCAAAAAAGTCACACTCAGTATGTTGAAGGACCAGACCACAATGTCCTGTATTACATAGAACACAATCCTTAGGAAAGAATTGTAAGAAAATATTTCCTAAACTGCTTCATTGGATATTACAATCAACTATAAGGTGTAAATGGATGGAGACAAATTAGTTAAGTTGCCTTATTTGTTCAACTAGTTTATGCTATACTTTGAATCACGGTTATCATAGTTTAATGTGGAACAACACGGGTTCAAAGATTTAACATTTTGTGAGTTGCTCAAAATAATTTGTGGCCAAGTTCACATAGAAGCCTCTTCCCATGTATATGTTACCATTCAAAAAGCTTCCCTAAATAAAAAATGTAATATGAAGTCTCATACAACAGAGGAACATCATGGAAGAAATTATTGGATAATTCTGAGTTTGCCTATTTGTTTCACAAAATATCCACATATTTAATAAAAACTGTGTAGATTAACTTACATGTATCCAAGAAAGCCATTTCCTGGCTGTACTTTGCGATAGTGAGAAAATGTATCCCACACATGTTAAGCTGTATTTTTATGATACACCATGTATCTGTTTTTAGATTAAACCAACCTTGGAAGGTTAGACTGCTGTGATTCGCATACCATAATATGTTAAATAATGTTTTACAATTGCTGCTTTGTCTTCTAATATGAATGTCATATATTGATTCCAACAAGTTTCAAGGATGCTAGATCTTGTAAAAAAATATTGTTGTTTTTTTTTTTTGTGCAGTACATTATTTATGTGTAAAAAGCCAAAAAACCCTCAGGCAGTCTCCTAGTAAGCACTATATGACCTTCAGAGGGAAAAATTCAGCAATAGAAGTTTGAGTGTTGTAAAGAAAGATTACCTATTTATACCTATTGATTGATACTTGTAGAGACTGTGACACCTGACAATACATTCAGGCTTAAATTGTTGAGGCTGAAGAGCTATTTCCTGTGAAACATACTTTGAGGAATTCTTCTACTTTAATAAATAGGTCCGCAATGTCAATGAATTCCCACAATGCTCCACTGAATTATCAGTCTAGTTTATTCACACATGCTCTCGTGTTTTGCAAGCGGACAACATATCACACATCTATACTTTGTGCCTTTAAGGTACAAATCACATTATTTGAGAATGCATTATTATCTGTGAACTAACAGGAATGAATTCCCATATGTGAGTATGTCAGATTCTATTAGAATTTAGTATCTCTATTTCCAGGGTCAAACATATAATGCTTTTTTCCTATGTCTTCTATGCCTATAGTATGTATACTTTTCTTGATGCTGCTTAATGTAGCATTGAATAATTTCATTGACACGTGCTCCAAGAGGAATGTAGATGAAAAATGGGAAAAATATGTAAAAAATACATAATTTCAATAGTTTGCAAAGATAAAGGACAGCATCTTCAATATGATCAAAAATACACGTTTCCTCTCTGTCTGTCTTTCTGTTTCTATATCCGTCCATCCATCCATCAATCCTTCCATCTACTAACCTTAGGTCAATGAGTGAAGGATAACCAATGATCTTCCTGATCTGCCATACTTCATGCGATTGTGATATGTGGGCTTCAAGTAAAAAAAGGTTAACAAACCCCATTAAACTGGGCAATATTATTTCCATATTTCTGTGGAATGTAAAGTCCCCCTGCTGCAAGCTGTTTCCCGAACGCTAAATTACAATACCAAAGGGTGGCTAGTTCCCCTATCACTAAATGCAACTAAAACTGAACTGTAATCACATACAGGAGGCTCCTGCAGTGTCTAGCAAGCTATTAACAGAGGAGGAGATAAGAAAATCTAAATTAAACATAATTTGTAATAAAGGAAGTTTAACCCCTTAAGGAACAAACTTCTGGAATAAAATGGAATTATGACATGTCACACATGTCATGTGTCCTTAAGGGGTTAAACATTAGATAACTCTTTACAGGAAGCGTTAGGAAAGTTGTGCAAGTCCCATGCAGAGGGGTGTGACTAGGGCTTGAAAACAAAGTGATTTAACTCCTAAATGGCAGAGAATAGAGCAGTGAGACTGCAGGAGCATGAATATATACACAAAAACTGCTTCAATAAGCTAAAGTTGTTTTGGTGACTATAGTATCCTATTAACCCTACCCAGTCACTCCTGGAGTGAGATATATATAGATTCTTTACATAGAAAATGGGATTGTACATCTCTGAAATAGTGTGATATGGTGTTACATGGTGAATGAATGTCTTTGTGCATTGTAAACACCTTGATCTCTGCTTGCATAATTAAATTGTGGAAGCACATATAAAAAAAATCCCTATTTCCATGCGGATGCAAAATATTACTGTCTACATGAGACGTATTCTACTGATATAAAATAAATGGTTTTATAATGGGATGTCTACTGCGGCTGAGACTGAGACGGTGTGCAGATTAATGTTCTCATGAACCACATGTAAGACTCAGATCAGCTTTGCCGTGTGCAAAAAAAAAGCCAAATCCAATTCATTTGAAAGACAATTTATGTGGTATGTTTGTATTATAATACCTCTTAGAATAAATTGTGACAATAAAAGGTAGCTCGCTGTACTGTGCACCACCTACATAATAAAGAAAATATCAATTGGTGAATCCTTTGGGAGTCTATATAAGTAAATGACATTGACTTGAAACCACAGAGGGTGGGTACAACATTATTGCTGTGCATTTTCTGATGGGGAGAGAAGGAAACCCCGGTTACAACAGAAAATCTTTGAGTTTGAGTAAGTTGGATCACTCAAACAGTTCATGTAATTAAAATACAAGTTGATAATGTGCATCAAAACCAACATGCAGAAAACCAATTGTATATTTAAAATATACATATACCTATACAATGAATGTCTTGGCTGTACTTTGGTTTCTATTAGACGTGCTACCCTCCAAAAATTCATTCACACATACAGTTTTGAAATATATTTTCTTTTGCTGAAGGAACAATGCACCAAAACCACTTCAGCTTAAGGAAGGGGTTCTGGTGCAAACTGACTGACACTGCAAGTCTTTGCAATGCAAACACTGTCTTTACTGAGAGGGGTACTAAAGGTAACTTAAACTTTTTATTCAATTATTTCTAGGGAGATAAATATAAATAGTGGAGAAACACTTTAGGACTACATGATTTATTTCCTCCATGTGTTTTGTTATTCTTTAACAGGTAAATAGGTCATACATAATAATATTAGTAATAATAATAATAATAACAATAATAATATAATAATAATAATAACTAGAAAAGCTACAATTTCTTGGGAAATTGTGTGTAGTGTTCTTGCCTCCACCAGAAGTCTACAACTGGAGTGGTCGGAGTAACTGGGTGGAGTGGCTTGAGTAACTGTTGTGTGGTTGGATTGGCTGGAGTAACTGTGGAAAGGTTGGACTGGGCAGAGTAACTTTATGAAACATTGATAAGCTGTATTGTTGTAACATTGTATGTTACTGTTTTTCTGTTACAGGTATAACAAATTGACTAACATGGAAATGTATTTATTAAATGTGATAGTGCTCACTTTTGTGTTATCAAAACTGTAGGAATGACATCTGTTTAGAAAATGTGTTTCATCTAGCAGCCTCTGTGTTTCGGAACACTCTGCCGGCTGCTCACACACCTGGGTTCCTATGGCAACTCAGCAAGGACAGAGAAGAGCGGTTAAAAGCAAACTGCTCCAAATTGCTCACTTCACTGGTGGTTGCCATCTTCAAACGGTCGTAGTTTATAAATGCTACAGCGAAAAGCTTTATAATGTGAGAATCACAAGAACCAGACCTACATTTGATGTCTCTGAAATATTAAAAATGAAGGCACAGTCGCAGTTTAGAAATTGCCCTTCAAATTTGAGGTGGCTAGAGTGGAGTTTCAATGAATGTGGGAGGAGTTAGGGTGGTAAATTTGGCTACAATAAGAATAATAATATATAAGTGAGATAATAGGAAGTGGTCTTGCCATGCAAGAACACTTAATAATAATATGTCATTGATACCTGAGATCAGCAAATGTTCATAGAGTTTTGACAAAAACAAGAGGACTTAAGGGGACACTATAGTCACCAGAACAACTACAGCTTAATGTTTATAGCCCTTCGGATAGCGGATAAGAAATCCACTCCTTTACTTAGCCCATTATGAGATTCAATTTTGTACAATGACAAAATAAAACACACAATAACATAAAAAATGCAAGCAAGAAAGTTGGCTTTTTATCATACTTAAAGGGACAATATAGTCACCAGTGTGTAAACACTGCCTTTTCTTTTCAGAGAAAAGGCAGTGTTTTCATTGCCCCCTAGGGATTTCTCCAATCACCACTCCTCAGATGGCCACTGTATGTGCTCTCTGGGGCAGTGCTGCACAGTAGGCAGCACTGCCGTTCAACGTCTCCACGCTCTGCATGAAGACGCTGAACTTTTTTCATAGAGTAGGTGCTGATTTGCCAAAATGTTGTTAGGCCCCGCCCCCTTCCTGGCTCCTTGCCGATTGGCTAAAAATGGCCATAAATTCTGATGATTGGGGGTATGGCCAGTGCCGGCAAACCCTTGTGGCGCTGGAAATAAGGTGAGTTTTAAACCCATCTAATGGGGCAGAGGGGAGCAAACTACCTAAATGGTAGTTTTAACACTATAGGGTCAGGAATACATGTTTGTGTTCCTGACCCTAAAGTGTTCCTTTAAGCTTCTAATAAGTTTGGTTCATCAAAGATTTTTGTACATTGTTAATATACATTCTAAGCTAAATTCACATTTTCATAAGTCAAAATTATCAAAAATATTTTTTTCTACCATTTTCTTTTTTTACTTATCTAGCCAATCTAACATTCAAAAAATAAATCGATATCTCTGCCAAGAATGTTTAAACAGCAATATCATTTGTGATTAGCTACATCTATATTTCAAGAAACTGCAATTGGGCATTAAGCATTATAATATGATAATGGTTTTCCGTATATTACAGTGCACTTTTTTATTTTAATCATAAGTCTACTTTAAATATCTTTCAATATGTCTAAATTTAGATGTCTTGAGAGGGAAATTTTCTCCACCTCACTTGACAAAATAAAAGACTTTTATATGGCTGCAGTCAGCAGGTCCCAGAAAAAAATCATACACACACTGAAAATGATGTTCTATTAAAAATGTCGACAGAGTAGTAATTATGAATGTCAGTATGAGAGCGGGCTAGGCAGGAATGATTGTGAAGCATTTTTCAGCATTCAACTTTTGAACATATATTTTTGTAAAAAAAATAAAGGAAACAGATATCTTTGTGTGCAAATTACTTATATTAGTCAGGTCTTTGCAATTCTTGTGCTGTTATTTTATTGGTTATAGAAAGTTATTTTGAAATTCTATAATATTCTAAAAAGCAAATATTACAAAAGACCTTTTATTCACATGTTTGTTACTGACAAAATATGCTTCATATAAATTGGAAAACTTTATTTATATAATTTAATAATTCCAAACAAAGAGAAAGAGGAAAAAATACATAGAAGCCTACGGGATACAATGTGTCCGTCCCATGGGCTTCTAATGAATAGTCAGCAACCCTGAAATGAAATAAAACCTAACTTTTAATAGGTAGTCTTAAAAATACAAACAATGTGTATACGAGGAGAAAAAAAACAGCCAAGGGCTGTATAGAGCAAAACAAACTATGGACAGAATGGCGGACTAATAAAAAAGGGGGAAAGAAAAAATAATCTACTTATAGAGTCTAGTGTGCCACCTAGACTAAAAAAAAACAGTGCCCACTTGGCTTCAGACCAAGGGCCTTTATAAATGCGGGCACTGCAAAGCCTGCAGTTTCATTTCACCCTCCAAAATTGTACGGAACAAAGCAACATCCAAAGACATAGTGGTGAATTCATTCATCAATTGTAGCTCGACTAATGTTGTCTATCTTATTACCTGTGAATTTGGATTACAGTACATTGGCAAAACATACCAACAATTACGTCGACGTATTCTGCAACATACTAACTCTATTTCGAATCTACATATGGATACACCTATAGCAAGACACGTACGACTAAATCATGCTTCTAGTCCCAATGTACTTAAATTCCAGGTAATCCAAAAGATTTTCCAAAACCACAGGAAAGGCGATATAAATATTACATTATTAAAAGCGGAATCCCGTTGGATCTATCTGTTCCAAATGCTATATCCGAAAGGATTGAATGAGGAGTTCAATTTTACTCCATTCATCCATTCTTAATGGATAGCACGTTGGAGCTATGGCAATAAGTACCCTCTCTACTCTTTGCAAATTGGTGTTTTCTAACAGTTCATATTTGGGTCTTCTTGTAATCTCTTTATAGTTACTGTAAAGGATCCTTGCATTCGTGCAGCGATGATCCTTGCAGCTTCTCCCAAAATCCAACTGAAACGAAGTGATTATAACTCCCAATGCCACAAACATGAGTCGAGACTTCATGAAGGGGTAAAACGATCTGATTTACTATGGGCTACCCGCCTGGTATTTATGCAGGTCTTCCACCTGGTGGACACTCCCCTAGGGGACCAGATGGAAGACTGGGACAAAAGTAACACAGTAGCCAATCACAGTGGCTATAGCATAAGCACTCCCCTTTTACATAAATCACTCCCTCTTTTCCATCCTGGAGATAATTAACTTAAGGTAGCAAAGAGAGCCTTAATTATCTCCAGGAAGAAAGAAGCATGGCTTTTCTTCTTTAGCAAAACAGAATAAAAATATATAACTTTCTTTTTACACAACATAAACTTTAAGTTCCACATATCCCCAGATAGCTTGGATCTGAGGGCATATTCTAGGCGAATAGCGCTCAGATCCCACGAACACAGTTCTCAGAATCGTCGACCGAAGTTTGACTTTCACCGGCCGTTCGTGTGTTTCCAGCCGACTGCAAGTTCCATACTATAGCTATCTGGGGTCGGCCACTTTCGCATACTTTAGCGCACGAATGAAGTAGTACCCCTTCATTCGTGTATTTTCCACCGTATGAACGAGGATGGGCGAAGGTAGCAGCGGTGTTCGACAAAATAGGTAGCCGAAATCACTTCCAGGGAATCCTCACCATTTACCGCTGTGCGTTCGACAATACAAAATGGCGATTGCCACGTGTTCGGTAGATGAATGCGGACCACCCGCTATTCACCAATTAGTCTGTGGTTAACCGCAACAGCCAGGGTGGTCAATAGGCACCACACGACCTCAGTGGGAGGTCGGTGGTTCGGTAGTTCGTTCGCATTTATTGTTATTTCCACGAAATCCCGCTGTAATTCTCCAAATAACCGAACAGGCTTGTTCATATAGTCTGTAAATAGGGTATTTTGTTACAGTTACTAATTGTATTATTTTAATTTATCTATTTAATGGCTTTTGTCCTTTTTGCTAATTATCATATCATCATACAGTATCTCATTATGCCTCATTCTCCTTTTCATCATATTAACAGCATTCTGCTACTCAGGTCTTTTTCCCCCATAATTATAATAGATAACTACTTTGAGCCTCTATCCCAGAATAAATCTATTCCTACCCTGTTCCCCTTTGACTTTAGTGAGTTAGTAACAACGTTTGAGATTTTTTGTTACTATCAACAGTATCTAATAAGTGTCACCTCTGTTTGAGTCATATACTATACATGTTAGTTACACCGATCGTAATTCACATTTCTGGCCAGTTTTATCACACTGTGCCCTCTACTCGATCAGTATACACTCGTGCGTTTTGAACCCTTTGTGATCATCACTCTATTTATAATAGAATGTTCATTTAGATGGGTAGTTGCATGTCTTTTCGCTGTGTTTACTTCAGCGAATAAATAATAACCTTGGGACTCCTTTGGTATCATTAAAATTAAAATTAATATTATTAGTCAGCATTGATCGCTGTTTTCATTCGATTGTAGACTTTATGCATGTAGTCTGGGTTAGCCCTCTTATGGGGCTTTTTAGCCCTTAGGTGTATAATACCAGTGTTCTTCAAGTGTACATTAAAACGTATAACTTTAATTCTAACTCATCATGTAAACACACTGTCATCTCTTATTTTCCGTGCCCAGTTGCCGAACCACTCGGGGTTAATGGGTATCAGACTTAAGCTCCACCCCCTCATTTTTGATTGATGAGATCATAATCCAATCACTGAGGTGGGCTTGGTATTTAAACGACCGCCAACTACACGTTCGGTTCCCTTTGAAGAGCCAGTTCAGGCGAAAAGCGCGTCGGGACTAGTTATCATAGAGGGTGGTGGAGATAGACAGGGACGATGCTGCAGCTGTGATACTTTTTTTTAGCTCCATATCAACCACCCTTTTTGTTTATCATTATCTTTTATTCTTTTGATGTTTCATACTAGTGATTTTCTTTCATGATGTTATTTGATTTATTTATTTTTCTACTTAGTGGACAGCGGACTTGATAGGACTCAGGGGATTTGACTTAGTAGTATTACATTGGTAGTGAATAGGAGGGAGACCTTGGCTGTTTTTTTCTCCTCGTATACACATTGTTTGTATTTTTAAGACTACCTATTAAAAGTTAGGTTTTATTTCATTTCAGGGTTGCTACCTATACATTAGAAGCCCATGGGACGGATACATTGTATCCCTTAGGCTTCTATGTATTTTTTCCTCTTTCTCTTTGTTTGGAATTGTCATTCATTAGGGGTTACCCCCAGCCTTCAATAGCAACTCGATATTCTATTTCCATCCCTCTCCCATTTTTTCTTTATATATAATTTAATACAACCAATAAAATCCATATTTGTAACTGGATTTTAACCCATTAGTGACTAGACCGCTTTTCAATTTTCTTACCGTTTGGGAACAGGGCTGTTTTTACATTTCTGCTGTGTTTGTGTTTAGATGTAATTTTCCTCTTACTCATTTACTGTACCCACACATATTATATACCATTTTTCTCGCCAATAAATGGTCTTTCTAAAGATACCACTTTTTCTCACTTTGACCCCCAAAATCTGTTACACATCTACAACCGCCCAAAAACATGTGCTAACGTTTTTAAATGTTATCTTGAGTTTAGAAGTACCTGACGTTAACATGTTCTTAGCTTTATTTTGCAAGTTAGAGGGCAATAAGTACAAGTAGCACTTTGCTATTTCCAAACATTTTTTTTTCAAAATTAACAAAAGTTACATTGTAACACTAATATCTGTCAGGAATCCTTGAATAACCCTTCACATGTATGTATTTTTTTAAAAGAAGACAACATAAGGTATTAAACTTAGGGTATTTTGACTCTTTTCATGCAACCATTTTACCACCAATCTATGCCAAATTAAAAAAAAAATTGGTGATTTTTTTGACACACATAGCAATATAAGAATACATGTACTGCGAACTTTAAGGGTTACTGCCAAAGAACACCCCAATATGTGTTCAGCAACATCTCCTGAGTACAGTGATACTACCCATGTATAGGTGTGTCAGGTTCTCTGGGGGCTAAAAGACCTTATTTGGAGGGTGCGCATTCCAGTTTTCCAACTTAGAATTCTCACTGCTGATCATCATGCACCCAAGTCCTATTTAGGAGATTTTTGAAGCTTGCCAATGAAATTTACCTCCATCAAACCAGATATTTGTTTTAAAGTAGACAACCCCCGGTATTGAAAATTGGGTGTGTCCACTCTTTTTTAGTAGCCACTTAGTCACAAACCCTGGCCAAAATTAGCATTTATATTTGGTTTTTTTTTGCTTTTTTTTACACATAAACTGCCATTTCACCGATGATATTATAAGCATAATAAATTTTACTGCTCTAAAACATTCATATTTGTATAGGGTAATGTCTCACAAGTATAACAGTACCCCTCAAGTATAGGTTTTATGTTGATTTGGAAAGGTACAGGTTCAAACATAAGATTTGCCAATTTATATTTTTGTAAATTGCTATTTGCCAGATTGGCTATGTTTCAAAAACAGTAAAACGTATCACAACAATATCATCAGAGAAAATGCATTTTTTGTTTAAAAAAATGCAAAGAACAAATAAAAACACAAACTTTGGCCAGCGTTCGTAACTAAGTGGCTACTGCAAAAGACTGACACTTTAGCTTGCTGAAAAACGTTATTTGTGAAGAGTGTGTTCTCTTTCTATTTTCTTTTTTTTCATTTTGCTAAAAGTGCAGATTTCAATAGAAACTGACACATTTATAAATTAACCTGGTTACACCCCTTTGGCGTTCAAGCATACAACAGGTAATGTTACTTCCTGGTTTTGTTATCTCAATGCAGCTGGTCTCAAGAGACAGCAATTGCCCAGAGCACCTGACTGACAAAGTCTTCTCATTGAGCTGTATTGGGAAGTATGTGATTGGACAGCCACAGAAAGCCTGTGCGGAGTTAGAAGGGGAGATCTTGCAAAGGCAAGAGAACTGCAAGTTAATTTTTGATATATCCCAAATGAAAAAATACATTGACCCTTTAAAGATGGTTTGCCAAGTCAGGGATCATTTGCAATTTTGTAAGGAAATATCTGCTTGTTATCCATGTACTTTACTTATACAAAAATAATGTTATTTTTACCTTGTGTGTCTAGCCTCTTCTCTAATTTTGCTGCTCTTTGATATGGTTTAGGATGCCATAATATTTGTTTTGTGGTTTTAATGTACTGCCCTTTAACTAGCATGTATTTCTTTATAAGATTGCATTTGCTGCTTTGCACCAGACCGGGAAATAGTGTTACATTTTCTGGATTGGCAGCAGCAATTAAACAGCAGTGACAGGGCTGGAAAGCAGATGGTAACCAGTCACTAAACAGCAGTTGTGGCACCCATAGATAGTTTTAAGTAGTGGTAGCTAGAAATTCCTTGTCAGAACTTTTTTTCTAAATTTGGCCGTCAGTAAACAACAGCAGCAACAGACACTTTAGAAATCAGTGTCTGGCCTGTAAAAAAATAGTAACACGATTGGAAATGAGCCTCAAGTTATTTTAATGACAATGTGGTAAAATGTATACTGCAAACTGGTATAACGTTACCGTCAGTCTGTAGAAAGCACATGAAATAGTAAATGATTAATGCTTAGTGATGCAAGTTTTTTTTCCCTGGTGATTGTGTACCAAAATGACTGAACCAGTATTTGAAGGCACACTATATGCACCGAGACCACATTATCTCAATAAAGTGGTCTGGATGAAATGTCTCTGCAGTTTTGTTCCTGCAGTGTAAAATATTGCCGTTCCACATGAATTGCATGGGTTTAAATAGTGTGCCTTCAAATACTGGTTCAGTCACTTTGGTACACAATCACCAGGGAAAAAAAAACTTGCATCACTAAGCATTAATCATTTACTATTTCATGTGCTTTCTACAGACTGAAGGTAACGTTATACCAGTTTGCAGTATACATTTTACCACATTGTCATTAAAATAACTTGAGGCTCATTTCCAATCGTGTTACTATTTTTTTACTGGCCAGACACTGATTTCTAAAGTGTCTGTTGCTGCTGTTGTTTACTGATGGCCAAATTTAGAAAAAAGTTCTGACAAAGAATTTCTAGCTACCACTACTTAAAACTATCTATGGGTGCCACAACTGCTGTTTAGTGACTGGTTACCATCTGCTTTCCAGCCCTGTCACTGCTGTTTAATTGCTGCTGCCAATCCAGAAAATGTAACACTATTTCCCATTGGTAAGTTGAACTCTACCATTGTTAGAACAGCAGATCAATCAAGCCCAAAGCACTGTCTGAACACAGTTAAATATCAAATGTAAAAGTTTCAAAGTCCTAATACCATTGATAAATTAAAATTCCTGAATCAGCACTTATCAATTAAAAGCCAACAAATCTGCATATCCTCCCAAGTCCTTGAATGTCTAGGAATGTCGCCAAATAAGATATCAAGTAATTTCTTAAAAGCTTTTTACTAACACTTGTCGCATGAAGATCAGAAACAAAAAATGAAAACTTAAAGACAAAAATATATTTTATAGAATAATTACTGATAAAAGCTAATCAGTCATTTATTAATTCACTTGATTAAAGAAATAGAAACTAGTAGCCCTAATATACATCTTGTTTTCTGAAATCATAATTGTAAAATTATATCTTAGAGGGAATTGTTATGCATGGATTGTTAAAGTTTATTGACAAAGTTTTTTTATATTTTTTTTTTTACTGTTTTACATAAATGCCACCCATGTTGAGAAGAGATGGGTGCATGGATCCAATTGTTCCTCAAATCGATAAGGTTGTTTCATTGTTTTATCAGTATCCGTGTTGGATTAGGGTCTTCATTGGCTGAGAGCTAAAAATTAAACAGGCATAATACAAAATTATAATTTGTGTTACTGCTTTTGAGAGCCTGATAATTTTTTCTAGAACTAGACTTTGTATTTAACCCCTTAAGGACCAAACTTCTGGAATAAAAGGGAATCATGACATGTCACACATGTCATGTGTCCTTAAAGGGTTAAATATAAAAAATATTGCCAAAAAGCTATGCGGGGGGGATTTTGGACACTTTAGAGTTTTTCTTTCAAGCATAAAGACTAAAATATATTCTATAGGCTCTATTTATTCCCTTTTACTGCTTGGGTGATGGTAAAATCTGTTGTTGTCTGGCTCAATTTAATGTTAAACATGAGCCACAAAGTATAACTGACTCACTGACTTTTTAGAAATTTGAAATGATGCGGAATATCACAGCACAATATAAAAAAAAAATCTGAAATATCAGGTTCATATTACATATGCATTATTATAAGTATGTTTTATGAAAATACTTTCTTCTTCATTACTAATCATAAGCTCAGGATCATAAGTAATTATAAGTAACTATTCTTATATACCTTGTGATTTGTTAACCAACCAATTAGTAATTTAATAATTTTTTATTTATGCATCATTTTTGTCATATGTGCTATATTTAAATTAAATATTGTTGAACTGTTTAGAAAATGTGACTTTGGGTTAACAGTCTAAAACAGTGTTTAACATAACAAGCATGATGCTAGATAAAGTATAATTTATGAGTATAACCTATTAAAAATCACCCTTTTTGGCATCTCTGTTAAACTTGTGTTGCTAATTAGCAAAGGATTAGCAAGATCACAAACTCACAACTGACTATCTTCAATTTTATTCTGCCTGATTTGCAATAGAAGTAGAAGCCCAATTGTTACATTGTACCTCATTACAACAATGCAGCTCTTGGTTAATGAACCCAGAAAAAATATTCAGCATCAATTTAACCACAATTTTCCAACAGTGAACACTGAGCAGCAGATTTAAAAAGGTCAAAACCTTACTATGATCATTTAGGAAAATTGTAATATCCATTTTATCACATTTGCAGAATTAAATTTTTTGGTCTGATCTACGATCCCTGCGAGACCATTTCACAAGGCTCAATATTTAAATTAACCATGGATTGCATAAATTAACGAATACTAAATCTCAGAGAACAATAACACTAATATTTTAAACTTCACAGTGAATGGTGACTGATTAAAAATTTATGGAGCTTTGTAACAATGGAAACATTAAATCTGTTATAGAAAGTACTTATACATATAGAGCGATTTATATATATATATATATATATATATATATTTTTTTTTTTTATATTCTTGCCTCCTTCATTGCTCCCCTGAAGTCCCAGCTAAAAAACAAGATCTATCCCATTAAAATACATGCCCTACACATGCCCTACCAGTCATCAGCTACCAAAACTGGGATAATAAACAGGTCAAGAAAAGAGCTGGACGTCATATATTAAGATCTAGATGCAGAAACTACTTCTGATAAATGGATGACTTTCCATGAAATCTAGTACTCCGAGACTATACACAAGCTTGAAGAAAATAACTTGGGGCCTAATGAGTATCAAGGCTACTGCCCTGGATGAAACACAGAGCACTGACAAGGACATCATGAAGATGGCTACCAAAAATGAACTGCAGAGGAAAAACTGGAGACAACATACGCTAGACGATGCAGGTAAAGAGGAGGTTCTATGGCAAGACAAACCCCTGCATATATCATCAGCAAATAGAGGATGTGGCTCACGTTATGAAATCCTACTAGTGGTTGGAAAAAGCAGGACTAGAAGACCGCACTGAGGAAATAATACTAAGAATAGGATCAGGCAATCAGCACCAGATCAAAAGATATACTGAGCATCACCAAAAAAGTTGCTTTGCTTGTGTACCAAAACGTCTGCACAGAATATGGGCTGGATCTGTCTAAGTCCAAAGAGGGGTGCCACCAATGGTAGCAGAGAATAACGGGGCTGAGATCATGTTGAACTTTCAGATCCAGGCAGATAAGCAGATACTCATGAAGAAGGTTGGACTGGGCACATATAGGTGGTGTTAAGGCAGATTTATTACCACAGGAGCCTTTATTAACCTGGGAGCCAAAAATGTTTTATGATTTTCCAATAAATCTCTCCTGTATGTGCCCGGTCCAACTTTCTTTGTGATTATTACACTGGAAATGGTCCATCCTGGTCTAGAGCCACTGCGGTTGGAAATTATTTAGTGAGTTGCACTCCATATTATGCATATTTAAGATAAGATACAGGCCAACCAATCAGACATTGTGGTGGTAGACAAGGATCAGAAGAATGCAGAGGTGGTGGATAGGGCAAAACCCAGTGACCATAACATCATATATTTATGTTTCTCCTTCATCAGAGCATACAGGCATGCTGAATTTTCATGTTTCACTTTTATGGGCAAACGTTCTAGAGGCATATTTTTCAGTTTCAATCTCATTCAGACCAATTAAACACCAAAAGTGCTAGTCCATGCAATATTCCTAGATTGCAAATTCTAGTTCCTGCAATGTCTCTAGGTTGTAAGTGTTAGTTCATGAAATATCTCTAGATTGTAACCTAGTTCATCAATCTATTGCTCCTGTAACCTTTTGTAATTGCCTTATTTATTGTTACATATCCCCCTTTATAATATAATATTGTAAAGAGTTGTAGAATAAGATGGCACAATAAAAAAGCTAATAATAATAATAATAATAATCAAAACATAATTTGTAAATAATAAATTCAATACTGAAAATTAAACAATTAGATTTTAATCTTGATGGGTTGTCATTTTTCAGATGGAACAAATCAATTTCTGTCTGTTTTAGTTCTAATGTCATTTAGAAGAGAGAATAGGGTGACACGATATTAATTAAGGGCATTTGAAGTCAATAAAATCAATCAGCATATATACAGTGCTCTCGTTATGTGTCGTCAGCTTGTGTAGGATTGTATACTGGATTATTTTCTCTACTGATTATTATAAATGATCAAAATAATTTGTGAATATTAAAAATATAATTAAAACAATACTCATTTAAGCATCCATAAATCAAAAATCAGATTATAGATTTTGTATCTTTGCTGCAATGCCAATGAGAAAAAGAACACAACTAGAGTAAGATCACTTCATAGAAAACCAGAGAAACCCCAATAGCCATTTACTAAACAGTGTCACAGTTTCACAGACTGAATATAAGCTTGCTTTGTGGTATAAGCTACACTTATACAATAGATAAAAACTAATTCCAGTAGACAGGAGCAGCATTTTACGAAGTTAATCACAACTGTCACCTCAAAACTCATTTTTATTATAATATATTATATATAATAATAATCAGGTATTGAAATAAAAAGGATTTTAAAAAAAAAATATATGAGAAAAACTCATCCCTAATTTTAGTATATAGTAGAATCCTTCAGCCATACACATGCATCTTTGGTCGGACAGTGTATGAAAACCGACAGTAATTCTATATCGAGGTGGGAGTTGTAGAACTACAACTCCCATGATGTTTTGCATACCTTTAGAAGGCCTCTAGAATTACTAAGAATCATGGAAACTGTAGTTTTAAATCATCTGGGGCTCTACCTTTTGAGCACCCTTGCACTATCTGGTCTTACCCATTTCTTTTGAAATATTTTGTATTGCATTTCTGCAACAAAAATTTTTAGGGAGTAAAGCAAAAAACAAATCTATTTCCTTTCAATACTTGATAACAGGATTATTATGCAGTTCCTGTAATATTTTGGAGGTGGCAATTGTCCTGTAACTCTTTCGGGCTGCAATGCAGAGCTGATCTCCCATGTGACACTGAAAGGGAAAGTGCGACCAATAAAGTAATACATGATGGTGTCTGGAAGACCCCAGCATGTAATTGAAAAAAAGGATCAGCTCATTCACGTTAACATGAGATATAAATAAAGAATTAATTTTAAAATGTCTGCTTCATTGGAGGTGAATTAAACTGAGTAGTGTCCTTTGCTTTAAAGGTATTACACATTAATTAAACATATGCTTTGGATGAGTTAATGCCCATAAACATTACTTCATTGTTTGAAACAACTGCAAAGCCTGTACTTACACAGGGAAAATAAATCAAGTGGCCGGACTCACAGATCTTAAAACTGTCTTCAAGGCACTTGGTAAATCAACATGTATGTTTTAAGGATTTGTCTTTGAAGATATATAAAAAGCAAATAAAAGACAACTGATAACCACAAGTTTTGCAGTTGTGTTATTTGTGAAGATTGCTACTTTTTAGGAGAGAAATTGCCCATCAGATTCTATCATTGTATTTTAAAACATTACCTGTTTTGTTTATGGTTACAACCTTAAATACTCACTGTTATGTCGTCTCAATTTGAGAAGTTTTAGATGTCATTATTTTGACTGTTTAAAAACTGTTAACTTGACTTCTTTTTTTTATATTGAGCTACTTGTTCATTGCATACTGAAAACAAAGCAAGCGTTCCGTAGCAATGTAAATAGCAATAAATGACCATACCTGCATGAAAATCGATCCCTACTGCAAATGATGTTCCAGATATCGGCATAAGGGCATCCATCCGGTCACTTGGGTCAAGTGGAATTCCTCTAATACCTTCATGAACGGAGTACATCAGAAATGATTCTATACCTGCAATTATAATTGAATTGTTAAATTAAAAGACATCCAATTCTACATATTTTTTTATGGTTTTCTGAATCTAAAGCATTATATTTTATTGGAAGTGGAACCCAGACCATTCCATCTCAATGCCATGTCCATGAGTGTCATGTCCCACCATTTTAATCCTGCAGCTGCAAACATTACTGTTCTGCAAGAATGGTAATGTTCTCATTGCAGGGCTAAACTGCCTCTAATGGCTGCCATGCTGATAGCCAATAAAAGTACTTCTGCCGAAATAGTGAAGTAAGTCTCCACTATTTCAATCAGATTATCTCTTAGAGACTGAGAACATCGATCTCGATGATCTCAACCAAAGTGGTGGAGCGGCACGTCAGAGGCCACCGCTGAGTAAACGCACCTTTTTAACCCTGGCAGTGGGGGAACAGTCATCTAAATAGTGACTAAGGCACTATAACATTAGGAATACACATATAGTGTTTCTTTAAAAAAGATAAAAATTATATATTAATTGTATTCTGCAGAGTTTACTACTAAAACAACTGATCTAAAGTACAAATATGAAGTTACAGTATGTATTTTACCTTGACACGACATGCGATTTTTCTTAAGGTTGTAGCCAACAGTACACATACAGGTCCGTGTAGATTCTGAGGTTGGTAAACATAGCTGAGAACATCCACCATTGTTCATCTGACATGGATTGCTACCTGTAGGTGATTTAGAGAAAATCCTAATAATTATTTAGGACTGGAAGGCAAAAAATAGTTATGTAATATTCCAAACAAATATGCTTTCTCAATGGAGTGATTTAGAAATATTCCAATAAAATTATGCTGTAAAATATGCCATTGTTAAATAAATCAAGGTGTTGACCCTATGCATATAGACAGAGTGTCATTGGTGTAATTTAAAAGACACTATAGGGACCCAGACCACTTCACCTCATTGAAGTGGTCTGGGACCAGTGCCCCTGCCTCTTCAGGTCAGCGGCATAGAGCTAACTAAACCAGAAAGTAACACGATCTGTTGTCTGCTTGAAGGCCCAGGGTGTAACCAGGTTAATTTATAAAAGAATCAATTTCTAATGAAATCTGCACTTATTGCAAAATGAAAAAAGAGGGCACACTCTTCACACATAAAGCTTTTCAGCAAGCTGAAGTTGTTTAGGGGTCTGGAGTGACCCTTTAAAGATTTTTTGCCAAGTCAGAGATCATTTGCAATCTTTTAAGGAATTATCTGCTTGTTACCCATGCACTTTACATATATAAAAATAATGTAATTTTTACCTTGTGTAAGCCTTTAACTCTGTGAAACACAGCTGGATGTCCTCATGCATTGAATGAGGACATTAAGCATCTTGCAAAACCCTACAGGAAAGCATTGGTATTTTCAATAGGGAAAGCCTAATATGAGCATAATGCTTGCTGTGCATGCGCAATATTTTTTTCCCTCACACTGACATTGGAGGAGTCAGAGCTAACGCTGTGGGACCCCGGCACTGGAATAAGATAAGTGTTTAAAGAATTAATTAATTATTTCATTGCTGCTGGGGGTTGGGGGAAATGGGGACAGAGGGACACTATGGTGTTTGCAATACAGCTTTGTATTCCAAACACTATATTGTTCATACTAGTGGTGTTATCTATTGTGTGGCAATCACAGGAAGTGGGAAGACTTGAGAGTAGGCTTATCACTGTGACATCTTCAGTCCTTATATTTAGCATCCTTATATTACTAAAAAGAAAAAAATGTAATGAAAGCATCATAGTTATTATTGGTATTCTACATATTCAGAGCTTTTTCCTAAGGCAGTAAAAGTGATCAATCCTTGCTTTAAGTTTCATCCGCATCTTTAGCTTATTTTAGATAGCCTTAGGAATGATTAGCGAAACGCAAATACTGTTGGAGAATGTTTATAATGTTCTTGTTTATTTAAAAACCGTTGTGCTAATTCTATAATTATGTAGATAAAATCCGGTAATCAAAGGAACAAATGTACAATAAGCGTTTTATAAAATAACTAAGGCTAACACCCTATGGTGACTGGGGAATAGTGAGTAAAATAATTTGGTAATGCGAAGTATACACTCACCTTGGAATAATAAATAAAAATGGAGTCATTTGTGAATACACCCTCCCACAATGTAGAATACTTTGTATCAATGTGGACTATATACACACATATAATCACATTTTACATACAATCCTCCAATGTTCACAATTTGCATCCTCCTACCTAATATAACTGGATTAACAGGAATCAGAGCTTATAAAACAGTTTAGCATTGCATATAAATCGTCTTAATCAATTTCTGAAAGTAGATTGTCCTATAAAAAAGGCTTAGATTCTTAGTTATATTTAAAGGTAAGATGCCAAAATACCAGAGTATTGCAGTATGCAATGATACCTTCTTTATTGGACTAACATAATATTTCAAAGACAAGCTTTTGAGAGTTTTCCTTTCTCTTTAGGTCTGAAGCAATACTGATCAATCTGATAGAGTTTAACACTTAAAACAACTGATGTTAGAGACGGGGAAATGGTAGAAACACAAAAAGAAAATTATAGTATACCTTATTCAATAAATAAAACTCATATTAAATAGACAACAGCAAATAGAAACAATCCATTTTTTAATAATTAGATTTATACCTGATTCTTTAGAAAAAAAATAAATGAGGAATTGAAATATGTGTTGAGATCAGATGGTTGTACCAACTGAGTACAGTTGAATAATTCACCACTTTTAATGCATCAAACAAGGCTGAAATTATCTGTGAAAGGGAGACTTGAGTTCAATGTTCTGGCCTACAGTGAAAACTACCACGCCAACAGGACCTAGCCTTCACATCAAAACCTAACCCCAACGTGTTTCAGAAACTTTCACTCTCTCAAATGATGCAGAAAGGTTGAACATTCCACAACCTCACACAGATTCTTATTAACTGTGATATTACTGTATTGGGAGTCAGACATCCATGTATAGTTTATATGGTTACAATAAATTATACATTTACATTGTTGCTTCAAAAACAACTTTGAAAAATAAACAAAACAACAGACTTCTGTCTCTTGGGGAGAGAACACTTATTAGCAGAATCAGCTCCATAGCAAAGCACAAACTTTAGATTGTTGTAGAATGGATTAAATATTTAGAAAAATCTGTTCTTTTTCCCAGTATCACAGAGAATTATGATATTATCTGATGCAAATATATCTCTGCTTATGTGTTTCACAGATATAAAACAGTTATAAATTAGGAGACTTGAATCCTCAATTATTTTAACATGCAATTATCCTTTAACCCTAAAGCTGAAGATTTATACAAGTCACTACGGAAATAAAAGTCAATGTATTGTGACGTTTTATTTACTAGTATTTAGCAGTTTTAGTTGTTAAATTGCATGTACATTTCCTGTCGCACATGCAGAGCATATAATTTCTCAGCATGCGCCTACTTTTCCCTTCCTGGTTAAATGCTCATTTACCATTTTTTCCCCAAATTTCTTAACATGTTTCAGAAAAAGGTTTAGAATATATACGATCAAGTTTAGATTCATACCACAATGTATGTATCATGTTTTACAGCGGGTGGTTTAAAATCTATTATAAAAACAATGTGCGTTAAACGTCTTAAAAATTTTAACCCAGCATGATGTATATACAGTTTTAATGTTGCGATAATTGGTGTTATGTCTATTCCAGGTGAAAGAAGAATAATTATCTCTAATCGAGAATATTGCAAAGAATTCTTGCAAACTGGCCCTTTAAGATCCTCCGCATTTGTGAAATGCCCTGCTTGATCAAAAGCTCTGTAGTGCCCTGCTATTAAGTGAGAAGAGATTATGTTTCTTAATATTATTTCAATGCCTAGATTGTTATTATGAAATAGAATTAAAAGATATATTTCGGAAAAAATGTAAACACTTTGTTGTATATCTGCTATAAAAGACAAATAAAACTTAAAATTTACCTTTTTAAAGTAAAGTCATACCTTTTTTATGTACATTAAAACTACCAATACCTAATATTCTACATACTTAAAAGACACTATAGGCACCAAATCAACTTGAAGTAGTTTTAGTTTAGAGAGCATGTCCCTGCAGTCTTGCTGCTCAATTCTCTGTCATTTAAAAGTTAAATACGTTTTGTTTCTCTCTAGGCTGCCCTAGCCACACCTCCCATGGCTGTGATTCACACAGCCTGCATAAAAAAATGGTTCCACTTTCAAACAGATTCTAACTTGCAAAACAAAAATAGTTCACAAGGCTACCCTTGTAATCATTGGATGGAGCGGTGAAGAATATGTGTGTATATATGCAATAATGCTTACCTTAAATATATCAATATAGGTCTTGATGCAGTTTAACATGAAAAACATAAAAGTAAAACAACACTAGTGCAGATGGTATTTACAAAGTGCAAATGTGCACTCACAATTTTCAGAGCCTGAGTGATAAGGCTCTATAATAGTGTGGATGTGCTTTTAAGGCAGCACCCCCACCTTCTTCAGATACTCCCACTCTCAAAATAAGCAGAGATACAGTAAGGAATTATAGTGTAGTATATCTTTACTGATAACAAAGTAAAATCAATCAATGTAAAAGACTCTCACCTTAGGGCTTAGAGCCCTTGGTGTCAATTTGTGGGGTGACCCCCCCCAAAACTGGAACCTGGAGCAAGACCAACTACCAGCAATGCTTAAAATCCAATATTTATTGGATAAAAGTTAAAACATAAATTACAAAAAAAATAAAATAAAATAAGTATAGGATGCACTTATCAAGTCCTGATAGTTTAGTCTCTTAGGCCAAAATGTGTTTCACTGGTTATAGTTTCATCAGTTGGCACATCTGCACTTTTATAGAGCCTTATCACTCAGGCTCTGAAAATTGTGAATGTAAGTCTATATTTTCCTATTTGCACATTCATACTTTGTAAATACCATCTGAACTAGTGTTGTTTTATTTTTATATTTTTTATGTTAACCTGTATATTGGTATATTAAGGGTAAGCATTACTGCATATATACAAATATTCTTTAGTGCTCCACTTAATGATTACAAGGGTAACCTTGTGAACTATTTTTGTTTTAGAGCCTATATAATTTGCACTATTTTATATAATTTAAGCTCTTAATCACACTGACTCATAGAGAGTCCTCTTTGATTTTTCACAGATGTTACTTGCTTTAGAAGTTTTTAACTCCTGCTCTGTAATTTGAACTTTAATCACACACTGGGGATGAAATAACAACATCTAAATTAAACAGAATGTGCAATAAAGGAAGTTTTAAACATTAGATCTCTCTCTACAGGTAATATTTAGGAAGGTTGTGCAAGTCACATACAGGGAGGTGTAATTAGGGCTGTATGAACAAAGTGATTTAAAGTGACAGCTACTAAATGACAGAGAATTGAGCTGTGACACTGCAGGGGCATGGTCTATATACCAAAACTGCTTCCTTAGGGTAAGGTTGTTTTGGTGACTATAGTATCCCTTTAATAATGAATATCTGAGGAGATTTATCAAAAGAAATTTCTAAAATTACAATGGACCAATCACCATGGAAACCAGTGGAACTAGTTGACACACTTCATTGGTAATTTTACACCTTTTATATTTCTTCCATGACTCTTTAAAACAGAAGATTTTTATAAATCTCCCCCATTATGTTAAACTGATATCTGATCTAGTTCACATAATCATTTTGTTAAAAACACACTCCAGGCACCAGTACCACTTTAATACATTTGATAAATATTGAACTCATTAATTTGCTGTGAGTGAGGGTGTGTGGCTAAAGAGGCAGGCTTATGGTGCAGCATTTGCAAAATATTTATTTATTTTATGAAAAGAACTATAAAGATTTGAGCATGCAAAAACCATTAAGCATATTAATGATGACAAAACCCTATCAAATGCATTAAAGCAGTATTGTTGCAAAGGGTTTGTAAAGACAATTAAGAGAACGAAAGAAAATAAGAACAAAAAGGAACATATATTGAACATATATTTGCAACATGCAACATAGCTTTATGGCAATATAGGATGCACTTTGATAAAAAAAAAAAGTGGGATAGTAAAAAAAAAGATTCATGATACCTTTCTCTCAATCTAGCCTTGTTCTGTAATCCTATGTATAATTGTGTTAATTAATTATTGCAGTTTCCACATCTGGCATCCCAGAAATAAAATCACTGAATTGTGCTTACCATCTACTGCACTATATATATTTTTTTTAAAATTACAATATTGTCTCGGCCGAGATTTGTTTTGCGTCATTATATAGAATAAAAAAAAAAAAAAAATTATTTTATGCTGTCTTTCACGAATTCAGTTCATATGTTTTATAACCAGACTGATTTCATGGGCAGAAAGTGAATCAACTGGACATTAGAAATAACTAAATGACCTCTACCAAGTGTTGTGGAATGTTGGGAGCTAATAAACCAATCTGAGGGAATATTAGGTTTTAATTGGCTAGAAGCAAACTATTTTTATAAGTAACATACATAGAGAATTTGTAGTGCAATTTGATGAAGCTACCACTTTACGAAAAACATGCTGCCGGCATACCTTTCTTACAAGGCCAGGATGTCAGGAGCATGCATTATAAAGAACTACGCAGGTTGAGTTCATGAGTCAGATTCAAGTCTTTGTGAGTAGCACATTTTCTAAATTTGATAAAACAAACACATTCTCTGTTTTGTATCGTTTTGTTTTGTTTTTGAGTGAGTTCATTGGAATACAGGACACTAAAGAGTGAATTACAAATGTAAGCTCCAAACAGGCAAACTGGAAAACTTCTTCAAGTCAGCTATGCTTTTAGGTTGACTACTCTGGTCTTAAATTTGAATTTTATTGAATTATATTATCACATCAGTAAATAACATGAGTGAATAGCTCGTTTGGAAATTGTATCTCCAAAGTGGCTATTTTACTCATGTTTAACGAACAGGATTTTTAGAAGATAGACCTTTCAGAACTTATCTAGGTTATGTAGTTTTTAATGATGATTCCCCAATGATTCTGATGATGATGATGATGACTGTTCTGATGATGATGATGATGATGACAATGATATCATCATCATGATATCAGCCACAACATTAAAACTACCTGCCTAATATTGTGTAGTTCCCCTTTGTGTTGCCAAAACAGCTCTGATGTGTTGAGGCACCAAGACATTAGAAGCAGATACTGCAAGTTGAGAGCTGGGGCTTCCATGGATTTGAATTGTTGTTCCAGCACATCTCACAGGTGCTCATTTGCCAAGGAATGTTCCTCAAACCATTCCTGAACATTTTTTGCAGTGTGGCAGGGTGCATTACTTTGCTGGAAGAGACCACTGCCATCAGGGAACAAAACAATCTCAAGCTAGGTGGAATGTGTCAAAGTATCATCTATATAAATGCCAGGATCCAAGACTTCATAAAATGCTTCTTCCCATAGCATCATGCTGCCATCTCTTCCCAAGATAAATGACACGCGCACACAGGGGCCAGCCACCTGATCTATAAGAAAATGTGATTCATCTGACCGGGTTACATTCTTCCATTGTTCTATGGTCCATTTCTGAAGCTCTAATCCCAAATTGAAAGCACCTTCAGCAATGGACAGGGTTCATCATAGGCACTAGGACTGGTCTGCAACTATGCAGCCCCATGTGCAGAAAACTGCAATGCACTATGTGTTCTAACAGCTTGCTATCATGGCCATCATAATTTTTTTCAACAATTTGAGCTACAGTAGCTATTTTGTTTGATTGGACCAGATGGGCTAGCCTTTGCTCCCTCCCCACGCATCAATGAGCCTTGGGAAACCATGACCCTGATGCCTGTTCACCAGTTATCCTATCTTGCATTACTTTTGGAAGGTACTAACCACTGCATACTGGAAACACCCCACAAGACTTGCCTTTTTGGATGCTCTGACCCAGTCTAGCCATCACTATTTGCCCTTTGTCAAAGTCACTCAGATTTTTTTTCTTGCATATTTTACATGCTTCAAATACATGAAATTCAAGAACTGAGTATCCACTTGCTGCCTAATATATCCCATCCCTTGACAGGTTGTACTGTAGCAATATAATTAAAGTTATTAACTTCTCCTGTCAGTGGCTTTAATGTTGTGGCTGATCAGTGTATAATAGGTATCCACACAGATAATGACCTAGTCAAAGGAAGACTTATTAGCTTAATTCTAGGAAGCTATTGCCTGTACCACACTTTGTGCAAATTATAATTGAAAAACAAAGGTTATCTTAGATCTAAAAAAAATAAAAGGGTAATATATTTTCTACATTACACCACTCTTTATTATAGGACATATATGCATTGCTTTCTTTTTGTTGTCTTTATTTACATTTTAATTACACATAACATATGAAGTAGAGGTTTTTGAAGAAAGATTGTGTGATATTTATCAGTATTCACAGTTGTCCAGCTGAAATTTGCCTGTGAACACAGCATGTAACTGAGGTCTACTTGACTAACGAGACGTCTCACAATCCTCTTGCGATCTGTGTCAAAGTGACTAATGAAGTCTCTAATTGCACTTTGGTATCCAAAAGAGGCAGCAATGTAAGCACCTTAAACACCACTAAACTGGCCATTTTTCATCTTAATAGAGCTTTTAAGGTACCTGCAGTGATACTGTTAATGGGATTGTCTGTTATATTGATGATTTTACCAATATTCTAGAGGTGCACAGAGTCATTTCCCTGTATTTAAATGTAACCAAATTTGACTAATCACATACCCAGATATCCAATTAAAAAAACAAATTGTCAACATGTTCTATGCCTAGTTAAAGCTTATGAAGTAATAGAAAAATATTTAGACATCGTAAACATTGCACCTTTTTGGGGGCATTATCAATACCTTTTTTATAAAGTAAACAATCACTGTTTTGCACTTAAAGTTAATACTGGATTTTCCTTCCAAAACTCTTTCAGACACTTGATTCCTAGAGTTGCCTTATTCTAACCTGTTAGCATGAGTGACTGCTATAAAATATAACTGCTTAATTATATTCACAAATAAGATTTTAGAAATGACCATCTTCTGTTGAATCTGTACATTGATCAATCCTACTGGAATTATAAATATTATTTTCTTTTTTTTTAATATTTATTTTATTTACAAATATTTTTCTTTTCTTTCTATCAAATTTTATTCTGCTATAAAATATAATTAAAATGCTTATAAAGCTGCTTTAACCAGCAAAATATATTGAAAATAATATTTTTGCTATTCAATGCCCACTGTCGAGTATTAAGGCATAGCTCTCATTTCCTTGTTTCCATGAGAACAGCAGAACTGCAGTGGCCATGAAAAAGCAGGTCTACAATTGGTTCTCGATGATAGAAAAAAGAAAAATATATCTTAAAGTGAAATGTCACAATATAAAAAAAGAAAGGTTGATGTTCAGTTTTATTTAAACACTTGAAAAATTAATCCATACACTAAAAGTATGGTGGGATATAAACAAAATACTTAAAGACAAGAGGGAAGCTGGCAAATGATCTAATTTATTCACAAATTCATTGTCAAAACTAACCTAACCTTAGCATGCAAACCAAGGTAAAGCCAGAGCGGATGATAGTGGTGTATACCAGCACATAGAGTGACCAAGCTTAATTCAGGGCCAAGTAGGTTAAATAGTCTGCAAGCAAACTGAGTCTAAATGAGAATAAGCTCAAATAATGATAGAAACATCTCCAGGCACTCCAACTGCTTTAGGAACATTCATTGGGACCAAGGGAACACTGCAACAGTTTGACCCAAAATTAGGTATTTGTCAAAACATTGCAGTGTTCCTTTGGTTCCAATAAATGTGCCTAATGCAAATGAGTGCCTGGACCTATTCCCTTTCACTGGTATCTACATTTTGTTGGGTTGGTACTGAGTCTTGATCTAGTTGAGCATCCTTTTGCTTATTTTAAAAACAGTCAGTTCCTATTGTTGTACTATAAGAAATAATAGAAATACACTATTTTTATAGACAAGACAAAGTCTGGATTACAGAGATCAGGTGAGTCAATAAATTAGTCAAGCCAAACCCATTAAGGAACAAATACATAATTGAGAGTGCTCTTGGATACGCAGAAACCACCAGAGGTCAAAGAACTGTTGTTAGCCTGAAACATTCATAGTCATAAGTGAAAGGTATTGATCAGCATCCAAGTGTCCCATCACGTGTGGAACAATTTTTAAAGGTAAAGGTGTATGTTCACTGAAAATCAAGTTGATTCCTATGCATTGAAAACTAGCTGTAAAATGTATTATAATTTTACTGTATCCTGTGTTAAAAACTTTCGATAAGTTTTTAATTTATTTTTGGCTTTGCTAAAATATTCTTTATTTTTTCTATTTTAATTGGAACAAACCAGTAATCAGCAATGTGTAAATTGCTGTATTTTATTTTTATCATTGTATAGTAAATTGAAAAAGTAGTACTTTGTTGCATAGAATAAAATGTGTTTTAATATTTTTTTTATTTATAACTCATAAAGTGGATGTTTTACTTATGATTCAAAGCACGACTAAAAGAAACTAGCATTTATCAGTGAGAAACCCACTAATCTGAACAGCACATTTATTCTACTTCTGCCGAACAAGCAGATTAAATGGTCTATCATTGTTACTAAACCTGAAACAAAGTTTATCTATATTTAAACTGTGGGTGTATTGACGACTCACAAATCATCTAAATTGCTGTGTTTTATACAAGCTACCGTGTATATTTGATCTTGGATACATGTGTACTGATAACAGTCTTTAGGATACTGAAGAAAGAATTGACACTCAGCCAAGCAGGTTTTCAAAGAAAGTTAATTCTAATGTTTTCTTTCTTAAAACTGGAAGCTTAATAGACACTTCCAAAACAAGGAAGGAGCATTTGAATGTATTTGTTACGTTAACCAGATACTCACGGGATGTAAATACAAATAAAAAATTCTCCTATTTTACATCAAATCTCCTGGTTTAATGCTTTATGGGTTTAAATGGTTAAAGTGGTAATTGTTCATAGTTGTCTTTTATTCTTTTTTTAATTAATGTAGCCCCACAAACAGCTCTTTTTTTGAACACGCATGCCTTGCTGACACAGCGCTTATTGGAAAAGCAAAGCTACCATTCAACTCACGGGACTAGAAACATAGAAACATAGACATAGAAACATAGAAACATAGAAACATAGAATGTGACGGCAGATAAGAACCAGTAGTGCTGTACAATGGGTGGACTAACAGACATGTAATTGTAACCAGACAACTGGAAGTACAGGAACAAAGGGGTGGAGGGCCCTGCTCCATAAGCTTACATTCTAGAGGGAGTGTGGTATAGTGACACAAAGGGTAAAAGTAGGGAAACGAAATAGATTGTTAGAAAAGTATTAATTGAGGGCTTAGTAGGTAATTTTTGACAGTTGCAGGAGAGGAGTCATGGAGGGTGGGGGATGAAAACCTGCTAACAGTTTAATTGATATACTTTCTTGAAAAAGTGAGTTTTCAATGATTTTTTGAATGAGTGGAGACTGGGTGAAATTCTTATGGAGAAGGGAAGGAAGTTCCACAGATGAGGCACAGCCCTGGAAAAGTCTTGGAAGCGAGCATTAGAGGTGGGAGTACAGACAGAGGTTATACGTAGGTCTTTGGCAAAGCGTAGGGGCCTCGATGGGACATACTTGTGTATTAGGGAGGATTGGTAGGTTGGAGCAGCATTATGTTGGGACTTGTAAGCAATTACCAGAATTTTAAATTGAGTCCTATATCTAACTGGAAACCAATGCAGGGACTGACAGAGCGGGGAGGCGTGAGAGGTGCGGGCGGACAGGAAAATGAACCTCGCCGGCACATTCATTATAGATTGCAGCGGTGCAATCTGGAAACAGTTAAGACCACTGAGAGTATTGCAGTAGTCCTGGCGAGAGAGAACAACAGCATGGACCAGCACCTTAGCTGCATCCGGGGTTAAATAGGGGCAGATGCGTGCTAAGTTTTTGAGATGGAAGCAACAGGATTTGACGATTGATTGGACTTGAGGGGTTAATGAGAGGACCTGGAGGGAGACAGCAGTAGTAACACTTGAGACCAGAAGTTCTGTTTTGGACAGGTTCAGTTTAAGTGAGCAGCCATCCATTTGGAAATCGAAGAGATGCAGTCAGAGACATGAGTCAAGATGGACGGAGAGAGATCAGGAGAGGACGGGTAGATTTGCGTGTCATCCGCATAGAAATGATAACGGAAGCCAAAGGAGCTGATGAGTTTACCAAGGGAGGCAATGTAGATAGAGAACAGTAGGGGACCAAGGAAAGAACCTTGGGGGATGCTGACAGAGAGTGGTTGAGGGGAAGAGGCAGAGTCAGAGAAAGAAACACTGAAAGAGCGCTGGGAGAGGTAGGAGGAGCACCAGGAGAGAGTAGTATCCTGTAGACCAAAATTACAGAGAATGCGAAGAAGATGTTAATGATCGACAGTGTCAAAAGCAGCAGAAAGATCAAGGAGAATTAGGATAGAGTACTGGCCACGAGATTTAGCAGCAATTAGATCGTTGGATACTTTGGTCACAGCCATTTCAACAGAATGACCAGCGCGGAATCCAGACTGAAGGGGGTCAAGCAGAGAGTTGGTTTTGAGAAAATCAGTCTGGTGTACATAACTCTCTCGGGGATCTTGGAGGCAAATGGCAGTAGCGAGATAGGGCGGTAGTAGGATGGGGAGTTAGGGTCAAGGCTGGGCTTTTTCAGAATTGGGGTTACAGTTGCATGTTTGAAGGGTGAGGGAAATGTGCCAGAGGAAAGGGAGAGATTGAAAATTTTAGTGAGAGGAAGAGCAAGAGAGGGAGTGCGGATGAAGGAATAGGATCAAGGGAACAGGTGGTGGGGCAGGAGGACCGGAGCAGAAACCTCTTCTGCTGTAGCAGGTGTGAATGAGTGTAGAGTGGTGGAGGGAGTGGGGTTGGATGATGTAATGGTAGGTGAAGGAGATAAATTAGCAATCTCTTCTCTGATTGTAGAGATCTTCTCAGTGAAGTGAGATGCAAAGTTTGTGGCGGACAAGGTGGTAGAAGGAGAGGGATTAAAAGGGCGAAGAAGAGCATCAAAAGTGTGAAATAGTTGTTTGGGTTGATGGGACAGTGTACTTATGAGGGTATTAAAGTATGTACTTTTGCAGCAGAGAGAGCCAGGCTGTAGGAGCACAGCATAAATTTAAAGTGAAACTTTCTCCAGCAGCGTTCAGCAGTTCTAGAACATTTTTGGAGGTAACGGGTCAGTTTGGTGTGCCAGGGTTGTAGTTTAATTGTAGTAGGTGCCATAATGTCAAGTTGAGAAGAGAGAGTTAAGTTGTAGAGTGAGGTAGCTGAGTTAGGGCAAGTTAGATTTGAGATGGATAAGAGGAGAGTATTTAGTTTGGTGGAGAACTGCTGGAGATCAAGGCAGCTGAGGTTTCTGCGAGATTGGAGAGTTGAGGGTGGTGAAATTTTGGTACGGGGTATGTTGATGTCAAAAGTTAGTAGAGAGGTGGTACAGAGATTGGTGAAGATGAGGTCAAGAGTGTTTCCTGCTGTATGAGTTGCTACATCATCTATCTATTGAAATTTGTTAATAAAGTAGTATGATCATGTATAAACTTTCTATTAATTGCCATAATGCACAGCTTAGCTGACAGCATACAGTGTGAGTGCCCATAATATCAGAGAAGCAATAAGATGTGTATGTCTCCAACTGTCCATGATTAGTGGGCATCTATTTTTAGGTGCCACCATTTTCATAAAGATTGGCATTAGTATGAATCTATCTTATAACATATCATCAGGAGAAATACTTAATTCATGGTGGCAACTACAAATAGCAAGCATGTCCTGAAAAAAAATGAACTATAGCCCTAACTATAACCCTAACCCTTCCCCAAAATTTTATATAAATATATATATATATATAATGGTGAAACATAAATGAAGGGCTATAATGCTACTATTGGATTGTGCACATATACGCATGTACACACAAACACATGCATACATTCAAATATATTTTCATTGATATTTTTGTGTGTCAGCATATTATTCATATAACCATCTCACAAAACAACTCCTTCTTTTGAAGTGAAGTATGTATGAAATAATTTAACAAATCTGCGCAGAATACAAGACTGCTAACATTTTTTAATATCACTAAGATAAAACCTTAATCACACCGAGTTAGAAAAGCAGGCCACATTTGCATATGTTTCAACCAACGAGAACAAAAGTGTTCAAGATTAGGTTTCTATATCACAAAATGTTCTACCGCACATTGTTTGATGTAATGAGAGCACTGATTACAATATTCAATATACAATAAATTATTTGAGATAATGTAGAAATAAATTTTGAGGTTTTATGATTTCCACGAAAACATATACCATAATTCTACTGACTGCATGCTTTTTAGAAATTTGTCCAAGAGTCTGCTGTTCTACGTGATCCTAAATTCTTTTATGTTAGTCGATTGTATCTTAAAATTGCTCTGTCATCAAAATATTTCCGTCGTCAAATAGTATGACACTTTCAAAATTCAATAAATATATTTAAGAATCTAATGATCAAAATTCCGCATTCTAAATGATCAGCAGGAAAATGTTTTCAAATGTGCTTTTTATTAATGATGACATCACCAAAAGGGTTCTCAGGCTAGCACAGTGTGTAATGCTTTGCAATGCTCTGTGAGCTCTCTGTAACATCAGATTTCAGCATGAGAGAAATAATAATTCCCCAGGTATGCTGCGCAATGAGTCCATAGCAAGCTGCCATAGAGCTCTTTCATCTTTCCTCTCTCTGATCAAACACATGGTGTTCAGTACAAGGTCTAAATGTGGAAACCTGTGATGATCACACCAGCAGTATTTAATATCTATAAGAGGTGATATGTCAAGATCTGACTGGGATATTTTGAAATCTGTGGGTTTGTTTCTGATTGATCTCATGCCTGAGGATATAAGTAACAACATCACTGGGTCATGGATGAATGAAATTAGGTGAGACTGTATACATTTTGAGCTTTGTGCACATACAATCTATTAGCATGGAGTCACAACACTTGGTTCCAGATAACATACATAAGCAAGTGCTGGATACATAGTTGGATAGATAGTTGGATCTTCCTAGAACCTGCAGAGGAGAAGCTACTCATTGTGTTACATCAGTGTTGCTAGCAAGGACATTGATAGGTATATAAGAGCACACTGCAGGCACCAAAGCAGTTTTATTATTAATGTTAGAGAATTGGCTTCTATAACTATCTTTTATATCTAAAATACTTCTATCGTGCTAATTACTATATCCAATGTCACAACTCCTTTGTTGTCCCTCCTTAAGAACCTTCAGTGTCCAATAATACAATTATACATGCAATCAGAAAGAATAGAAAGTCACCTGAGAGTTTTAGTTCAATTAACAGCTTTCATAAGCAGAACTATGAGCCACAGAAAACCCTGGTGTAAGCTGAACATGTGGCTGTGCACAGAGATCTTTGAAATTAGCCCGTTAAAAAAAGTAAAACTCCAGTATTAAAAATAATGTTGCAGTATTTAAAGTTTTTTTGCAGATAAAACTATGCATTACCTTGCTGAGTTTCCTTATCGTAGAGCTTCATGTGGACAATTCCTGATGTTTTATTTCTTACAACAGAAACATTCTTCCCATCTCTTTTGTTGCACGTACCAACTTGGCCAAGATTTTGATCTGCCCACCAGAGTTTGTTATCTGCAAAATATTTAATTATACATATATTTAAACAGCATTTTTAAACCCTTTAACTGTTTTATAGGGTCAGATAAAATCGTATAATTTTATCTGTACTAAAATAAATACACAATTAGCAATTATTCATCTGTACTCAAAACCATTAGAATATGAGCTACTTATATATCTGCATCATTTCAATAATGCATTGCTCAATCTACAAATATCTGGCAAGTCAGTCCAAAATAAAATATACCATGTACGTGTGTGTATATATATATATATATATATATATATATATATATATATATATATATATAACTTTTATACATATGGAATTATTGAGATCATTGTAGTATATTTGAAAACATTACAAAGACTTCTGAAGTAGCTGAATGATGAGTGCACAATTCAATTCGCAATACAGTAAAATGAAATAAAATTTAAATATAATAACCTATGAATTTACCTATTTACAGAAATACTCGTTATAAAATACATAGACATCATATGAAAGAGGTTACAGAAGAAGAACATTAACAAGCAATAATAATAATAAATAGTGGGGGGGAGAGGCATTGAAAGTCTTACGACGATTGGGGGTTTATTCACTGAATAACACATTGTAGCAAACTGGAAACCAAATTGCGCACTTAAGACAAAATTCCCTGAAAAAATTTTGAACTCAGTTATGGTCACAGTTTGGCTGTTATAGAATAGATTTTGCAATTCAGCTATCCGTTCACCACAATTCACTTTTTATCTAATTAATCTTTTGGCATGTAACCCTTACTTGCTTAAATACAGTTCAACAAAAAAGTGCATTCAGTTTTTTTGTCGTTTTTATACTTCCTCAAAATATCCCACAGAACTGTGCAATGGTTGTAAAACCAAATTAAATGAAGAAACAGTGACAAAAAAAGGAAAACAGAAACAAAGGGGGCCTGTCAATGCAAGCCTGCAGTGCAAAGGCATTCGGTATACATATACTACAGGTCTAGAGCAGGGATAGGCAGTGTTCGGCACTCCACATGTGGTGGACTACATCTTCCCCGATGCATTGCCAGCATTATGACTATAAAAGCATTATGGGAGCTGTAGTCCAAAAAAGCCATAGTGCCAAAGGTTGCCTAAACCTGGTCTAGAGCAATGTGTCCGAGGGAAGAGAGAATGCTAGATGTTTTGTTTATAGCTATAAAACAAAATGTATCTTTATTGTTGTCTGAGATGTCTGAGTTCACTGTATAAAAATAAGATACTAATATCATGAGCAATAGTACAGAGGGAAGACTAAATTGTAGAGACCTGACCCATTTTCTATTTCATAGAAAATAAGTAAATAGCACCTAAAGTTACTGTAACTGAAGCAACAGAGAAACGTATTTCATTGAATATATTTGGTTTTGGCCCTTAAAATCGATTTTCTGACATTTCTAGAAGAATTCACAATATTGTCCCTCTATTTCTGTTACAGTAAAGTGTATTCTCTTGTTTCATTAGTTTGCAGAAATGCTTTGCCAGTTGACACAGACAACTATAAAATGGTACCTTTGGAGACAAGAAATAAAGAGAGGGATGGCAGGTTAAATGAGATCATACTGACCAAGATGGATCTGCGAAGGGATATTGAACTCATAATAGACCAATTATTCATAAAGTTGGGCAAATATCTATGGTAGCAAATGGTTATAAAATGAATAGAATGTCAGGATGCACAGCTAAAAGAATAAAAACGATAAGCAAATAACATTACGTAACAATTGTAGAACAACCTATATCAAATATGATATCAGCACACCATTTGCTGGGGAGCTAAAATTGAATCCATTGTTCAGACATCGAGTTCAATGAGTATAAATGGAGCAATACTGATTTAATTCTCACTTAAAAGATGACAATGAATTTGTTAAATGTAAAATTATATTTTTGCAAGGGGATTGCTTTGGCAACAATTTACTGATAAATTAATATTTGATATCACACAAAAAAATAACTGGAAACTGAAATGTACATTTATCTTTAATTGGATTTTATTTATTTATTTAAAGTTTTTTTCAGATGAATGATGTTGTGTGGAATAGAGGAACTCTGTAAGTTAAAGAACAAAAAAAAGGTTCTTGAAAGCCACAAGTCCTGCATTGGTAAAGCGGGTCAATAGTTGTACTCACTACACTCACTAGAAAGCCATAAGAACATTATGCTACCATGTTATTAAGAATATATTATTTGACTATAAGTGGCCCCTTGGTCATTAACATGTTGACCACTCAAAGACTTTTAACCCCTTCAGGAGGGAGTCAATAGTAAACTTTCCAATCAAAACAAAATGTAAACAAAAACTGGAATTTGCGCTATATGTCTGTTCAACCGTAATACATCTCTTTCATATTAAGTACACCCACACTTATTATGTATCATTTTGTTCAGGAGAATCAGGGCTTTAACTTCTCATGAACTATTCATATATGAAACATAACTTATTATGAATAAAATAAAAAAACTGTGAGAAATTAAGATTTAAAACAAAATTGTAGTTCTGCCTGACATTTTAGCTGTAAATGTTATGATACCGTTTGCTTTTAATGCAATAAAATGCACATATTTGTATTCAGCAAAGTCTCACGAGTAAAACAGTACCCACCATTAACAGATTTTACAGTGTTTTGGAAAGTTACAGGGTCAAATATAACATATTCCATTTTTCATTTTATTCACTTTAAAATTTGGCAGATAAGTAATGTTAGCTTTGATACCGTATGGTAGCCCAGGAATAAGAATTACCCCCATGATGGCATACCATTTGCAAAAGAACACATCCCAAGGTATTGCAAGTGGGGTATGTCCAGTCTTTTTTAGATAGATATATATAGAATGTCATTCTAAGTGTATTTTGTTACCAATATATATATATATATATATATATAATATATATATTAATAACAAAATACAGATAGAATGAAATTACATATGTATATATAATTTATTTTATTTATTTTTTAAAATATTTTATTTATTTTATTATTTTATTTATTTATTCTTGTAATTATATGTGTAAATATATATATATATATATATATATATATATATATATGTATTATATATATATCTTATATATATCTGTAATGTTAGTCAAGTGTATTTTAATACTAATATATATATATATATACTTATATTAACATTAAAATACACTACGTATGACGTTACATATATATAATATGTATATATATTATATATATAATATATAGATATTTTATATATATATATATATATATATATATATATATATATACACACATTTATTTTATTTTAACATGTTTAATTAATATTTTTTTTACACTTTCCACCAGCAGGGGGACTGTCTGACATTTCAGACAGTCCCCCTGCTAGCAGATCCACAGCCAACTATAGGGGACCATGTGATCACTCTTTGAGAGCAATCACATGGCCCCTGGGGGCCTGATTTGGCATGGGAGGGCTGCCTGGGCTGTCAGGCAGTCCTCCCGAAGCAGAGCACCGGGAAGGTAAGTATCCCAGCGGCTCTAGGGCTCAAAGCCGTTACGGCGTTCTATGCTGCCGCAAAGGCTTTAAAGCCCCTTTAATGTGGGACGACATTGAACGCCCTAATGGCGGTAAGGGGTTAATATATTTTTTCCAAGGCTCAGACTGTATTGTAATGATGATGATAAACAAAAGTTGATTAGATTGTGGATTCTTAGAAGAATCATGCAAAACTTTATCCTACAAAATATTTTGAATGATTCCATCTGTAGGGTGTATTTATGGTAGAACAATATATAAAAAGTTAATAGTACAAGACTTTAAAGGTTAATTTTGATTAATATTTAATAGACTATATTTTTCATTGGAATATTAATGGATTACATGGTGTCTGAAAGATGAATGATGGAGTTTATACTTAACAACTCGCTGAAATTTGTGAAACTTGATATATAATTTGCAGTGTAACAAAGAGTTGATACCTATTTCACTTTGAAGCAGCAGCAATACTTATAATGTTAGTGTAAATAAGAGAGGGGGGAATTGACTAATGAAGAAAAGAACATTTTAGAGAATAAAGCGATAATGGATGTAAGGAAATAGGAAAAAATATATCCTGTTGTATGCACCATCACAATATTGGTGAATACTGTGGACCACCATGATAGATGTTATTATGGAGAAGTGTGAGGTCTTTCTGAAAAGTTAAGGTCAGACACTCTCACTTTACATCACTTTTTCTAGATGAAATAAAATATTTTGTTTTAGTTGTTTATGTATATACAGTTGCAAGAAAAAGTATGTGAACCCTTTGGAATGATATGGATTTCTGCACAAATTGGTCATAAAATATGATCAGATCATCATTTTTAAGTCACAACAATAGACAATCACAGTCTGCTTAAACTAATCACACACAAAGAATGAAATGTTGCCATGTTTTTATTGAACACACCATGTAAACATTCACAGTGCAGGTGGAAAAAGTATGTGAACCCCTAGACTAATGACATCTCCAAGAGCTAATTGGAGTGAGATGTCAGACAACTGGAGTCCAATCAATGAGATGAGATTGGAGGTGTTGGTTACAGCTGCCCTGCCCTATAAAAAAAAAAAACACCAGTTCTGGGTTTGCTTTTCACAAGAAGCATTGCCTGATGTGAATGATGCCTCGCACAAAAGAGCTCTCAGAAGACCTACGATTAAGAATTGTTGACTTGCATAAAGCTGGAAAGGGTTATAAAAGAATCTCCTTGCTGTTCATCAGTCCATGGTAAGACAATTTTCTATAAATGGAGAAAGTTCAGCACTGCTTCTACTCTCCCTAGGAGTGGCCATCCTGTAAAGATGACTGCAAGAGCACAGCGCAGACTGCTCAATGAGGAGAAGAAGAATTCTAGAGTGTCAGCTAAAGACTTACAAAAGTCACTGGCAAATGCTAACATCCCTTTTAGCGAATCTACAATACGTAAAACACTAAACAAGAATGGATTTCATGGGAGGATACCACAGAGGAAGCCACTGCTGTCCAAACAAAACATTGCTGCATGTTTGCAGTTTGCACAAGAGCACCTGGATGTTCCACAGCAGTACTGACAAAATATTCTGTGGACAGATGAAACCAAAGTTGAGTTGTTTGGAAGAAACACACAACACTATGTGTGGCGAAAAAAAGACACAGCACACCAACATCAAAACCTCATCCCAACTGTGAAGTATGGTGGTGGGGGCATCATGGTTTGGGGCTGCTTTGCTGTGTCATGGTCTGGATGGATTGCTATCGTCGAAGAAAAAATGAATTCCCAAGTTTATCAAGACATTTTGCAGGAGAGCTTAAGGCCATCTGTCTACCAGCTGAAGTTTAACAGAAGATGGGTGTTGCAACAGGGCAATGACCCAAAGCATAGAAGTAAATCAACAACAGAATGGCTTAAACAGAAGAAAATATGCCTTCTGAAGTGGCCCAGTCAGAGTAATGACCTCAACCCGATTGAGATGCTGTGGCATGACCTCAAGAAAGTGATTCAAACCAGACATCCCAAGAATATTGCTGAACTGAAACAGTTCTGTAAAGAGGAATGGTCAAGAATTACTCCTGACCGTTGTGCATGTCTGATCTGCAACTACAGGAAACGTTTGGTTGAAGTTATTGCTCCCAAAGGAGGTTCAACCAGTTATTAAATCCAAGGGTTCACATACTTTTTCCACCTGCACTGTGAATGTTTACATGGTGTGTTCAATAAAAACATGGCAACATTTCATTCTTTGTGTGTTATTAGTTTAAGCAGACTGTGATTGTCTATTGTTGTGACTTAAAAATTATGATCTGATCACATTTTATGACCAATTTGTGCAGAAATCCATATCATTCCAAAGGGTTCACATACTTTTTCTTGCAACTGTATGTATTCATCTCTATCCTGTATTCGATGCGAGTTAGAGATAGGGGTAAGTAAAACCAAAACAATAGTTTTTTAGTCTCTTTCAAGCTGAACCCTAATGCTGTGAAACAGTTATATCCCCAGGAAAATGTGCTTTCCAGTACTTTTCAAATCTTTGACATTAATAGCCCTATGTGTTCTTCCTTCCAACAATATGGTGTCATGTGTAGCATAGGATGCCATGTATCTAAACTTGGGACTCAGTATTTCAAAAATTGAAATTCACAATTCCTCAACTTTTTAATGAACCACACTGTGCATATACATGTCCTGTTGTCCCAAATGATGTGTGTATATGTTAATGCTGGCTTGCTCTTGTCCTTGTATGAAATTTACCGATTTCCTGGCAAGAACTACCATAAGATTGTTTTGCTTTAACTACCCTGGGTCCTGTGTTTCTAAAGACTAGCAAGCATATCCTACTGGGGACATTTGCCGTACTTTCATATTATCCATCAAATGAACATTTAAATTGATCTGAGAGAACACTAACAGAGCAGTCCAGTATAGAATAAGCAATAAATGAGCCATAGTTTGACATCTGTGACATGGAATGAACTTGTCATTCGCACACGTATGGTCATACATGTTTCTTTAGAATTACATTAAAATAATATGTGTGATAAATATATAAATTGTATCTGTGTACAAATGGACAGACAACATGTACTCAAGACTTCAAGGCTCACCAACAGTCAAGATTTAAACATATCTCAATTAAGTTCCAATAGTGATAATGTTAGAACTTGGACCATTTTGTAACTTAAGGATTTGATTTCTCTAGATAACTGCTACTCAATCTATATAATCCCCTTACCTTATACTTCAACACTACAAATTGAAACCGAAGAGTATGCTGAGGAGTTTAAAATGTGAGACACTTAAAAAGAAATAATTTTAATTGAAGATGATTGAAAATGTGCCTCCATTGAACTTAGATGCATTTTAGATTAGTAAATAAAGTATTTGTTAAAAATCTCACTATTAAACTATGAACCATAAAATATGTTTTTATGTGTTTTCATTTTTTTAGCTAAAGTGGAGCGATTATTTTTTTTCTTAAGTTGAGCTAAGAGGCTTTTATCTCACTTCAATTAAAAAAGGTCAAATGTACTAACATAATTAAGAATACAAAATGAAAAAGATGCTATGAAAAGCAAAGCAATTAGCCATCACATCAGGATCTTTGTAGTTCCTCGTTTGGATATGTTCACAGATGTGGCATGGTACTTATTTTTTAAAGATATACAGTATGTTACTTAATAAAAGCAATGCTAGTGTTTTCCTGGAGCAGTAAGAATTCAAGGTGAATTCAAAGTGAATTTTGAATTTAAGTTGAAAATAGACTCTATAGTCAGCAAAACAACGTTAGCAACTGACACAGTTTTCTTTTGTAAATCATGCCCCTGAATTCTTTGTCATTTAGAAGTTAAATCACTTTGTTTATGCACTTCCAGTCACACCTCCCTGCATGTGACTTGCACAGCCTTCCTAAACACTTCCTGTAAAGAGTCATCTAATATTTAAACTTCCTTTATTTCAAATTCTGTTTAATTTATCATTTCTTATCTCCTGCTCTATTACTATCTTGCTAGACCCTGCGGGAGCCTCCATTGTGTAATAAAAGTTCAATTTACAGAGTAGGAGATAAAAACCTCTACAGTAAGTAAACATCTGATTGAAAATGATGAAACCATGTTGTTTTCATGTATGCTGTTTGAGTCACAGACAGGGGAGGTGTGGCTAGGTCTGCATAAACAAAAAAACAAACAAGTGATTTTACTCCTAAATGGAAGTGAATTGAGCAGTGAGACCGCAGAGACATGATCTATACATAAAAACTGTTTCATTAAGCTAAAGTTGTTTTGGTGACTATAGTGTCCCTTTAAGTTCACTTTGACTGTAGTGTCCAATTAAATTCACTTTGGTAACTAGCCTTGTTAGAATCATATTTGTAATAAACAATATAATCATGCAAAGGTCTGATACAAAAGTAAAAAAAAAATTATCCTGTGCACAGCAATGAAATCACAATTGTTTTATTTTGTTATAATGTAAAATAAAGCAATAAACAATTTTAATTCCTCTGTCTGTTGTTTATGGTACAATATTGCATTTTAGAGGAGAAAACACTATAGGGATATATCCCACCATTATATAGAAACATAGAAACATAGAATGTGATGGCAGATAAGAACCATTCGGCCCATCTAGTCTGCCCAATTTTCAAAATACTTTTAATTAGTCTCTGGCCTTATCTTAAGTCTAGGATAGCCTTATGCCTATTCCATGCATGCCTAAACTCCCTCACTGTGTTAACCTCTACCACTTCAGCTTGAAGGCTATTCCATGCGTCCACTACCCTCTCTGTAAAGTAATTCTTCCTGAAATTATTTTTAAACCTTTGCCCCTCTAATTTAAGACTATGTCCTCTTGTTGTGATGTGTATGATGCTAATTTGTTGTAATGGTATTTATTAATTAATGACTTTTTGTCATAAAAAAAAGCATAATGAGCTTAATGCTTTAGACGCACCACTAGATGTCAGTATAGCATATTTAGTGTAATGCTTTGGGGGCACCACTAGGGGGAGTGTGTAGGAAGACCTGTGCTTCTGGCAGTGACATCACAGGCCAGCCTACTTACACTGAATAAAAACCCAGATGTGAGGAGAAGCTAGCTCTCTGTTTGCCTGTACCTGACTGATCATGTAGCACCAGCTCTGACTTAGCCCCAGCCCTTTGGCTGGGGCCTTGTAAGTAATATGTTTGTATTGTAACAGTTAGCAATTGTAATAGCCTTAGCAACCAATAGTGTTTTGTGTAGTATTGTATTGTATAATTATTGAAATTGACATTCCGCTAGCATCTGTTTATTTATTATAGTTATATTAAATATACATTTAATATTACAACGTTTTGTGTATTTTCTATCCACATATTCGACCATAATACCATGAATTATAAAAATATTAATGTTGTTCCGTATTGCTTAATTATTATGTATTAAGAGATTAATATTCATATTTAGGTCACGACCACAACATTTGTAGAATAGGCATATAACAATAACAGATAATGGCAGATGAGTGTAGGCAATAAATGCTTTCATATCAGTAGGCCGATATAATACACACACTCAAACAAACACACAAACAAAATGAGCAGGCAAACTATTTGGCTAGTGAAGAAAATTATAATTTAAGCAGAAAAAATGCCAAGAAATTAAGAAGCTGCTTAATGATCTTCTTAATCAAAACATTCCTTTATTTATTAGTGCTCATTGATGAAAAAAATGATATGAAAACCTCAATTAACACAAAATGTGTTATTTTTTTTTTTTTTTTCAGAATTTAATGAAAAAGGGATTAATTTCCAGTTCATTATGCCCCCAATCAGAAGCAGATTACAGAATATTTTTTTAATAATTATTTTTATCATGCTATTATTACATATTCACTCACAGTACATGTGCAAATATAAATGAAATATGAAAAAACAATCACGCTCACTCCTTGGTAGATATGCAAGTATTACTGGTCCATCTGCCAACACAAGCTGGTATTTCAATAAAATAGAAGTTAGATACACTGATATATCTTACACATAAAACATTTAATTTGTTGCAGCGGTAGAACACATTTTCAGCCTCTATGATGGCCCTTTGATCTAACGCTCTGATGATCTAGAACAGCTGAGAATGCATCCAACACACAAACACACATGAATTTGTATTATATGATGAAACATATATATTGTCTTAGTTCCCTAACTGTCTTTCATTTGCAATAGAACTCACATTAACAAAAATGTAACAGATTTATTTATCAATATAATATGTATAACATAGAATGTGATGGTCGATAACCATTCGGCCCATCTAGTCTGCCCAATATTTTCAATATCTTTGTTGTAGTGTCCCAGATGGATGACACTCATCTCTGTAATATTATATATGTCATACGATTCTAAATCATATACAGCCTGTGCTAATGTATGTCAAAATGCTATAATATTTTTTTAGTTTACAACTTTTTTTTTTCACATATTTATCTATTTAGTGGATAATTATCTTCATTATTATTACCCATCTAGACCTTTGCAAATTGGTCATCTGTGTCTACAGTAGAGAGTAGTTCTTCTGTACCCACAATTAAGCCAAATTAATTTAACATAATGTTCTAAATTTGATTAAAGTGCACTGCTGTGTATACCTCATCTTGCCCCCATTTAGTCATTCTTTGTTGCCATGACAACTCATTCACACTGAGCAATAAATGATGAGGATGATCATATACTTGGCAAAATGTCTTTTATAAGCCTGCTTGTTATCCAATAACACGGCATGAATTGGGATTTTTAGAAATGATCTAAGGCAAAATTGAAATTATAGCGTGGTGGGGGATGTACTGCTAAACAAAGATGTCAACTTAAATGTAGCACAATAGGAGTTAAATTACAGATCTTCAGATAATCAGTAACACTAAATGCAATTAACGTGAATTTTTCAGAAGCATGATTATGTACAGATTTTCATGAACCAAACAGCAGAATAACTAACGGAAATTAAATCCTACAAAAGTTTGATATTATTTGCACAATAGCTCCAAATTCATATGAAATAGAGTTCACAGCTGTTGTAAAATTTCAGACAGAATTATCAAACGTCATTTGATAAATTGTAACTGAATAATTTGACAGCGATGTCTGCTGGAATGGCTATGTGTGAAGAACCAGTTACGTTTTAAACTTTCATATTTCCAAGAGCAATACAAATAGTGAATTATCCTCAGTAACAGGAGCAACTAATTATAAGCTGCTATTTTCGTTAAATCCAAGAGTGTGTGCCAAAGGCTTTGCGTTCCCTAAAGACTTTTACTATATTTGGTGGTTTGGTTTTTCTGAAGCCCTCAGCATACTTGATGCTTTTAATTTCTTAAAAAATTATAGTTAAATTATCATTTAAATATCCTGTTTTTTGGGACATTGACTTCTGCGATTGTTATACATAAAATGTATCATATAACACAATTAGTAAAACATTTAAATATGTTAAACCCTAGCTTATTTATGTAAATGACTGTATTTATATTATTGAAAAGATAACTATACATATATATTTTTTTAAATGTGAACTTATTTATACATAATGATTGTGTTAACGTTTAAGTAGGAAACAATGCACAAATAGAGGATACAAATTACGATTATAGAATGATATTTATTGTGTCAGGGTATGGTTCCGGCTGACCTTAAACATGCCATTGTAGTACCTATCCTAAAAAAAGTCTTTTGACCCGTCCTCCCCCTCTAACTATTGTCCCCCTCTAACTATCCCTCTCTTTTTCCTCAAAGCTTCTGGAAAGACTTGTCTTTGCCCGTGTGTCTCACTTGCTCAATTCCAACACTCTCCATGACCCTCTTCAATTTGGCTTCCGCCCTCTCCACTCTACTGAGACTGCTCTTATCAAAGTTACTAATGACCTAATTGCAGTTAAATCCAAAGGCCACTACTCCATAGTAATTCTTCTTGACCTCTGTGCTGCCTTTGACACCGTTGATCATGTTCTCCTTCTTCAAACTCTTCAATCACTCAGTTTTTGTGACTCTGTCCTCTCGTGGTTTTCCTCTTATCTCTCCCAATGCTCATTCAGCATCTCCTTTTCTAATGATGCCTTGTCCCCTCATCCTGTCTTGGTTTTAGTCCCCCAAGGCTCTGTCCTTGGTCCCCATTTATTTTCTCTTTATACTTCTCTCTTGGCAAACTTATTACCTCTTTTGGATTTCACTGTTACCTGTATACTGATGACACCCAGATATATCTCTCCTCCCCAGACTTCTCCCCTGCTGTCCTGCAATGTGTCACTGCTTGCCTTTCTTCCATCTCTGACTGGATGTCCTCTCACTTTCTGAAACTCAATCTCTCTAAAACTGAGATCCTTGTCTTTCTTCCTCCTAATACTGATCCTTCTCTTTCGCTGGTATCCATCCCCGCAAGCGTGCTGTCTTGGTGTCATACTTTACTTTGGCCTCACCTTTGAGCCGCACATCCAGTATGTTGCCAAATCCTGCAGATTCCATCTTAAAAACATAGCCCGCATCCACCCCTTTCTTACACAAGATACTACCAAGGAGCGTGTCCATGCTCTAGTAATTTCCTGCATGGATTATTGTAACCCTCTCCTAATTGGTCTTTAAAAAAGCCATATTGCCCCTCTACAGTCTGTAATGAATGCTGTCGCCAGACTGATTTTCTTCTCTAGTCGGGTCTCTCACAACTCATCCCTCTGACAGTCCTTACATTGGCTTCCTGTATCCTATAGTAATCCATTCAAAGTGCTAACCCATACCTATATAGCACTGAACAATTCTAGCCCCTCTTATATCTCATCACAGATCCATAGGTATGTCCGTTCTCAGTCTCTCTGCTCTGCCCGTGACCTTTTCCTGTCCGATACTCGCACCCATAAGGCCAACTTGCGCTTGCAGGACTTCTTCCTATGAAATAGCCTGCCTACCACCATTAGACTCTCCCCTAGTCTTCAATCGTTTAAGAAGTGCCTTAAAGCCCATCTCTTTAGGAAAGCTTATGGCCTCCCAGACTAACTTTTACCTCACATATCTGTCTCTTGCTCTCTCCTAAAGGGCAGCATTCTACTATCTCCTCCAGCTCTGCTTCTCTCCCATCTTATTTGATTGCTATTCCCTGTCCTAATGTGTTTTATACCCCACCTCCTATAGACTGTAAGCTTGAAGATCCTCTTCAACCTATCGTTCCCCCCTCTCATAATATTGTAAAGCGCTACGGAATCTGCTGGCACTATATAAATGGCGATAATATTAATAATAATATATAAACCACTAGTTTTCCAATTTGTTGACTTGCAAACTTCAGTCTGAGATTGGAGAATTTCAAGTATTTGGGGGCTAAAATCCTTTTGTTACTGAACTCCAATTTATTGTAAGTAAATGTGCTCAGTCGTAACTGCCTGAATTTTCAAGAATTAAACAGATTTCAGAGGTTATTTTTATTGTTTTATTTATATGGATTTAGCTTGCAGTACTAAAATAAATTATAAATTGTAATTACAGTTATTTAATTTTACAATTTTTCAACAGATGCTTTAGTTCTATTTTTGTGATCTCAAAAATGCACCTTGTATGCATACACAGATATTCATATCTTGTCTTTCATACATTGAACAAAATATTTTTGTCACTTAAATGCTACAATTGTATTGATACTGACTGTTTTGAGTGTAAGACACCATTAATATAATATAGCTTTTTGAAAGCACACAAAAATATATTAGATTGATGTAATTTTCTTGAAGACTTAATTTCCCTTAAGTCTGAATTACCCTTTTTATATTTTGAAAACATCTTGTTTTCAAAATAAAGCATTCAATAAGTACATTCTAAAACAAAAGTTAAAATAATTATGACTCATTAAAATGATTTTCTCTTTGACACATTTCGTAATTAAACTTCTGATCTAAAGCAGAACTTATGATGATAGTACATAAAAAATAAAACAATTCTAATTAAAAAAACACATCATACATTTTGAATATCAAACAAAGTAATTTTTGTATTTATGGCCATGTAAATGTTGGTTTGTATTTATAATATCAACATTCTTAAAAGAGAAATTATCATAAGAAATAAAAAAATGTGCATTTTAGGTTCTGTTAAAAATAATTAACAATGTTTTGAGACAAGCAGTTTAACATTAACATAGCCAAGCTAACATTGCATATTTTACTTTTGAGATTTCGGAAAGCAGTTTTAATGTGGATTTTGATGGGCAATTAGTTTTCATTAATGGTGGTTTGAGCACTTAGAGAAGACAACTATGTACTGTACTTAGAACTGGGCAAACTGCCTAGATATATTTCATATATTAGTGTTAACAAAATGAATAGTGTAATGGCAATTAGAAGATTGATGGTTTAGAAAATTTAGGTGTATGTGTCTTAAGTTCTTCGAACTAAATTGCAATTCTCTGTAGAAGAGTTGCTTTAGTCAAAAATATAAATTTGAAAAAAATATAAATTTCTTAACAAACTTAAACCAAGAACAACATGGGCTAATTGATTTGTTCTATTGTAGCATTTCATACCATTGAAAGCACTTGAACAAAAGAGAACATTAGATACCTGTGAAGACGTATCTTAAAATAAAACTAATGCTATTTACTGTGGTCTAATGACAACTTATTTTCAGAGCCAAAAATACAAACTTCAAGATGATTGTCCTTATTGGCTTGACAATTAAAAAGTCATCTAACTAGATCTGTGTTTTTTTATATATATTCATCTATAATCAATATGGGAAAGGTTTATCTTTGCAATACAAGAAAAACCAGAAGTTTAATATATGTTCAATTATTTAAATTAAGACTGTATTTATAGATAGGAAAAGGAAAAGCTATATCTACCCATTGATTTGTTCTGTCAATTGAACAGATGGGAAAAGCAAAACTTATTTTTTAAAATTTAAGATAAAGTACCATTTGAAGTCCTTCATCACAACTGGAATAAAAAATATTTTTTCCGCCATAGGAAGAAACATATTTGCTGCTCCTCGTATATTTTGTTACTATCATGTGTAAATCAAAAATGCAGGTAGAAGCATGACAACATGCATCAAAAATGCAGTTTATTATGTCTAACTGTAAAGAAAATATACAATAAGTGCATACACAATCCATCACAAACAGATGTGACATATTCTCCAAATAGTAAGTGTATTATACATCAGTACACTTAAGCCCATCTTATAGTGGATGAGAAGAGACTATACCCAGCTGCCAAGAATAGTAAGGAACAAAAGGAGAGCAATTGAGTACAAATGCATTAAACACCCCAACATTTCAGTTGTATTGCCTTTATCAAGGGAGGATCCTCACTGACTTGTCTAACTAGGCTGTGTTAGCAGGTTGATGCTGTAGAATGCACCCTGAACAAGTCCTAACACTCCTGCAACTCATTTTGTCTGTCCCAAGCAGATTGGTTTCTGGGCATGTTGCATGACTCAGGAACCTCAGTTGACAGAATGGGGGGTTATAGAGATTTTTGTTTGTATAACTTCTACCTGGTGGACAATGTTGAGTCAATATGGCCTGCTAAAAAACTACTGCCTTCCATTATGGACTCTTTACAATCTGGTCATCTGCTGCTTGACGTTGTTTAAAACATACTCCACCTGACCATCAAGCACCTGTTACATATCCCTACCTGACCACCAGAAAATTTACACCCAACCCCATAGCCTGTCTCGTACCCCTACCTTCATCCCTTCCCTATCTCCCATCTACTGTGGCACCTCTTCCCAATCACCTATTCTCAGATACATCCCTCACGTCCCTCTTTGTATTTGTCACTTAACATTTTAGAATGCAAACTTAGTTGGGCAGGGGTTTCTTCAACTGCTGTTCCTGCCTGTCAAATGTGTTTTGACAAAATTAATATTTTGTCTTGATTTTTCTATTGTTTAGCACCGTGTACTATGTTTGCGTTAAATAAATAATTGTAAGTGTAATGGTATTTACCCATCAGTTTGTTACGGGCAAATGCAAATATTAAAATTTTTAGAATGAAATGTTGTATTTCTTAAACTGTGTACTTTGTCTTTAAGAGATATTGCAAACTGACAAGGTGTTATAAATGGAACATATTGTTTTTCATAGATGTTTCTTTAAGCAATAACCTCAGTGCATAATATGTTTGCGCCATTTTGTCCCAGACGAATTACAATAACAATAATGTATAAACAAGCTTCAAGGCTATGCTAAGACTCTTGCAGTACACAATATACTGTGGTAACCCCAAGTTAATGGAACTTCTCCAAATCCGGGAATCTCCCACAACTGTACACTTACGACTTAGTATAAACAACAGATAACATATTCAGACTTTAAGATGCCATCTTGAACTAAGTCAGGAAAATTTCCATGACGTATACACCCTTTAGTTATGGCCTTGTATGTTTGCCAAATTAAGGGAGGTCCTAAATTGAATAAAGTAAAAGAAGTGTTACTTTTTCATATTTGAACTACAGTAACCTTAAAATGACGACACCTAAGGTATATATAGGTGTACTTTTAAATGTTAAGACACAGAGGAGAGACTTGGAGACAGACGCTGCTCCATCTTAAAATGACAGAGAGGCTGACATGATGACATGTTCAGAAGGGTATGTTAACCTATTAATGATATTTGCAAGCATGTAATTTAATCTTATAAACTCTGCTATAATGGATTTTATATTTTTATATAATAAATATCCAAAAGACAATCTTGCTTCCAAGACAATCCTTATTTTATATTGTATTCTCAATTATTTACATATGTTAAATAGAGGATCTCTTACACTATATAAAATTATGGCTAAGATATCTGTATGGTTAGCCCTACTAAGTTCTATGCTTTAAGACATTATAGTGGTAAATAAGGGAACCACCAGCGGTTACAAGTTCATAGTAACTGGCCACACAGGGTTAATTGTGATGCCCATAGGGTCTTTTGGAACAACACAGATAGTTTTTATGTTGACTTTACCATTGCAGTGTGGGCTTAAAATGGCATTTAGGGACTCATAAAACATGATTTTATAAAATTGTTTGGCACATTTCTTTGACACCCAGAAAAAAGAGAAGGTTGAATGTGCTTCACATCTGAAAAAGTGGATTTTGTATCCAGTGGGGTTTTGCATTTGGTGTGTTTTGTACGTCCGAATGCATCTTCATATTGTAGATTTTCCTTGTCCTGTGTTACGATGTATGTTTTCCATACTCTAGATGCCTTTAAGAATGTAGCTATTTACATTCACTTTTTCCTCTCCACTCTCACCTTCCAATTCAACTACTTTTCAACCCTGTTACTTATTCTGGTTTTATACCCCAGCTTCTCTAGGATATGAGCAGGGCTGTTATCAACCTTTTGTTCATGTGAAAATTTGTAATAATTGTCTCATTTATTGATTCCCCTAAATATTGTAAAGTGCTGTGGAATAAGTTGGCGCTATATAAATGCCTGTAATAATAATTTTTAAAAAACTCAGTAGAACACGGTATTTGGTCACGTGTCTTCCAATATTTCTAATGTTTTCCAATACCTACTTTTTAGGCATTTTGAGGTTCTGTAATAACTGATTTTCTGATTGGCATATTAAATCACATAATAGTCTATAAGTGTGCCTCAAGAAGAGTTTCCTTATGTTATCCTAGACATCTAAATTAAACTTTTAATGGTGGGGTTTATTTTTATCCCTCATGATTAAAACATGACTCATCTTTGCAGCTTTGAAGAAGGCCATTAACTATCGTATATGAAAAAAGTAAAAAAAAAAAATGATCTCCATTAATAGTGTATGTTAATAAATACATTCCCACTAATACGTTGCTTAATTAAAGGATTCAGAAGAATCCAGAGAAAGAAAAAAGATATATCACACAAGGATTATTTAAGGCTTGAAACATCAAAAAAAGGACATTTAGCTGTACTTCTCAATGAAAGCTAAAACTAAATCTCATCTAGAAGCACTTAATTCATTATCTGTAATTACACAAAAATAACACACTACCAAACCAGGAGACTATTCTAAAACCCCATACGCTACATTAATATAAATTAACACATTTTTTTTTAATTTTTCTAATCTGCATACACTCACTTGACTTGTATTATTAAATGCAATAGTCTTACAATGTGGAGTTTGCAGATTTTATTTTATAAATACAGAAAATTAAATCTAGGTAAATCTTACAATACTCAATTTTATGTAATTGCATAGTTAATAATGTAGAACAAATTGCCAATTTTCCCCCTGGCACTCACATTATATCACTGATATAACTAAACACACCTCTTAAAGTCAGGCAAATGGGAAGTGTTTGCAGACAGGAATATTTACCTGACCCATGTGTTATATTGTGACCATGTTTTTAGCACCTATATGTTAATTCTTCCTATTTATTGCAATTATATAAATTCTTGATATACATGATTGTTTGTCATGTCCTTGGAACAATTCAAGAAGAATACTGCTTGATCACTCCAAACCAAGAATAAGGTAGTATTCAAAGGATGAGATCATTTCCTGGCTACTGATCTGCAGTGCCAGAGGAGCATCTGGCCTGCTTGCAGAAAAGAGCTGGAACTGGAGGACAGGCGGCTCATCTTAAGGTAGAAGAAGAGGGGCTTGAGGGACCTTTGGGGAGTGAGGGGCAATGTATTAAATGGGGGGAAGGAGGATGCAGTGTATTAGAGTGGTGATGGGCAGCAGTGTATTAGAGTGGTGGGAGGGGGCACTGTGTTGATTAAGGGGAGGGCAGTGTATTCAATTAGTGGAGGGAGTGTATTCAATTAAAGGGCAGTGTATTAGATTAGGTGAAGAGGACAGTGTATAAGAGTGGAGGGAGCAGGGGCAGTGTATTGGATTTGGGGGTGTGCATTGGACATGGGGTTAATGTATTAGATGTGGGGCAGTGTATTAAAAATGGAGGTAGGGGGCAGTGTATTAGATTGGTTCTGCATGGAGGCGCTGAATGCTCCCGTGGAGATGCTAACTGCTTTTTGCCACAATAGCCTCCCAATGCTTTCGTACAGGAAAGCATTGGGTTGGCTGAGATCATCAAGTTTGATAATAATTTATTTTATAGTTTTTTTTGGTAATGTTGGAGGTAAAATGGCTAATTTTATTGGATTTTGTATTGGTGGCCCTACATACAATACATTTCTTACATCTTAAAAAATATTTCATATCTGACAATGTTGATTTCTTTTTAATATCTGCTGATCTGGTAAAATTATTGGTTAAAATAGATAAAAAAATTGGGAGCTCCTCTAAATATAATATTGGACTTATTAGGGATGATCTTTTTTAGTATATCATATTATTATACTTCTTAAGTATATCAGAGCAAATGCTATCAGATTTACCCTCACTATTGTAAATTAGACTCTATCTTGGACTTTTTGTTTGTATTTTTATATTCACAGTTTTATATCATCATAGGATAGAGTATATATTGCTCTACTTTTATTGTCTTATCAATATCTATTTTATCCCTTACCGCTTGGAGCATCCTATTGTTTTGTATTTTTATTAAATATCTTGACTAGTCAAATAGATCAAAATGGATGGACATGATATTAGAAATTAAATAACGTTTTAGTTATTTTTTTTATTTATTTTTTTAAACCGCACAGAAAACACATCCGTAAGTGTTAAAGAAAAAAATAAAATCAAAACAATCATTCAGTTCAAATATTGCCTAGGGTAATGCTCAGCACGGACATTTTTTAATAGAAAAATAACAGAAAGCATCCAAGTGTTAAAGAAAAAAATAAAATCAAAACAATCATTCAGTTCAAATATTGCCTAGGGTAATGCTCAGCACGGACATTTTTTAATAGAAAAATAACAGAAAGCATCCAACAGAGTACAAGTTATACATGAATATTTTTCCTTTGTTTCTGCAATGGTGACAAATGGGGTATAGCTCATCAGCTATCAGGTTGTACAAATGAAGGATTTCAAAAAGAAAAGAAAAGTAACTGCACACAGGGGTCTTAAATCAAGCTGTTTTTATTAGTTTCATATTGTTTCTCACTGGTAGTATGTCAAATGTTTTTTCTTTGAAATGCACACTAGATGTCAAAAACTTTTTCATCAACTTCGATTTAACTATCTTTCATTAATTTATGTATTTACTATTGCTCAGCTACATCAGCACCTGTTTAAATATAAAGTAACATTGAATTATTATTATTAATGGTATTTATATAGTGACAGCAGTTCTTTACAGTATTGAGAACGTGGGAAATTTAACAATAAATTAGACAATTACAAAATGATATAGGAACAATAGGTAGATGAGGACCCTGTTCAAATGAGCTTACAGTCTAGAGGAGTGGAGAATAAACACACAATAGGGCAGCAAAAGGGGGCAGCAAACAAATAAAGTGTGAAAGTAGCAGAACTAGAGGGGAGAGTTGAGTGTGACTCTTTAGGTGAGAGCAATATACAGATTTGTGACATAGAAGTTACTTTAGGGGGGCCATAAGCATTTGGAAAAGATGGGTTTTGAGGGATTTCTTAAATGATTGAAAACGTGGAAAGTGTGTGATGGAGGTAGGCATGCCATATCAAAGGAAAGGAAGCCATGTGTGAAAAGTCCTGCAAGCATGAGTTAACAGTAAGGGTGTGAGCAGTGGACAGGAGAATGCCATCGGCAGAGAGACCTAAAAGGTCTATACTTATAAATCAGTGAAGAAATGTTACAGGGGCTAGAGTTGTTTAGAGATTTATGGGTAAGGGTTAATATTTTCAATTGACATCTAGAGGATACAGTAAGCCAGTGTCAGGATCTAGAGAGGGGCGAGGTATGAGAGGAGCACCAGGATCAGAAAGATCAGCCTAGTGACAGCATTCATAACTGATAGTAGTGGGGCAGTATGGCTTCTGTGGAGACCAATTAGCAAAATTGCTGAGGACAGTATCCCACAATGCGTAGAGTGCAGTTACTTGCTAGATGTTGTGAGTTTATCTTGTTGCCATGAATAGTTCACTCCCTGTAACCATTTGCATATCTTCATGCCTATGACATCAACAGGGCATTTACTCTGGCCCCATTGTGGGTTCCAGAAATGATTAAAAGCATGCACTATCAAAATAGTTTTTTTTTTTTAAGTTTTGCATTTTATTCCCCATTTCCTTAAAAAACATAAACAGGTTTATAAAGGTAACGAAGATGACTAAGCTAAAATATGTTGTGCTTAGTACAATGGTTTCTGATAGCAACCTGCCTGAGGAGTAACTGGGGTTATTGTATACCAGACATAAATAATGTTTCATCCCTGGACTCTAAGAATTCAAAGAAAATATAAATCTTCCGAAAGAATTGTTCAGGCTGTAGTGTATTGATCAGTTTGTAAATAGCCCTCTTACACTAGAAAATACTGGATTTCTATATAAGTAAAAAAAAAAATTCTGGGGAAATGTATATTTGAGAGCAGAATATAAAGTACCTAAGGCAAATTTTTATTTAACCCTTTGAGCAATGTATAATACACTTTTAATACCAAAGAAGATATATTCGATACAGGTCCTTTAAAGTCCCAAAGGCTTCATCTTCTTTCCTTTAAAAGTTACTGTGAAGCTCTGCAAAACCTTTTTATCTTAGTAAAAAATGAGGTATCAATGCTTAGAAAACCACAAAGTCAAAGCAAGAAGAAATGGTTTTAATGATTCCCGTCATTAAGGAACACCAACTGTTTTTAAAAGAAAATGCTTTGTCCTTATTCTATTAGCATTGATCTAGACAAAGGGCCCAAGCATTCCAAGTCAATCCAAAGCTGACTTTTACACTCTGAACAGAAGTAAATATTCTGGAAACACTTGAAATGTGAAATGTACGTTTCATGTTCTGCTTTTGTTAAAATTCACATTGGACCAAATTGCAGTGTTTTGACCAATGCAAGCATTTTGAGGATTTTTATTTTCAGTTTAGAAATTCGTAACTCATATTCAAGTAAATAAACCAATAGTAATTAAGCCACATGTGCTAACTTATGTGTATATTAATATAATACAAGCTTTTCACAGTACATCTTTAACCTCTTAGGAGCACTCTAAGTTGTCAAGACTGTTGTCTTAGATTATCGTTAGTTATACAGTGTAATTTCTTTCAAAAGCATTGATTCTTGGAAGATGTAGTTCATCTGTTTGCTTTCTAAGGTAGACAGGTTACAATTGAAATACAACTATAAGAAGTATTTTCAGTATTCAAAACTCACTGCAAAGCTTATTGGATACATTCAGGAGCACTATAGACATTTAAGTGACCATCATGATTGGCTGAATTAGTTCCTGGTTTGCTAAGAGATCATTGCATGTTGTACAGCCTGGGTATTGACAAGAATCTCAACTTAGAACTTAATAGTCTCTTTTTTATAAAACAAATTTTACAATACAATTCTGATATACTGTACCACCTAGTAACATTTTCTAAGTGTCCCACTGAGGTGCATGACAATAATATCAAAAGCCCCCGGACATAATTAAAAAAGAATGAGAGCAAAATGTATCCTTCATGGTTAGAATTATATTAATATTTTAAAGATGATGGAAATGATAGCTATAATTAATTGTTTAAACTTTTACATGTTAGCAATACTAATAACATAAAAATAATGTGTTTATTCTGCTAATAAGATAATACATAAGACCTCAAAGCAATCAGACATAATAATCAAGAACAGTAAACACTTTTTTTCCTAAGCAGTTGGCTTCAATTTATCATTTAAAACATGTGGGTATACCAGGGATGATGGTTATGCAAGCTCAGCCCTTAGGACAGGCAAGCTGTCTTACTGAAAATTAGAGCCAGTATAACTGGTTAATTATTATTAATTAGGAAATTTATTGGTAGCCCATGAGAACTGAGCTCAAAGACTGAGTTTAGCCCCCCAGCTGCAGATTATGGATTCTTTTTCTGCATTATACTTCATTATACCCTTGCCCTTCTGTGTACTGTCATCTCAGCAATATATGGACATTTTTAAAAAATATATATAAAATATAGCACTTTTAATTACACTATGAAGGGCAGATGATTCATAATAACCTTTTGTCCTTCATTTAAATATTTTTTTTAATGATCTCTTGAACTACCATAAAGGAGAGCTCTTTTCAATTTTTTTCCTGACAAGCATCTTTGTAAAAATCATTCCCAGTTTTACAATCAAGAACATTTAATTTATTCAAGAAACACTCACTGGTTAAAGAATATAAAATAATATTTTGGTCAATCCACTAAACAATGATCCTGCAACGTTGAGTGATATGTCAGCAACTGACTTTAAATCATTGCAGCTACTTGCCTGGCCAGTAGTCAGAACGCAATAGCTTGACATTTAGAATATAAACCACAACGATAATTAACTATTGATGCATACTTGACTGTCCTGCAAGATTTAAAACCTATAAATGCAATAATCCCTCTATTTCGTTGTTAATAAACATATATTACATTGATACATTCTATAAATGCCAGTATAAAATAATTATGGCTTTTAATTATTGTTAATGTTTATTGTAAACAAAAGTATATAGGTAAAAGAATAGTGCTTTCTAAATGATTAACAAGCCAAGATTAATGAAGATATAATCAATATGATACATTGTCTGTTGCAGAGCTCCACTTACCCACAACAGTTAATGCTGTGGCTTTTGTTAATTCTTCTTTCATTGACTCTATTACTTCTAAATTACTGCCATCCAGGTTGCATCTATTGATGGTTCCGTTTCCCGAACTGATCCAATAAATCTTATTGTCTCCATAGTCGATTGATAAACCTGTAAATGCATTGTACTAATTAAGCATTATGTAAATGTACTTATCCAACCTTATTGGTTGTGTTGCTAATTTAATAGACATCAAATAAGCAGTAACGCACTAAAGAAAACATGTTATTGTATATAAATACATGTACTAGATAGATAGTGTGATAGATAGAATCCTTTCTTAAAGCATTACTCCAAGCACCATGACCACTTCAGCGATTCGATAGTGCCTGGGGTATATATATATATATACAGTGTTTCACAGTGAAAGAATGCACTTACTAAGTTTAACCCCTTGGCTGCCAGAGATGTAACTCCACCTCTAGCAATGTCAAAGGGCATCATTAGCCAGCACAAGTCAAGTGTTCTTTTTTTTTTCCACCGAGTGCCATTCATTGGCTTAGAGCGGCCAGTTGACTCTCAGTAAATGAATGGATGTTGGATTGACTTCTGGCTTTGAAGCCAATCACCCAGGAGGAGAGATAGTCTGGCAGGGACCCAGGTAAGAGGACAAATAGTTACCAAATGGTTTACCCCATTACTGGGGAACAGGGCTGGGGTACTTTAAGATTCATAGCCCCCACAGCAGGTTTGTAGTCACTTTTTAGTATTCTAATTATGAGTACTTTTCTGTTTAGACATGTATACCAAGAGATAAAGAAATGCAGATTAATTTTTTAGATACATTTTGTAATAATGTTTAGGCATTATGCTATTTATTGCTGCTAGTTTTTGTTTTACGAAAAATGCATTACTTATCGTAATTCAAAACAAATTTGCTGTGCTCCATAGACATATCAATAGACATACAGATTTGTATTCTTTAAGAGTACAATTATATGTAGCAGGACACTCATGGAAAATATGTACTAGTCCTTCTCACTAATCAGTGCCAGAACAGTTTTATTAGTTGTGGTAAAAAATACTTTATCTCAGACACACAATATAGTAATAATTAAAGTGTTTACCAGCAAACATACAATTACTTTTTTCATGTATTACTTCAAATAAATGCCATAATTACCTAAAACAATATTATTATTTGTAAAATAAATTATAATGTACTAAAAAGCATTAAAAAATACACAGTAAACTGAAAAATAAATAATGAGAAAATATAAGAAATAAGAATGTGTTGTCCTTTTACTGTAATTTTATATTTTGAAGAATTATGTGTATATTTGTGTTCACATATTCATGTATTTGTATGTATATGTCTACATACGTGTGTTTTTTATTTGCTTATATTTGTTGATAAATTCATCTGTTTGGTGAATATATTACTAAAATTACTTAACTTGTAATCTTACACTAGGCTACATTTAAGCTTGTATAAGTTCTGTAATTAAAACTTCCCATGATATATTACACACAGCCTGGGCATATTTAATTGGAAAATAATGCACATTCATTATAAAATAGAGCTTATTAGAGTTTTTTTTATCACTATCAGGATTTTGCCCTAAGCTTGATATTAAAGCATGTATGCGTTTCAATTCTTTTTCCCAATGTTGCCAAAGCCATCATTGCAAACAAATGAACAATTCTCTCGATATTTCTTTGCACATAGCTCATTAGCTACAATCAGTTTCCAGGTCAATTTCTTTACCACATAAATTTTAGCTCTTCATTTGCATATCTTGTAGGAATTTGATTAATTTATGATTAAAATGCTATCCTATTTGCCTGTATAGTTCTAGTCTACACAAAGACAACATATACCCCTCTCTATGTATATGAAAATAATGAATACAAGCCTATTTATTCATTGCAAGTTAAAGGATTTTTGAAGCCACAGTTGTGGTGGTGTCATTCACATGTTCTACATTTGACACACTTAACATGAACTATTTCTCAGGTGTTTCTTCATTTGTTAGATTCTTTGAAAATGACCTGGTTTTTAACACTAATTTTTGTCTAAATGAATGAGAGAAAATACTGGATATTCAGCTAATAATTGTTCCAATGATGGATTATGTTATGCTTGCATTTGTTGATTTACACTCCTGTCAGTGAGAGATAATAATGAAAAATAGTTTCCATTAGCATATCATAAATAAATATGAGTGTATTTACTAGACAGTAAATTGCATTGAATGAACAACCAAGTCACAAAATTAGAGCCAAAATAATCAGGCTGAAAATAAATGAATTGTAAAATTTTGACATTGGGGTTTAAATTTGTAAATAATTGTTCTATCCATCACAATTCAATCCCAGATGTTATACAGAAACATTTATTTTAAAAAATCACAGTAACTTGATGTAATTCATTGAGTTCAAAGTAAAATAAAAGTTACAACTAGATTTGGGATTAGAGACCACTGTATGGCCATTGACGAGATGGCTGTTTACTTGCTTTACATCAAGCATTTCAAACTTGCGGCCCATCATGGATATATTTGCAGCCCGTCTGCCCTGGGGCCACTTTGTGTTGTGGCTGCAACCAGCTGCAAGATAGGAAAGATATTTCCTGTCTGATTCTTGTCTTCCCTCCCATGGCTGATCGCATTCTCCTGCAGGCCAGCCACTACTCCTTCCCTCCTGCTCGCAATGCCAGAGAAGCGTCTGGCCTGCTTGAGCAGAGAAGAGCAGGTCTGGAACTGGATGACGGGCAGCTCATGTTAAGGTAGGAGAAGAGGGGCTTGGGACACCTTCCTGTGTAGTGTGCTAAATTGGGGGATGGGGGCAGTGTATTAAGAATTTCCACTTTACTTGGACCCACTTCTTATCACGAAAGGTCCACATTGTTTATATTAATACAGTGCCCATAATGCTGGAATTGCATAAGAACATAAAAGCATTGAGTCATAGTAATGGTTGTCTTCTTCTCTATAGTTTGGTCTACATTTAACCTCTTAAGGATGAACTATGCTGCTATAATAATTTGGTATTTAAAGATCCTTATTCAAAATTAATTTGTAGAACTTGTTTGATAAAGCAGGACTTCATATAGCTGAAGGGGGTCACATGCAGAATGTTCCAAGCTGGAAATAAAGATCTTTATGGATCAGATTGTGATGATAGCAAATAATTTCATTGATCAAGAAAGGATTTGAAGTTATGAATGCTGTAATAAGCTGGCTAGTAACTTTCTAATGAAGATAAAACATTTTGTGAGGAACCACCTTCCCAGTTCACTTGTCCAACCCAGTCTATGGTTTGAATTTTTAAATACTGCAACTTTGTAAACTTCTGTGTAGAAATATTGATCACTATAGAAGGGAATGAAATCTTGTGATGCATCAAAACTAGGGATAAACTCCAAAAGGCAGACATATGAATTATTCTTATAAGATGGTAATTCTTGTATATTATGAGTTAAATTAAATAATTGTCCCTTGTGGCAAAAGTATAAAACTGCATTTGGTTGTTGAAAGCTTAAAAAAATCACATACTACTGCAAGCGTTCCCATAAACGCACCACAATTCTGAGTGGTAAAAATAGACTTAAACACTTCAATGTAAACACCAACAAAAACGGTCCTGATGACTAAGCTTAAATAAACAGAACTATAATTAACACCTCCTAGAACTTAGGGTCAAAATATTGGATACGTAAATACAAAACTTTCACCTAAAAACTTTTACCAATATGTGTTTTTTCAAGAAAATAGCAAATGGTCCCTGTCATCTATATCATCTTATAAGTAATCATACATGGGTTGATGCCCAAATTAGGAAAGTATTTTTTGTTACCCCCACCTGTCTTTTTTAAATGATTTTTTCAAACCTGTTGAGTGTTACATTTTGTAAGCCATTGGCCAAGTGACCACTGAAATTGTATTATTATTATTGCCTTTTATATAGCTCCAACAGATTCCGTAGCGCTTTATAAGAGGGGGGATTTTACTATAAATAGGACAATTACAAGAAAACTTAGAGGAACAAAAGGTTGAAGATGACCCTGCTCAAACGATCTTACAGTCTATAGGAGGTACGGTGTAAAACACATTAGAACAGGAAATAGCAATCAAATAAAGTGGGAGTGAAGCAGAGCTGGAGATAGCAATAGAGATTAAAAATCAAATTTTTAAAACATGAAAAGAGTTATTGTACATGCATGTTTCAAAACATACCAACTGGTTCCTTTTGATTCTGAAAGAGTATTTTGCTATTACTCCCATCCATATTTGCAACATTTATAGTATTCCCATCTGTCCAGTAAATTTTCCTTTAAAAACGAATACACAAACATACAAACATATTATTTTCGTATCAAGTTAATACACTTCATTATATAAACATTGCATTCACATACATTTACATGTTGAAAATTTCTTTAGGATTCAGAATATCTACCAGTCACATTTTTGATGAATGACAACCATTTGTTATAGTACTTTTCAAAATACTGCCTTGGATTTAGAAATTTACATTTGTAAAACAACATTCTACAATGCCAGATTTGTGAAATATGATAACAAAAAAGCACTTCATTATATTTAAGTCAATTTATTATAATTTTCAGTAATTTGAAAAATGTGTGTCAATAATTTTAATAGTGTTCAACAGTCTTGGATTCTTTTATTGTTGCAACAAAAACAGATAAATATATAGCGTACGAGTAATTTTTTAATCTACTCTGTCACTAAATGAGATTTGATAAATGACAAATAATATAGAGGTGATACTTGAAAAATTAGAATATTGCGCAAAAGTTCATTTATTTCAGTAATGCAACGTAAAAGGGGAAACTAATATATGAGATAGATGCATTACATGCAAAGCAAGATAGTTCAAGCCGTGATTTGTCATAAGTGCAATGATTATGGCTTACAGCTCATGAAAACCCCAAACAATCTCGGTAAATTAGAATATTACATGCAATCAATAAAACAGTGTACATAGAACAATATCGGACCTCTGAAAAGTATAAGCATGCATATGGACTCAGTACTTTGTTTGGGCCCCTTTTGCAGCAATTACTGCCTCAATGCGGCGTGGCATGGAAGCTATCAGCCTGTGGCACTGCTGAGGTGTTATGGAAGACCAGGATGCTTCAATAGCAGCCTTCAGCTCTTCTGCATTGTTTGATCTCATGTCTCTCATCTTTATCTTGGCAATGCCCCATAGATTCTCTATGGGGTTTAGGTCCGGTGAGTTTGCTGGCCAATCAAGCACAGTAATCCCACAGTCATTGAACCAGGCTTTGGTGCTTTTAGCAGTGTGGGCAGGTGTCAAGTCCTGCTGGAAAATGAAGTCAGCATCCCTGTAAAGCTTGTCTGTGGAGGGAAGCATGAAGTGCTCCAAAATCTCCTGGTAGACGGCTGTGTTGACCCTGGACTTAATGAAGCACAGTGGACCAACACCAGCAGATGACATGGCTCCCCAAATCAACACAGACTGTGAAAACTTCACACTGGACTTCAAGCATCTTGCAGTGTGTGCCTCTCCATTCTTCCTCCAGACTCTGGGTCCTTGGTTTCCAAATGAGATGCAAAAGTTGCTCTCATCAGAAAAGAGGACTCTGGACCACTGAGCAACAGACCAGGTCTGTTTTTCTTTAGCCCAGGTAAAACGTTGTTTGTTCTTCAGGAGTGGCTTGACAAGAGGAATACGACATCTGAAGCCCGGTCCCAGCCTCAGTCCACTCCTTGTGAAAGTCCCCAACACCTTTGAATGGCCTATTCCTGACAATCCTCCCTGCTGCTTGTGCACCTTTTTCTTCCACACTTTTCCCTTCCACATAACTTTCTATTAATGTGCTTTGATACAGCACTTTGGGAACATCCAACTTCCTTTGCAATTACCTTTTGAGGCTTTCCCTCCTTATGAAGGGTGTCAATGATGGTTTTCTGCACAACTGTCAGGTCAGCAGTCTTCCCCATGATTGTAATTCCTACTGAACCAGACTGAGAGACCATTTAAAGGCTCAGAAACCCTTTGCAGGTGTGATGGCTTACTTAGCTGATAAGAGTGGGACACTGTGAGCCTAGAACATTGCACCTTTTCACAATATTCTAATTTACTGAGATTGTGGATTTGGGGTTTTCATGAGCTGTAAGCCATAATCATCGCACTTATGACAAATTACGGCTTGAACTATCTTGCTTTGCATGTAATGTGTCTATCTCATATATTAGTTTCCCCTTTTACGTTGCATTACTGGAATAAATTAACGTTTGCACGATATTCTAATTTTTCTAATCACTTGTATTTTCCTGTTGCTTTTTTGTCATCGAAAAGATTGGATTGGAGTTGAGATTCTATTCAAAATAGGAATTTAAATACGTCCAAATGTAGAGTTCAGAGAAGAGAAGCCAGATAAAATATTTAAATAAATTGGTATTTTGGGTCACTTAAGTATTGTTCTTTTTTTCTGTTGCAAAAAATACACACATTGCCTGCAAAACATCTGCCACGTAGCATGAGATCTAATCAGGAATAGCTGCCTATTGATAAAATCTGTATGGAAAAGACAGTTCTCCATACATGTGTCAAACATCATTTAGACACTTGTATTATAGGTCAGAAATAGCACATAGAAATTAGACAGTTATTTTCAAATATCATTTCTTTCTGAGAAACATCAGACAAGAGCTCATTAATTATCTACCATGCCAGATTCTTCATTCGGAACTCGGATATAGCTCATTAAATTGAGACTCATTGACAGTTTAACACAGTTTCTAAAATGAAGGGGGATGGGGCAATATTTTGCATTTTTTTTTCCATTCCATTCAATTCTATTTATACATTTGTATCATAATAAATTATAATTTGGGTATTTATTTCAATGTTTTAACAATTTTGAAAAAAAAAAACCAGATAAGATAAATTTTATTTTAGAAATATCTAGATGCTAATAATTTGTTTTTTAGCTCATTATATTTATGATGGTTCAAGATCCAAATCAATATATTTTAATTATTGTATTATAGCTTACTAATGATGTTAGTTGTTTTTTTAAATAGTCATAATATGCAGCAGTATACAAGAAAAGTTGACTTTAATAAAATTCTTTAATAAAATATTTTTAATATAATGTATGCACCCTTACTGAAATCATCACTTTGCACATTGAATAATGTGTAACAAACAATGTTTCACAGAAAAAAATATTTCTTTGAAGAAAAAAAAGATTGTTACAAAGTTATTAATTTTTACAGGGGTGTGTGTGTGTGTGTGGGGGGGGGGGGCGATATGTACATGTGCTTACCATATAATTAATACTTGTTGGAAGCACATTTTCTGTTAACCAGTACAGTAAATCTGTTTGGATTTGTCTCTATCAATTTAACAATCAATCGATTATAAAGGCCTCTCTTGCAGATATCCATTTTTTGCCAGCCCACTGACTCTGTTTATGATTTAGACCTGGGTGGCCAAAAAGTAGATCTCCATATGTTGTAGAACTACAATTCCCATGATGCTCTGCTTACCTTTAAAATGCCTTTAGAATAACAAAGCATCAATAACAAAGCTGTCGTTTTAAAATATCTAAGGATCTAGCATTTGGGCACCCCTGATTTAGACATAGGCTTTGACTTGGTAAATCCAGGACATTGTCTTTTTTTATGTAATTATTTTCCTAGTATGTTTTAATTGTTATTATATTAAAATGTGCAATTAATCGACAACTTGGATTTCTGGCAGAGGGATCAGATTTTGGGGTAAAATGTAAAACTACCAATTTCCACAGCTTTCTTAACCATAGTTCTTGTTTCAACTACAGAAACACATGCATGCATCTGCTACTAACATGCTTGGTGGTAATTAGTCATTATGGAGGAGTTATTTTGTCTCCACATTCCAATGTCAATCGTCACAATATTCCATTAGTATTCATAATATTCTAATATTGGAAATACTGATGATCTCCCAGCCAATCCGATATTTCTCACAGAGAAGCATTGAGACACAGGGTGCATGCACAGCAATCACTCTCTGTGAGAACCATACGCTTCTACTTTGTGCACCCAAGCAAACCAAGCAGTCAGAGAACCCTACGGCTATCTGATTTACAGCAGATGGGTGCAACCATGTCAGTTCATTAAATTTCTCACAAAATCTGTACTTTTATTAAAAAAATACAGAGGGGATACTCTGTTAATCTCTAAAGCATTTTGAAGTTTGAAGTTTTCCTTTAAATTAATTAGAATTATATTATAAGTAGTAGTAATAGTTTTAGATTAGTAATACTACAGTTAAAATATACCTACTGTCTCAATTAAATCATATATATATATATATATATATATATATATATCTGAGCAAATACACTTTTTTTTTTTTTTTATTCAATCCAAACTTCAGACGAAATACATGGGCATTCTGAACTTTGTTCAGGTGATTTATTTATTAAAAATACAAGTGTATAATAAATTAATTATCTGATCAAAGGGTTGGGTGTTCTGAAATTTCTCTAATGCATCTAAATTAATTTCAAATTCTTTTTAATCTTCCTCCAGGCAAGATTCATCTGTAAAGTGTGAGAAAGTTGATGCTATTCCATCGTTTTTTATTTCATTTCTCATATTAAGGCAATTTTTGTTTGTGATTTCAGTTTTTTTTTTATGTGCAGACTACAGTGGAATAGGCATAAGGCCATCCTAACTATAAGATAAGGCCAGGAACTAATGAAAGTATTTAGAAAATTGGGCAGACTAGATGGGCTGAATGGTTCTTATCTGCCGTCACATTCTATGTTTCTATGAATATCTTTGCCAAGTAAATCGTAACTTAAATTGCTATCAACAGTATTTTAGAAGATACGAAAAGTATTATTGAGTATTGCAATAAGGATTTAATGCTGAGTAAGTGGAGAAACTCATGGTTTCAAAATATTCCTGGAAAAATACTTTGCCCTGCAAAGACTTCTCATTGAACTGCATTGAGAAGTCTGTGATTGGACAGCCACAGGAAGTCTAGGATGAAGAAGAAGGGGGGGCTTACAAAGTCAGCAGACAACAGAACAGCAGCTCTTGCAAGCTATTTTTAGATATAACTCAATTTAAAAAAATGTACAATTGAATACATATTTGTTTTCATTTGCTGTACATCTAATAAACAGTGTTTTTCAATATAGGCATTGGAGTTGATGCTTGAAGTATAACATTTGAACCTAAAAATGGACTACAAAACAAAACGTACAGCCTCTTATTTCTCATCACTGTGGTTCTGACTTTGTTGAATAGCTGAACATTTCCTGACAGGACATTAATTAAGTAGTGATGCCAGTAATTGTGATAAATATTAGACTTGGGGATTTGTTTTGGTCTAAGCTGCAATTTGTCTGAATTTGGATGATAAGTCAAATTCACAAACTCTGAGCCAAAATGTACCCAAATCAACAATCAAATCAGCCAAACATGTTCGTTTTGATTTGTGATTCTGAATTCCAACAGCAATGTCAAAAAATGAGATGATTGGTGGAAAAAAAGATGAATGGTGGTTAGGGGAACTTACTAAATTTATTCACACATCAAGTGTGACCAACAGAGGGAAAAAGGAGAAGCAGAAAAAACACACATTTATATTTTATATTCAATAAATGTATAATATATAAATATACATTTTATTTACTACTACTCCCTTTAGTGGCTACTTTTTTCACTTGATCTGTAAAGCAAATGGTGGGGAAATGCTGCCATTAGTGTACTGCAAGATTCATGCACCATATTATATTGTGTATATACATTTTGAAGTATATTGATTGGCCTATTTTCACCTTATGGTTTGTCTAATTCTTTTCTAAACTGGGTTTTCTGTGTCAAAATAGGGCCGAGCCTAAAGGATATGTTGCTAAAGTTCAGCATCCAAATATTTTTTTCACAAAAATTACAAATCTGAGTTTCCTAGCCGTGCACAAGTCTAATAAATATATCTAAAGTAATTTAAATACATTTTCATATTAACTGGTGTGCATTATCTATGTATTATACATACAACTTCCAAGAACACCTGCTTAATAATTTTTTTTTTTTGTAGGACCTAGTTTATGGCTAACTCAAGACGAAGTGAAAACATTTCAACTATGAGAAAGCACCAAGCCAATGAAAGTAATGGGTCACAAATACCATCTATAGATGAACATTTGATTTCATGCATAAACAGGATTACTTAGTAAAGCTTACATTGTTGTAGATTCAACATGAATTTAAAGAAAGGTTTAAATTTTAGGTCAATATAACTTAACTAAAAACAAAGGTAAATGAAGATTTTTTTTCACCAATTTCACTATTTTGGACTAAAATGTATTATTCACTTTGAATTTACTTTAATTCCTGACATTTCAATATAACTACATATTTACACAGCTGAAAAGAGACTTGTCTCCATCAAGTTCAGCCTTTCTCACATATGTTTTTGCTGTTGATCCAAAAGAAGGCAAAAAACCCAGTCTGAAGTGCTTTAATAATAATAACATACACTCTAAAAAGGCCATACTTATCCATCATTTACACTGATCAGCCACACCATTACTGTGTAAATTTCCCTAGTGCTACCAAAACAGCTCTAATGAATTGAGGCATGGACTCCACAAGGCAAAGCGTCCCGTGGTATCTGACATCAAGACATTAAAAGTATATTCTTTAAATTATACAAGTTGCCAGTTGGGGCCTCCATGGATCAGATTTGTTGTTCATGCACATCCCACAGATGCTGATTCAGCTTTAGATCTTGGAAATTTGGAAGCCAAGGCTACACATTTGACCTCTTTTTCATGTTCCTCAAACAATTTCTGAGCAATGTTTGCAGTATGGAAGGGTGCATTATCTTGTTGAATGAGGCCACTGCTGTCAGAAAAAAAACATTGCCATGAAGAGATGTGTATGGTCTTCAAGAATGTCTAGGTAGGTTTTATGTGTCAAAGTAACATCCACATGAATGCAAGGGCTCCAGGTTTCCCAGCAGCATATTGACAAGAGTATAACACTGCCTTCGCCGGCCTGCCTTCTTCCCATCGTGCATACTGCTACTATCTCTTCTTCAGGTAAATGATGCACATGTGATTCATCAGACCAGGCAACCTTTTTCCATTGATCCATGGTCCATTTCTGATGCTCACTGCAAACTGTGATGCACCTTTTGTTCTGACACCTTTGTATCATGGCCAGCATTAGGTGTTTCAGCAATTTGAGCTACATTAGCTGCTGTTTGTAATTGGACTACACAGGCTATCCTTCACTCCCTACGGGCTGTTATGACTTTGTTGCTGGTTCACCAGTTGTCCTTCAATTGATGTTGGTATGCATAAACCACCACATACCTGAAACACCCCACCTGACTTGCTGTTTTGGAGATGATGCGACTGTCAGGATTATAGTTGATCCAGCATGCAGAAGAATCTGGAGTCAATTATAGAGGAGACCTTGTACTCCTTTTGTCTGGTAATGAGGGTTGGCACCATGCCACTTATCAGCTTGCATTTTGAAACAAGCAGCAGCTGTTTCTAAAGCCGCATGAACCTTAGTCTAAGTCTCACGTATACATGTGAGATGGTCATCCAGTGTGGAATTAGCAGTGTCAGAGAACACCGCAGGGAGGATAGTAGGATGACGACCGTTGTTAACAAAAAATTGACTACGTCCAGATGAGTCATGGGTTGCATTATTTCAGCCCATGGTAGCTAAATCAGCTAGTTTTCCTGAGTGCCATTAATAAAACATCTCAAATATTGTTCCAAAGATTGGTTGTCTCTCTCAGCCACACCATTGGTTTGAGGATGGTATAAAGATGAAAATTATAATTCTATACCCAACTGTTTGTTAAATGCTCTCCAAAATCGTGACACAAATTGGAAACCCCTGTCTGACACAATATTAAATAGATTACCATGTAATCTGACTATTTTCTGTATAAATATATGACATGACAAGATACTCATAGTGACAGTTTTTCATTTTTGATGGTGATCTTGTTTAATGCCCTATAATCAATACATGGCCGCAAATCTCCTCCTTTCTTGGATACAAAAAAGAACCCCGTACCTGCAGGCGAAGAAGATTTACATATGTGTCCTTTTGTAGAGACTCTAATGTATTCCTCCATAATTCTACTTTCCTGTGGGGTAGAGTGCCGGGTAACAAATCTATGAAGCAATCATATGATCTTGGAGGGGGTAACTTGCTGGGGACCGGAACGGAAGGAGACCGGGCAGCGGTTTGCCGTGAGCAAGGTAAGCATACAACACCTCTGTTGGCGTGGCTGCTATCTTTATATGTAGCCACGCCAGCAGAAGAGTGGGGAGCCATGACAGTGACCAAGTTGTCTAGCCATCGCTAGTTGGTCATTGTCAAAATCACTCAAATTTTGTACTTGCCTATTTTTCCTGCTTCCAACACATAGAATTCCATAACTGACTTGCTACCCAATATATGCCACTCCTTGACAGGTGCCATGGTAATGTTATAATCAATATTATTCACTTAACCAATCAGTGGTTCTAATGTTGTGGTTGATCAGTGTATGTTCTAATTATTTTGTTTTTACACTCCTGCATTCATATTGATGTGGTCTATGACTATGAAGAATTTGGTTACTCCATCAGTTCATATAATTACTATATGTTCTACTGACTTTTCATGCTTTTGAAAATGTACTTTTTTTGTTATATAATCTATTTAATTTAAGGTAACCTTCTGCAATTCCTGGAATCTACTGGACCTTAGTAGACAATGTTAGTTAAAACATTTATAGGATGTAGAATTATAATTTACCCTCTGATTGGGTGAACTGCCAAGCTTTGAACTTTGTCAATTCCATGAATAACAGAGGTTTTCAGAGAGCCGTCCAATCTGGCCACATTAATTTGTGTTTCATCATATTCTGAACTAATCCAGTATAAATTTCGAGATATCCAGTCAACTGCAAGTCCACGGATACTGTGAATGTCTATAAAACATAAACACATGGAAAGTCAAACTGTAAGCTCTGCTTTACAAGGCTGTTATTGTGCAGCATGGATAAAATTCAATTATCACTTTATTGTTGCTTAAAGAATGTACAAGATTGTACTCTTATCCCCTATTGGCTCTTTTTAAGGACATTAATAATCATTAACGTCTTACTGCTGAGCAAGTTGAAATCCTGCAGCAACAATTATCATTAAAATACACTTACGGTCAATAATAATTCACTGGAATGCATGTTGGGAAAATAAAAATTAGACCTATAGACTTAGAACATGCAAATTAAGATGGTAAATGTGTCCACTTAGGGACCTGGTTGGAAATTGTCCTGTCAAGTTCCATGTTCACAGAAAACAACTTGGGTAATAACATAAGGATTTAAACTTATAATACATTTCTCATCTACTTTCCCATTTATTGGATTTATTCTACATTTAACCAGAACAGTGATTCATCTACAATAGCATATATTTAAATATGTATTGGCCTTAACCCCTTCATTACAATCACTAGGAGTTTTTAAAAAGAACTAGCATAGAATTTGTGAGACATTGGATATATATGTAGGATAAAAAAGCATTTGTTTTGTATATAGTGCTGTTCAGATACATTACAACTATATGATGTATGCCAATTTCTTTTGGTATGTATTAATTTTTTAACAAAAACGGGAAATAATGGTGAGGATAAAGATTTTAAAGATGAGATTGTATTCCTTTTATTGTAATATTATATAATATTTAAGGTCTGAAATATCAGCATGATACAAACATTACTTTTTTGTTACACACAGTATGTATGAGAAATACGCATCAATACAAAATGGTCAAATATTGTGATCTTGGTTTCACTATCAATGAATCTGATCATGTTTTGTAATACAGCTTAAAAAAATACCAACAAGATATAAAAATAATTTATGTATGTGGGCATAATGCCTATAAGACACACATGCACTAAACAATTGTCCTACACAGTAGATTGCGAGATGCTATATATATTACAAATAATCCCTGGTCTTTAATAACGGACATTGATCTCTCTTTCTCTCCTTCTGCTCCCTGATTTTTTTTTCCTATGGAGTAAATTTTGCTTTGCAATGCAAAATAAAATGTACACTTAAACGTACACTTAATTTGTAACAACGAGTTACCCACTGTACTGTCTTTATATTTAAATGTTCATTTTATAGTTCTATTTTGCTATTTTAATACCAATTAGCATTTAAAAGAGTTAATTGTTTGGGACATTGAAGTTAATCCACAAAGATCAAATTTTAGAGTGATTGACTGAAAAAATATTGAAAACTGTACAAGTGAGCTATTCACTTAGAGCAAGACACTAATTTCACAAACCCACATTGTTTTAAGTCAGGTTCCCGTACAGAAAGTTAACTATTTACCAAACATTGGTAATTCCAAATGCCTGTAACTGAGCTGTGGTGCTTGTTCATGTTCGGAACATTAAGTCTGAATAAAGGTTACGTGAAAAGTTGTGCTGGCAGACAATTATCTGTTCTACAAGCAGGCTGAAGTTGTAATGCAAAATAAAGAAATGACCATGAGCTAGCAGTATTGTTGCTACACCATTTCAAAGGGTATGAGAGGCATTTGGGGTACAAGAAAAAAAATGCATCGCAGAGATCTGAAGGATTTTAGAAATGACACACTTTTTATTTATAATCAAATTCTTCTGATATGGATTTGAATTAAAGAGTGTGGTTTGGGAGCTACACAGAGCACATTTATTTTGCACTAAACCTACAGGTTAACATTTGCCCTATGATGACACTTAAATAAAGCACTTAACAGATTTTCAACTTTTCCATTGGTTTTCTCCTGGCACCATATGTTTACTACCATCAGACCTAACAGTGAAAATAGCTTTTATCCTGCTTGCCTATTTTTTTTGTGAGTTTGCCTTAGTTGCAGCCACTTTGTCTTCAGTAGTTCATGACTACTGTAAATTGTGATACTTAGTACAATTGGTTAAATGAAACAGAAAATGCCATGAAGCATCCATTTGTGTTTTTTCAGACTTTTTTTTTTGTCCTAAATTCATAAATATTGCCCTAATCTCAAATGGAATAGTTTTGCTTATTTTTAAACGAAAATAGATTTTAAGTATGTTTTATAAAGTAATTAGTTAACCTTGATTTATATTTTACCTTCTCACAGAGAATTTTATCAGACCCTCATGATCAAAACATATGCATTCCTTCCATCGAGTCGGGGACATAAAAGTACATATATTTAAAGGGATGCTACAGAACACAATTATACCATGAGCAGAGACATACAAAAAAAGAAGAAAAAAAAAAGATTACAAAAATTTCAAACAGAAGTATACCTCCCGAAATGACTGTCTGTAAGTCAGTTCCATTTATGAATGCCCGCTTAATTGTCTGAGTCTTTATATCAGTCCAATATAATCGTTCTTCAGCTGCATCAAAATCCACCACAGTTACATCATCAATATCAGGTACTGTAAATGCTGTAATAAAATTAAAGTATGGATTTTCTATGTCCACGCCTCTAATCTCCGATCGCCTGGCATAGACTAGAAATTTTTTCATCTCTGTAATGTAAAAAAGATTCAGATACGTGCAATTATCAATCTGCATTAGAAACACAGGAGAACTAAAGTCAGAGAGCCACAAAGTTACAAATTGCTTTTGATACCATTGAAAAAAAAAATACTTGGAATAACATCTCGATGCTCCTTCATCTGCCATGTTTGAACCTTTTTCTTTGACCTTCATAATCTCTGCATTATGTTCCATGTTACACATCTAACTGTTGCTGAATATTTCCAGCTTCAGATATATCATGATTTTGAAGTTATAATATCAACCTTGTTCAGTTTTTGTCTGAGCCACCTTGAATTCTATTCTTCTTAACTACTGCATCTTATGTCTCATTCTTTGTACTCTGTCTGCTATGGACTGGTTATATGTCTGATATATATTCACTTAGGCCCCTTAGCATCTACTCATTATGTAGAACCCAGTACGTGGTTGTATATACTCATACACCTTTGGGCTCAGCCTTTGCTTAATAAGCTTTAATACAGGGTGGACGGATGGTTCGATACTGAATGGTCTAAAGTTCAGACCATTTTGAGTCATTATACATGCCTATATTTTGTAAATATTTATTACCATTCTGCATTAAAATGTTAAAGGGTTAAAACTTATAATAAAAACTGTATTTGGCCATTTAATCACAGATGAGTTCTGTAAAAGCTAACACCAATGACAGAAACCTGGCAGAAATATTAAACTTGTCCCAAAATAGCTTCCTGATTTTGACTCTAATAGCATGTTAACACAAATAGAAAATCTAATCAGCTCTTGAAGGAGCAGACTGAACCATAATTTCATAAACTATCAAAATGCACTAGATACAATATTTGATGTCATGAACGTTACTAGCTTAGGAATCAAATATTGATTTCACATTTGTCAGAGACATATCAGTCATATTTATTTTGTTCATGTATTTTTGGAGATCATGTACAATTTTAATGATGTTGGGGCTTTCACAACTTATTTCTGTAAAATGTCCAAATTATGCAGTTAAAGTATAAACCAGGGGCTTTACGTTACTGTTGGCGCTCAGCTTTACAGTCTGTAGTTAGAATACTTTTTGTTAAAAGGATCTGTCCACTAAGTCTCTACACTAAATCAGTGGTTGTACTTTCAAATCCATGTATTGGGTCTCAAAATTGAGTCACCATGCAACTTCAGTGGCTCCCCAATGGATTTTACAGATGCATTATACTAAACAGGTCCCAGGCAACTTCTCACAATAATTTGGTTACTGTAGCAGCTCTGTTTATATGCAATGGAAACCTCTGACAATATAAATAGTCATTTAGCAACATTTAGACCAGAATAGTGAAGGTAAAGATTAATCAATAAAATTTAGTCGATTTTTTTCCCAACTCTTAGCTCTTATTTCTTTCAAGATATTGCCGATCTAACCCAACACTCTGTTTAATTACATATGCGTTCATCTTATTATAACTTTGTTTATGAGGTCAAGTTCATGGCTTGCAATCCATGCTTTTGCATTCAGGTCATAAATCTGACCTCACAATCTACTCTATTAAATATAAGATGGACATTTTATGGAGTAGCCATCGGTTTCTCATACACTAGTAAGGTAATGGGCAAATGTTAAAAAAAGTGACATAAATGAGTTTTACAGACATGTAACAACTCTGCATCATGACATTACTAGGAAAATAAAAAGGCGTTTATTATTTATTTGAGTATACATAGAAACATAGAATGTGACGGCAGATAAGAACCATTTGGCCCATCTAGTCTGCCCAATCTATGAAAAGGATTATATATGAGATACATTATTCTTGAATGCGGTATTTTTTCTACTTACACTGCACACAAGATTGTACTTTGTGGTCATATTTACAGAAAACATAAAAAGAGTTTAATTTAAATTTATCGGTGGAAAATATTCCAGCAAAATTCTTTGAATGCGTGCAACAAAATTACGCGAGGTTTGCTCTAGTGTTCTATTCTATTTTCCATGTGCTGTCTGCACACCAGATGGATCCTTAAATAGAATATCATTACCTATTACTGTATTTGTACAGCAATGTGTTTTCAGTAAATATACAATTTCTATTATATGTTTATGTAGCACCAGATAACACAGCCCTAGAGCCATTTGGTAAGTTATTTAACACATCTGAAAATGAACAGAAACAAACAGATGCAGTGGGTTTTGAGTGCCCTCCTTACATCTAGAAAGGACAGGGACAGGTAAAAGACAAGTTACAAGCTCATCTTGTGCCATTACAGAGAGAACATATCTGAAGCATATCAGACTGGTCCCACCCATATGGGCAGTCCAGATCCGAAATGCCAGCAAGTTCTCGCTGCACGAGAGATACAGCAACCCCAGACGATCGTTTCAACCTTGTTAGGCATCATCAGTGAGGCATAGCTGATTTCTCTCTAGGAACCGTGAGCAAGGGGTCCACGTCTGGATTACCCTTTAAACTTATGGAGAGTAAAAAACGGGTCGCAAGAGTATTCTGAGAATGGACAGCAGCTGAAATAGCCTGCCCTTTGGTGGGTCCCTGCTCAGAACTCAATCTGGTTTTAGCTCATCTTGTGCCATTACAGAGAGAACATATCAGACTGGTGTCACCCATACGAGCAGTCCAGATCCGAAATGCCAGCAAGTTCTCTGTACGAGAGATACAGCAACCCCAGACGATCGTTTCAGCCTTGTTAAGCATCATCAGTGAGGCATAGCTGATATCTCTCTAGGCACCGTGAGCAATAGATGTTGTGGACTACATGTCCCATTATGCTCTTGCAGCCATAATGCTGGCAAAGCATCAAGGGAGATTTAGATCAAAACATCTTGAGTGCCGGAGGTTGCCTAACACTACTATAAACCAAAACATGTTCAACTGATGCTTTTACTGTGAAAATATGAATTTGTTTTTGTAATGTTTATTCCTATGACAGGTCATTCTTACCATGACAGGTCTTTTTGTCTGAAGATAACTTCATTAGATGGGGACATGCACAAGCTGCAGTTCCATTAAAATTGATCAAGCACAGATGGGAACATGGACCTTTACCATTATCTGCAGCACATGGATTGGGAGCTAAAAGAGTGCAAAAAAAAAGACAAAATTCAATTACACAGTATATTATTATTTATAATGTGTCAATTAGCATGTTCTATAACAAAACAAAGCATAATACTGAAATAAAATCAAAATAAAAGCAGATATAAAACAATAACTATAAAATATGCAAATGTACCCAGAATTGTCATATTGATGAAATTATAATAAAAATAGTTATCTTTGAAAACTGGTCAAAATAAAAGATACTAAAGACAATTTATAAATAATCAAAAGAATACAAACACCTTTCATTGAAGGGATAATCTAAACACAAACAATTTTAGCTTAATGAAGCAGTTTTGGTGTATAGGTCATGTATAGGCTCACTGCTTACATCTCTGCCATTTATAAGTTTAATCACTTTTGTTTTTGTTTATGCCACACCTCTCTTGGCTGTGACTCACAGCCAACACGAAAAGGTTTACTTTTCAATCAGGTCTTACAGAGGTTTGTGAACACAGTCATGCACAGTGTCTGTCTCAGCTTTAGAACCACAGAGGAGGTTATTTACACAGATAACAGATAGGCAAAAAATATCTTCTGCAGAATGCACAAGTTGGATGACAAATGTGAATGTAAATATTTGAGATCAGTACTTATGGTGGAATCCATAGTTTTTGAGTCATGTAGATATGTAGAGCATACAATGGAAAGGGGCCTTTTGCAATGACTGCCAACGTTTTGATGGAGAAATGCATTTTGTTTTCACAGGTAAAGACATGTATTTGAATACATGATAAGACAAGCATTGTTTTCGAAGATTTTATTTCGTACTATCAATCATTTCATGATTAATCAAGGGAGGGGAATCTTCAATTTCATTATGCCATTTATAACATTTAGAAACTACTTTCTAAATATTTAGTACAGCAAGCAATGTCAAAGTACAAATAAGCATACATAAAATAAAGTATAGAAAGAGAAGTACATTGAAGCAAAAAAAAGAAAAGAAATCACAAAAAAAAAATTGGATAGCGGGACAGGTAACCTTCAGTATTCCAGGTTCTGTGGACTACATCTCCCATAAACTCTTACAGCCATAACACTATCAAAGTATCAGGAATGATGTAGTCCACAACATTTAGGCTGTCGAAGGTTGTCTATCATTGGAGAGCATATACATTTTAAGTCTCTATTTTCACTTCCATTCCTGAAATGGTTAATAGATATAGCATGGTAGATAAAGAAAACGGAACAAAATGTTTATTTAGCTCACTATAAACACAACTGTAAACAGAACTAAAGCCACACAGATGTAATTTTAAACGCTGCAATCCTTTTTGTTCTTTAAGTGTTTATATGCAGTATATCATGTTTATACCACTTAAATGGTAAGAAGGAACACTGCATTGATTTTATTGAAGTAACATCAGAGAATATGTAATATTTTTTACTCCACCTTATTCCAGCTCTTAACCCCTTAAGGACTGAGCCAGTTTTACAAGTTGCGATCAAAACAAAACGTAAATAGCCTGGAATTTGCACTGTAAGTGGTTCAAGCATAATTTACCTTTTTCATATTAAGAGCACCCACAGTTATTATTTATCATTAATAATTATATGTGGAACATAATGTAATATGAATAAAATCTAAAAAAGTATGAGAAATTAAGAAATGTTTTTATTTTTCATGTTTTGCAAGGCATTTTAACTGTGAATGTCATAATACTGTTGGATTTTACTGAAATAAAATACACATATTTGTATTCAGAAATGTCTCATGAGTACAACTGTGCCCCCAATGTACAGGTTTTTTGTTTTAAATTTACAGGGGTCAAATATTGGGCTTTCCCCTTTTCCATGTTTGCACATTGAAATTTGCCAGATTGTTTGTCTTTGAGACCGTATGGCAGCCCAGGAATGAAAATAAACTCCATCATGGCATACCATTTGTAAAAGTAGACAAACCAGAGTATTCAAAAAACTCCTTTTTTGTAGCCACTTAGTCACAATCCCTGGCCAAAATTAGTATATATATATTATTTTTTTGTTGTTGTTGCTTTTTTTACACATAAACTGCCATTTCACTGATTTATATCAGTATAATACATTTTACTGCTCTAAAACACTCATATTTGTGTAGAGTAATGTCTCACGAGTACAGAAGTACCCCTTAAGTACAGGTGTTATGGTGATTTGGAAAGTTACAGGGTCAAATAAAATATTTGCAAATTTCTATTTTTGTAAATTGCTATTTGCCAGATTGGCTATGTTGCCTTTGAGATGGTATGGCAGCCCAGAAATGAAAATTAACCCCACCATGACATACCATTTGAAAAAGATGACAACCCAGGGTATTCAAAATGGGGTATGTCCAGTCTTTTGTAGTAGCCACTTAGCCACCGCTTGCCAACGGTAGCGATTATATTGGTTTTTTGCATTTTTTACACAAAAATTGCACTTTTACTGGGGATATCATAGTCATGATAAGTTTTACTCTTTTGAAAAACTCATTTTTGTGTTCAGCGAAGTCTCCCAAGTACAACAATACCCACTATGTACAGGTTTTATGGTGTTTTGAAGAAGTTACAGGGTCAGTATAGGGCTTGCCCAATTCAGTTTGTCAGATTGGTTTGCTAGGTCTTTGTTGCCTTTTGAAACCATATAGTAGCCCAGAAATGTGAATTAACCCCATCATGGCATACCATTTGCAAATGTAGACAACCCAGGGTATTCACAATGGGGTATGTCCAGTCTTTTGTAGTAGCCACTTAGTCACAAACGCTGGCCAAAGTTAGTGTTTTTATTTGCTTTTTGCATTTAAAAAAACCCCCAAAACCTGCACTTTTACTGATGATTTCATTATCATGATAAGTTTTACTGTTTTGAAACACTAATATTTGTGTTCAGGGAAGTCTCCTATGTATAAACAATACCCCCCATGTACAGGTTTTATGGTGTTTTGAAGAAGTTACAGGGTCAATATATGGCTTGCCCAAATCAGTTTGCCAGATTGGTTTGCTGGGTCTTTGTTGCCTTTTGAAACCATAAAGTAGCCCAGAAATGTGAATTAATCCCATCATGGCATACCATTTGCAAATGTAGACAACCCAGGGTATTCAAAATGGGGTATGTCCAGTCTTTTGTAGTAGCCACTTAGTCACAAACGCTGGTCAAAGTTAGCGTTTTTATTTGTTTTTTGCATTTTTTTTTTTTTAAACAAAACAGCAATTTTACTGGTGATATCATCATCGTGATACGTTTTACTTTTTAAAACACTCATATTTGTGTTCAGCAAAGTCTCCCGAGTATAACAATACCCCCGTGTAAAGGTTTTAAGTTGTTTTGGAAAGTTACAGGGTTAAATATAGGGCATGCCAATTAAATTCTCTGGACTGTCTGCCTGGGTTGTCAGGCAGGTCCCTCAAATTATAATTAATAAAATCAAATAATTATGTAACATTATTAGTTAAATATATATGTAGAATATGTGTGTATACATATATATATATATATATATATATATATATATATAAATAAAATGTTTTTTTCTTAATTTCTTTAAAATTTATACTATATATATATTTATATATATATATATATATTTGTGGTCAGGGCATAAGCCGTAGTATAACTTACATAAATAGGACAAACCATGAAAGGAAATGTCAGTTGTGGTGTGCCGGAACTGACGAGGAAGTAGGCCTGAAATAAAAGAGGGCCTACCTTATAAAATGCTTATGAAAGCGGTGTGGTGGGTGGGACAATCCGTCGAACCTAACAGGTAGTGAGGGAAGGGTCTGGAGTCCCTTAAGAAGGGTAACCCAGCCCTTCCCACAACTTCAGGCCACGCCTTCCATTTGTGGTCAGGGCATAAGCCGTAGTATAACTTACATAAATAGGACAAACCATGAAAGGAAATGTCAGTTGTGGTGTGCCGGAACTGACGTGGAAGTAGGCCTGAAATAAAAGAGGGCAAAAAGAGATAACCATTTATTTGTCCTACAACCGGACATAACAGATTACATATTCATAGTTTTGAAAGCCAGGCGTACTTCTTGTATGGGCTGAGGGATGTATCTGGTGTATGCCGTAGATTTCCATCGTCCTAGTATCTTAATAATGTGAGCAGGGATATTCTTTTTAGAAGCGGTGGTGGCGGCTCCTATTCTAAAAGAGTGTCCAGAGTAGCTGGCTGGGTTCAGTCCTAACCGGACTAACAATCTCCTAATATACATCATGAATTGGCTCGTAGTGAGCTTATTACCGTGTAAGGACAGGAGTGGTTGTGTTGGAACCATATTGTCAAAGACAAGAAGGGTGTCGAAAACCTTCACCGGGCACCAAGTATTACTTGTGGGGTAATAGGGTATAGTGACCGTTTGCCCGGGGGCGCTTGTTTTGTTATGGTGCAGTAACAGAAGATAGTGATCTTGGACCTTTATCAGATCGGACCTTGTGAGGAAAATGGGTGAATTATAGCTAGTAGTAGTGAATTCTCTGGACCGTAAAAACCTGTAAAATGCTAAATAGATGGCGGCTTTAATCACACGATTAGTATGGGCTTCAAATGGTGAGGTGTCTAGTAGTTTTGACAGTGACTGAAACAATACATCGTGTATGGGTAGTCTAGTTGGTGAGGCTACAGGGGCGGAGTCTTTGATGCCTTTAAGTATAGCCTTAACTTGGTAGGACGACAGAAAGCGTTGTTTGTTAGGCCAAGTGGTGAGGATGTGATGCTGAATGCCTGTGATATACAATTTGATGGTATTGTAAGATAATGTTAGATGAAAGTGGCAAAAAGAAATAAAAGCAATAATGGTTTCCATAGAAAACTGGTCAGTGACATTAAAGTCCAACAAGAATTTATTGAAAACATGGAAAGCACTTCCATATGCCTTCCTGGTATTATCGGAGAGACCGAGCTGTGAGAGTTGTCGCCCTTGACATAGCAGAACTTTTAGTCCCAGACCATTTCCTGCCACTTTGGAACTGGAGTTGGTATCAGGGTAGCTGTTGGCAGGGCTTCCTGAAACTCCTGAAACCGAGACCGTGACAAATGATCAGCTGCAACGTTGAGAACCCCAGGCACATGAACACAAGTGAGAAGAAAACTGTGTTTTGCAGCGAGCAATGTGAGAGTCCTCATGAAACGCATGATGGTGAGGGAAGAGGAACGCCCCTTGTTTACAATATGGCATGTTGTCATATTGTCCGAGAAGCAACGAACCGTATTCCCGGACCAACTGGCTCCCCACTTAACTGCTGCCGCTAAGATAGGATAGAGCTCAAACAAGGCTGAAGTGTCCTTAAACCAGGGGATCTCTGTAATTTCCCTAGGCCATTCTCCCCACATCCATTCCTTGCCCCATATTGCTGCAAAACCTGATGTGGCTGCGGCATCCGTCCAGACTGACTCCCACTTCTCTAACCAAACCGGTATAAACATGCTTTTCCCGTTCCAATTTTGCAAAAACTCTCTCCACATATGTAGGTCAGCGGTGGCCTGTACGTCTAAAGTAATGCGGGAGGTGTCAGATTGCAACATTGGAAACAGGCTAAGTAACCTTGAAATGAATGCTCTACCTTGTGGAATGATTCTCATAGCGAAATTTAGAGAACCCAACAATGATTGCAACTCCTTCCTATTACATGAGCCTCCTCCTAAGTAAAGGTCGATAGCTGCCAGGATGCGCTCAATCTTTTCCCTGGGTAGGCTAGCTTGCATGTGTACAGAGTCCAGTACCACCCCCAAGAAGTGGATGATAGTATCTGGACCCTCAGTCTTAGTAGGTGAAATAGGCACTCCCAGTTGTGTAAACAGTTGTGTGATAGATTGGAGGCTACTGGGAGGTACTAGGTTACTTTCTATGGTCAGGAAATCGTCCAGGTAATGGATAACTGTGGGACATTTACAGATGTTAAGCAGCATCCAGCACAACGTCTCAGCGAAGATATCGAAAATCCTGGGGCTGCTTTTAGAGCCAAACGTGAGACGCGTGAAGAAGTAATATGAAGTTCGCCACTTAACACCATGTAAATGCCATAGGGATGGGTGGATAGGGAGCAGCTTAAAAGCGTTGGCAATATCAGTTTTACTCAGCCATGCCCCTACCCCTGCTGAGAGTATGGCTGTGACTGCATTATCTATGGTGGCATACTGGAGGGAAAACTCCTCAGACGGGATTAGTGAATTTAGACTTGGGGTATGAGATGCATGGGGGGCGGACAGATCTAGAATTAATCTTTGTTTATTGGAGGATTTGTTGGTGACCAGTCCTATGGGGTTTGTCCTCCAAACTGCGAAAGGCGCCTAATAAGAAACCTTGGTCAATTTCCTTCTGTATGAGTAAGTCAATAGTGTCGGGTGCTGCCAAGGCTGTCTGCAAATTATTACATTCTAGGATCCCCGTGGGCATGTGAATAATACCCGTGTGAAACCCCGTCTTAAACCCTGTCACCAAAAATCAACGAGATGTTGGGAAGGGTGATCACGCAAAAGTTGTTTCAGTAGGGAGACATGAAGAGACGATAAGTACTGCTTAGGGTATAGTTTATTTGGGCACATTGCCTTGGAGTGAGCTCTGAAACATAGTGAGCAAACATGGAGAAGTCTGCAGGCACTGTAACCGCAGGAACCTGAGTTGAAATTGTTACAGACCTGCGATTTACCCAAAAACACTATGTCACGGCCTAGTTTATATTTAAGCACCCTGCCAGGTCTCCCTGTGGGTACTACATTAGGAGATGGAAAAACAGCGTTTACCTCTGGAGAATTTGGGCACAGATTAGCCGTGTGGGAATTGGACGAGCAAATGGCACAAGCTGGGGTTTTTTGGCCCGCGAAGTGCCGGCAAAAAAGCTCTGTATCCAGGACGCCCCAATCCGTTTGATAATTGAACTGTGAAAGGGCTGCCGACGCCTTCGCGGAAAAAGCACGGTGGTAGTCGTAAAAAGATGTACCACCGTACTTATGCCCCAAATCCACCAGCTTGTGGAGATATAAGTCCAATTCCTCCCTCCTATCCGGGTATACCGAGCATATTACATCTCTGTATATACCGAAAGCTAGTACGAATTCTGGAATTGATAGCTTCTGATTCAACCTGGGGTCTCTGGACTTCAATACCACTGACACATCACCGTATGCATAGGTCTTATTCTCTAGGACATCTTGTGAGGCTATCAAAAGTGATACCAAATTGATATCTTTCCCTTCCAAGATGTCCTTCTTTGTTTTAGCAGGCACCATGTGTGCAGGGTTAATAATATGTGGGTCTTTTAACCTATTTTGTAAATTACCCGGTAGGGGGTCCAAATGGACTGAAGCGGCCGGATCCACTGCAGCAGCCAGCGACTTTTGCTGGCTTTCTGCATCCATTTTGTCTAGTTTGTCAGTAATACGACCCAAAGAGGTCAGGACTGAGGACAGAATCGTATTCAGATCTGAAGATTGGGTGCCACTGGACCCTTCACCCGCCCCCACGTTATCAGTCTGTGTGTTCAGCAATCTGTACAGTTCTGCTTTCCTAGCTGTAGCAGGGAAAGGAATATTTCTCTTCCTTAATTCGGCCGTGATCCTGGGAATAGTCCATGCCCTGAGTGAGGCAGGGCTTGCGATGTCGTCACCCCGAGACGGAGTGACTGATCTAGCTGGTGTACTGGGTAAGGACTCATCTTCCCTTCCTTCCGGAACTTGGGACATGCTATAACATAAAAATGACATGTTACCTGGGGTGCTATCCAACTGGCTTATGATAACTAATGCCAAGCGGCGAAGAATTATTAAGTAACGTGACAGGTGAGGCCCTGCTAGTAGCCAAGCGGCTATGAGAGGCGCTATCTATGATTTGGCTCGTGTGGAGTACGTGGCCATTGGCATTATGGCGGGGTGGAGGCCTCTCTGTGATTTGTAACAGCATAAGACAGAATGGGAGTGACAAGTGAGGCCCTCTCTATGCAACTAAGCGAGGCGGCTAGCTATGAATGGGCCCGAGGGGATGCCGTACCTCCGAAATGAGGATGAGTGTTGGCCTCGCGGGACCACTAACGTAAGGCATAAGAGGCCAGAAAACGTAGCTAGTGGGTCCTATTTATTGTAAGCCAGTAAATCTGTACTAAGCCGAAAGGGAAGGTATGGGGAATAATAGTCGAAAAGATATGACGTACCTGATGAGCGGGTTCCTATTATGAGGAAAAGGAGGTACAGACGATCTGTAGTCACCTACGAAAGTAATATACATTTGTACGGGCACAGCAATATGACCCCTAACTCCCCTGTTATTCAGATACCTACCAGCAATATTGCCCTAGCCCCAATTAACAAAAGAACAAGGATGCCTATACCTAAAATACAGAAAACACATATAAGGACCCTGGCGTAGGGTGACTGTTAAGTAGAAAATAACTCGAGTGAACTGACCTAAGTCCTGTGCAAGTTGTTAGAATATCTGCCCACCGTGGAAATGCAGAGAAAATACTGAAAAGAGTTTAAAAGACATCTTAAGTGCTAATCATGCATATATATAAATTCCCAATACCATGATCCGTAGTCATTGTTAGGCTAGCAGCCTAATAATTGTATTAAAATACGTGCCCAACATAAAAGTATCTGCACACATTACTGGTTGTAACCTCATATGCCAAACTTGCTTTAAATAACTGCAAACTTTATGAACTTAAAATAGCATAAATGACAGAACAGGTACAAGAAACTCTAATCACAATTTTAGACACCAGAGGTCGCTCTGGTGCCTATACCAGTGTATGCTTTTAAGTAACAGCGTTTTAATGAAATGGACACAAGAATAAAAGTAACGTGAGAAATAAGCATAAGCGTGCTTATAAAGTGACAAAGTATCAAGACGTGAATAGGTTGTTGTATAACATTGTATTATACTGGTACTTTGTGAGCGTGTAGCATATTGACCCTTAGTGATGACGTAAAACGGCCGCGCCGCCAAATTTGCGACGGCCGTTTTAACTTACGATTTGCAGCGTGAAAATTTGCCCGCCGACCGCCCGACCTAGCGCGCACCAGCCCGTAGTATCCGGAGGTAATCCTGGATGCCTCCGAAAACTGCCCGACCTAACGCGCACCAGCCCGCCGGAAACTGCTGTCCGAAACCGGAAGTGACGAATACTTCCCCAGCAATCCGTCGAACCTAACAGGTAGTGAGGGAAGGGTCTGGAGTCCCTTAAGAAGGGTAACCCAGCCCTTCCCACAACTTCAGGCCACGCCTTCCATATATATATATATATAATACGTGTGTGTGTGTGTATATATATATAAATTTAAAATGCTTTAGTTATTTTATAATATATTATACATAAATAATATATGTACAATATATGTATTTGATTATTTTATTTAATTTATTTTATTTTTACTTATAGATGTCAGAGAGACTGCCTGACAGCTCAGACAGTCCCCCCTGCAGGCAGCTCTATAGACTTCTATTGCGACCATGTGATTATGTTGATCACATGGCCCTGGAAGGCCGTGGTGGCCGGAGCTGCTTCAGGGGGACTGCTGGAGTCTCAGGCAGTCCCCCTGACCTAAGTGTAGGGGTCCAGAATGGCAGGAGGATGGCTGGACGTAATATGCTGCCCTCCAATGTTTAGAACCACCCTTTCAAGGACAGCATAGTATGCCCGCCATCATTAAGGGGTTAAACAATCGCCCATTCTATATTGTTGACATGAACAGCAACAAGCCAAACATATATCTTCTGTTTCAAAGATAGTACTTTTTATTGCTGTATTTATGCTTAAATATTTTTATTTATTTACAGATTTGCAGTATGAAATAGATCCTCTTTATTTTTTTTCTAATTTCTAATCAGATCAAGTGACGGCTTCAATGGGTAAGTAATCTCCATACCATCTTTACACTGAACTAAATTTACCAATCTAAGCCGGCTAAAAAAATTGCAGTTTTTTATTCTTTTGGACAAACTATATCGCTGTTGAAGTGAACAGTTTTTTAAGTATGAGACAAACAAGCTGGGAAAAAATATGTTTTGCTGTCAATTTCTACATCTTGACTATTTCATCCCAAGTCTTGAGGTTCACCACAAGTTACTGTTTAAAACCACTGGGTCTGGGGCAAATAAACTGTTCCTGTAGGGTCAGCAGCAGTGCTTTGAGAAAAGGCAGTGTTTACAGTGCTGCCTAATGGCACCTGTAGACAACTCTAGAGATTGCAGTCCTGCATCTTCATGGGGATTCTGAATGCTTCCCATAGAGATACATTGACCCACTGAATTTCTATGAGGAGAGGTTGATTGGCACAGCCAAGAGAGAACACTGCAAAAACAAACAAATATAGTTCACCAAGTGTAGCATATATATGTAGACTGCTATGGCTCCATCAGCATAGGTAACAAGTAAACAAATAAGAAAAATACAATAAGCAGCTTAGTTACCAGGATTTCTGTCACTTTATTAGTATAAAAATGCCCTCCAAATTCTACATTCTGGTACTGTTTGAGAAATTTTCATTCCATAGATGTATAAAATGTAAAAAAAAAACAAAAAACCCCTCTAATGTAAGTACATTTTCAAATATGCTGCCATTTTAGAAAAAAATTCCCAAGAAAAAGCAGCTATGAAAGATTTTGTTTCTGCAATTTTCCTATTTGTGTATATATTTGTGTCCAGGACATTATAAGCTGTGTAATTAAAAAATATATGTAATTCAAATAATACATGAGTCGGTCAAGATATGCCGAAACAAACAAGAGGTTAGACCTGTAATAAAGATGTCTCTTCATGTTTTTTCATTTAAATAGGACTTCTTTTTGCAATGACTTCACCATACTTTGCACTCATTATTTTATTGGTGCAAGTTAAATATTTTTTTGTTTAATTAGTGTTATATAATTGTACTTTGCATTTTCCCTAAAATACCATTAAATGGTTTGCTAAACATAAGAAATTGATAAGCTTTAAAAATAATAGTTTGTGAAATCTATAACACTAATTATCTGCTCTCAAACTCTTTCAACATTCCTTCTGCAATTGATTTGTTCCATGAAACTAAATGCTCATTTGTTACAAATATGTGAAAGTTGTCCATTTAAAGGTCAAAATATTACAGAACTGCATCTCCTCATTCATGCATGATTCCATTTCTTCTCTTTCCCTATTGATCTGGCTATTTTTTTTAAACATTATATTTTCAGTTTATTTTACAATTATTTTTAATATTTAAAGCATTATTAAAATTATTATTAAATGTAAATAATAATATATATACATGTGTTTTTGATTCACAGTTGCTATTTAGAATTGTCCTATGTTGGACTATCAATTTAAATATTGGTCACCTTACATAGTTGATGCCTGTACAGTTACAGTTGCTACTACAAAACACATACCACTATGGGATAGGCAGTGAGTTTAAACTTTAAGATTATACATTTACTACTTTGCATTATTTATGATACTCCTAGTACTAAAACCAAAATATGGTACATACTATCTCTCATAGTGGGCACCCATTGATTTGCTAAAAGTGTCATCTGAATTCCTCATATCACAGTTCAGAGAGGAAAGAAGGAAGGAGACAGAGGTGCTGAAGCCCAAATTTTGGGGTTCAAACCATTTTCAAATGGTTTAGCCCATGTAGATAAGAAGGTACGTGGAAAATCCTGCCTCCAAAACTACTTAAATGAGCTTCAATTATTATGGGGTGGAAGCTATTTTTAAACTACATTTCTGTCAAAATTAGCAATTTTTACTATGCCGTGTTTTAAAATTAAATCTGTTATTCCATCCAAAAAAATTACAAAATAATAAAAAAATAAAATGATCAATAAACGAATTAATACATTATAGTGTTTTCTTGATGTTCCCTCAATAAAATTTCAAATTAGAATCCTCTGGTTCTGGATAGCTGAACCACAAAGAGAATGAACTAATCTGTCTCAGAATATCATATACTAAAAGAAATGTCAACAAATGTAAAAAACATGAACCTGCATGCTTTCGGTTTACAAATAGTTACAATCACTTATGTCACTACTACCAATGTATTTTTAAATCTATAATTAAACATAATATAATTAGGCATTTATGATATATTTTATCTAAATGAAACATTTTCCAAGTGTATCATTGACCTTGATAATAATATTTGATGCATACAGTAGAACCAATTGATAGAGAGTACTGAAGCTAAATTCTATATTTTAATTTGACACCATTTCTGTATCCCACATTTGTCATCTCATATCATCATTCATGAGCTTCACGTATCAAGTACTCAATAGGCAATTTAAAGCAAATGTCCCTAATGGTTCAACAATATTTTCTTTTCCAATTGCTTTGCCTTTCTCATCCTAATATTTTATTTCTTACCATCAAGAGGTATATTCTAAGCATTATAATTTTAGAGGAATACTGATATATACATGTTATTTTTTTATGCATTCATTTCTTGCATGTATATCCTCTTGTTTTTCTGCTTCAAAACAGAGAGAGAGAGTGCACAGCACAAACTCTTTCTGCCCAAAATACACCTGCATTCGTTGCTGTTATGTTACATATTTGTTCATGTACCATTTCATTAGGCTTATTTTTCAGCCTTGGGTATATAGCTAGCTAGAATACTGCAAGAGATAAGGTGAAAGAAAAAACAAAAAGAAAAAAGGGGAGAACCTTCGTACATAGGGAAAAGCACAAAGAAAATAATAACTCAGCTAAATGGAGTTCTGACGAACTCAATGATTTCTGTTATAGGAAATGTAAACAATTAATTGATTTAGAGTAATTGATATTGGTATCATTATTTCTGATGAAGTTCTGACTAGATAACTAAGCATAAATAATATAAAAAAAGCTCTTTTTGTATTTAGTAAAATAGATACTAAGCTGAAATATATTTTACACTGGCTGAAATTGCTACAGTAGAAACTTAAAACATAGGGTATCCTATTAGGCTCAACCCAATCCTTTTAGTTTTGACTCAATTTAATTCCAGTTATCATTGGATAACTACTTGATTAAAGTAAAATACATAAAAACACATTTTTGAAAAATCTATTTCTACAAATTATGTCTAGCCAGAATATACTCTGCCCAAGACTGGGAACATTGTTCCACCCATTATAGAACAAATACATATGATTTACAATCTGTCAAAGTGTATATTTTTAACAAAAATTTAACAGAAAAAGTGATATATATCATGTAAACACGTGACAAAACATCAGTTTAACTTAGTATGGTCAAGATAATTCTTTTAAATGAAAAGAAGGTGAAATTAAATTAGCAAAAATGATGGAGACAATGATACATAGCAGCTGTAAACAAGACTCAAAATAGAAATTAATGAATAACTTCAATTACTATGACTAAGTGCATGCATTTTAAGATATCCATTCTGATCTTTCCCACCTGAATTAGTAAAAAAAAACTATTCTATCAGCCAGAAGGGATTATTTAGTATTCTGCAATCTCTAGAGAGTATTTGGCTTTCATAGTTACAGAAAGTGACTTTGTTAGGAAAGTTTCAATGTTCTTTCCTCTTAATTCTAAACATGTTAAGTCTAGTCTCATCTAAGTAAAATAAAGGGTTTTAGTGAGTCGTTTGTTTGCAGAACAGCTCTAATTATTTTCTTATGACAGTGCTCCTTCAGTAAGTAACATTTGCACTTGGAGTATCGATTTATTGTTTATATTTTACCATGTTTAATTACGAGTAATATCTAAAAATATTTAAATATTTTAACCTTTTTAATATATTATTTAACTGCATCTGGCCTTTAAACAAGTTAGAATAGTCCAATTTAGATGATCTGTGATTTTAAATGTTTAGCATTATCGCATATCAGTAAAAAGAGAAACTGATCTCAAATAACTTTAAAGTTAACTTGTAAATAAGTTAACTGCTTGAAATAGCCAACCTCAAATAAGAGAAAATTTAGCCCTCTAATAACCAATGAAAAATATGAAAAACTGGAAAAATGTAAAAACAATGTTGTATCAGTCATCTTTGAAAGAAGCTTTTTTTTCTTTGGTATTGTATTACTCAGCATACACAAATATATTCCATGGCTGAATAAAATACCAAAAATGTATATTCAGTTTAATGATATTGCGTTTCCTTAATATAAAGGGATCGTGCCTCTTTTGGGCCCAAATCCTGAGGATCAGATAGTAATCTTTGTTCCTCTTATGTTCCTCTTTTCTAGGAGCTCCACATTGTTGGTCTGTCTGAGTGTATAACAGAGCAATAATATTCACACAAATTGTGTGATCTTTAAACTTCATTAAAACATTCAGTGTAAATAGATACACTGTTCTTTTACTAAATTCTATTTGAGTTTCATAAATTGTTATTAATAATTCACCTAACATTACTCAGAACAGCTTTTCCCTGGCCACATCCCCACTCACACCCCTAAACTAAAGGTGTTCCACTTTGTCCATTTGACTTCTGAAAATGTTTCAGTTCCATAAATACTAAACTTTTAAGGATGGGGTAATTGTCCAACATCTGAACCAAAGCAAAACTTAGAATTAGTGCTATATGTATGTTCCATCATAATTTAAGTGCCCCAAACATATTCTATATTGGTTTTTAATGTGCAGAAATAACATTTTGTTGATACCCTATATGTATACATACTAATACCATATGAATTGCCTCTGCTAATGTCATTACTGGTACCAGCAAAGCAATTTCCAAGTTCAAACAGAGGGCAGCCTGTGACCAACATCTGTTCGTTGTATACCATTAGAGGAAGACCTCCCTCTCATGCCACAGCTCTGGCATTGCACTCAATTATGTTTTTATAGTTGCATTCTGTTCAAACAAATCATCAAAGTAAACATGTACATGTGATTTTTCTAGTGAACATTTGCTGTAGTGATCTGTAAAATCTATGACAATAAAGCCACGGTGGAAAGGACTTTGATTTAAAGTGTTGCTTTTTAAATTTCCATAACCTTTGACTTGGTGACTTGTTTTCAAATGTCATTAACACACCTCTATTGAGCTTACCTAATCAAAATAACATGTTATTTTATATAGTTTTAAGTAAAGCCAATAAAACCTTGAATATTAAACATTTTGGGCAATAATTGAGTTTCATCAGAGAAATTAATTTCTCTAGCAAAGCTTCATTGCCTCCCTATAAATAACTGAAACGGAACTGGAGATAGAAGCTCTCTCTTCTCTCCTCTCATATAGTAAACCATTATAAATGATAAACTTTATTCATGTATTATAAGAGATAGGGATAGTAACCATCGAGACGACGATGCAGACCATGGATTATTTGAAAGGTGGCAAAACCTTCTCTTAACATTTTTATGTAAATCTGCTGCCACAATTACTTCAAGGCTCCTCACTCATGAACAGTAAAAGTGAGCCTCGGTGAGGAGCCCACCTAACCAAAAATGACTCTGCATTCCCTGACAGTGGGTTCTAAGAAGGTAAAGGTGAACACACTGTTAGGCAGAATGACCACCAACTGAATAAGTACTACTTCAGACTGAGGATCACGTAAATGTGTGCATATGAAGGGTTGTCTATGAGCATTTAAATTTTTTGTTTAGAAGTTTGTAATGTCAATGAAGTCAAATATTCTTTCAAATAAAATCTTAAATATGAACACTTTTCAATGCAATGACATGATTTTAAATGAAGATAATTTACATAAATAATTTAAAATTAAATCTTCTCAAGTAAAACTAAAAATCAGATGTGCTGTCTCAACTATTAGGTTTAACAGCTGGCAGTGCAAGTCTCTAATGAATTTGTTATAAAGATCACAACATCAATGTGTCAGGAGAATAATCGTTGTTTATGTTTGATTTGATGTCTGCAAATATACGCCTACATCCTAATAATTTGAAAACAAATCATCTATAAGATGTTTAGATGCATGTATTGCTGTCAGATATGTCAGTTTATAAGGTGCTGATCTCTGCAGTTTGCTGGGAAAAAAACTCTAAAGTAATTGACAAATATTTTTGACCACTTAAGATAATTTGCAAATCAATCTAGATTTCATTGGTTATATAAATAGCTAAGGTTTTTTTTTTTTTTTGTTTTTTTTTTATAATACAGTATATCCTACAAAGTTAAATAGTATATTAATAAATCTCAGAAATTTTGGAAATAAGCTATTATTACTCACTAAAAGTAGTGACAGCCAGTTTAGTGAGTAGTGGCTGGCTGATAAAATATAGGGGCAAGATTGTTAAAGAGACTTTAGTGGGAGTGCCCTAAGTTGGCTGTCAGTTATGGCAGCATGGGCCCTGAATCCCACCAGTACTCTTTTCTGAGCTAGATTAAGGTTATCCAGGTCCTAGGCAGACTATATTGTATTTACCAGATACCTGAGTTCTGTTCTGTGAGTGGTGTGTGGGATGTACTGAGCATTGTTGGTGGGTGTGGAGGATGCTGAATTTTGTATGAAATATCCTATGTGTTGTGTTTGGATGGGAGTCTGAGTTTATCTGAGTGTTGTATGAGTGTGTAGTGTCTGAGTGTGATAAGGAAGTTTTTTTCCCCCTATTCTGCTTGCCAATTGGCAAGAAGGGGTTGTTATTACTGGTGGTCCAGTAGAGGCCATTTTTTACAGGATCCTTCATAGCCTGGTATAGAGTGAACTAGGGACCAGGATACTTGACGGTCCGGTGGGGGAATGTCATGATCTGCATCTCTATCATGTGCAGATCACTTTAAGAGGGTCCATATGATCTTGAGTTCAGGTTATAGCTCAGTGTGCTAACTGAGGCACTCTGAGTCATTGAGAAAAGGCAGGGAGCCATGAGGGAGCTCTTAAAGTCACCTGAAAAACTTAATGCTAGCCATGATAGAAATGTGTCAGAACACACAGTGCATTGCATTTTATTCCATATGGGGCTGTGAAGCCGCAGACCAGTCAGAGTGCCAACGTTGACCCCTTTCCACCACTGAAAGCACTTTTAATGGGATAGTGAACATCAGAACTGGCCCATTGAGTAATGGAAGAAAGTTGCCAGGTCTGATGAATCACATTTTCTTTTCGATCAGGTGTATGGCCAGATAAGTGTGTGTATTTTTTATCTGGGGATGAGATGGCAGCAGGATGCACTATTGTTGCAGACCACATACACCCTTTCATGGCAGTGGTATTCCCTGATGAAATTAGCCTCTTTCAGCAGGATAATGCACCCTGCTGAATGCAAAAAATGTTCAGGAATGGTTTGAGGAACATGACAAAGAGTCCAAGTTCTTGTATTGGTCTCCAGATTCCCCAGATCTCAATCAGATTGAGCATCTGTGGGATGTGCAAGAACAAATCCAATCCATGGTGACCCCTCCTCACGACTTGCAAGGTTCTACTGCTGTCTTGTTGCCAGAGCACATTCAGAGATCTTGTGGAGTCCATGTCTTGATGCATCAGAACTTTTGATAGCATGAGGGGGCCCTCCTCAGTGTATACCTATAAATCTATATTAGCATGTGTAAAATGGTGCTAGCTCTCTAATAATAAAGATTTTATTTTACTTTAGTGACATGTTCAGTTTTATAGTAATCTGGAGGTTGGGACTTTGTCTAAACATAAGTTTGTTTTTATTACCTATGTCATGCCATAGAAGTGGAAATTTACTGTGTCACATTTTGTGTTGGCTTCAGTTGACATAGAGGACTATTTATTAAGTGTTGACACAATAATTACAGTAACAATTGGTAAAGGGCTCCCAGTAGAAGTGGTGCTCTGTACTAAGGGAAATACTGCCTTTCTACTAAACAAGTGTAATTTGTCATGGGGATACAAAGGGATGTGAAGCTTTATACATTCACTTCATTCTAATCATTACGATAAGGTCCAGGATACCTTGCTTGGCTTTCAGGATATTAATATAACAGAGATGCTATTAAAATACATCAAACTCATTATGAGGCTTCTTCATAATATTAGTGTACCTGGTAATAGGATTCCAAGAGTAACTGATTTAAGTGATGTAAAGACTTAATAAGAGAAACAACTGATATGCGATAAGGATAAGTACTGTAATAGCCGCTGCAAATGCAATTATCAAACTGTTTTAATAAATATTACCAGTTTTACATATATATTTGTGTGGTATAGTTGCGTATGTAAATGTGTAAAATATGTCTCCCTGTGTGTCAAACTGCAAGTGTGCTGATGTAGGTACTACGTTAAAGGTCAATGCTGAGTTATGAGATAGTTTCATAACAATTCAAATTTATTTAAAAACATCTACTGCTGTGATATACATCACAAGAGTTTATTTACCAGCTCAGTAAGGAATGTGTTAATTCATATGAGGCAGAGCTTACGTTGCCAGCTTGACATTAAAATAAAAGTATAGGTAAATGTAGATTAAGTTAGTGTGTAATTCAAATTGTCTGCTTTAAAGACGTAATGTTATGTAAAGACATGTAATTATTGCAATACAAACACACAAGCCTACACAGATGTGTCACCAAATGTGCAGAAAATACTAATGGCTTTATACCAAAGCCTCGGTTGGTTCATGAAATTAACATTGATAAAGTCTTAGGAAGTGTATAAACGCACAACCTTTGTAAAATAAGTCACCTCATTCTCATTTAGCTACTGAGTTTCCTACATCCTCCCACGTGTTATGACATCACTCAACAACTAGCTTTATTGAACATTGTAAAACTAAACTATTACACAATTTAAGTAAAACACAATCAATAAGCCTTTGCTATACCCTTAGAAAACACCAACAAGGATGTTAGCAATGAAGCCTAGTACAAAGTCTATTAATATAAAATATTAAAATAAAAATAAATAATAAAGACATATAGTCACATAAATCAACTTTCAAGTATTAAGCAATAGTCAACTATAAATGTCAGGGAAAATACCCAATCAAGCCAATACATGTAAAATCCTTGCAGGGAAAAAGCTAAAATGGCTTACATACAGAGATGAAGGTTATTTGCAGGGTTCCTAAAAACAGTATTAAAAAAAAAAAGGATCATAAAGTAAGGAACATGATGATTCAATAGCACAATTAGCCCTCTCACAAACACTCCAATATACTTTGAGTCACTGGTGACTTACAGTCAATTACAGTTACAGTTAGCAGAACAGAGGCTCTACCATAGTTCCTGTCTGAATTTTATCAGTCTTGGTTAGATTTAGTGTGTGCCACATTATGATCTAAAAGCAGATTCAGATTATTTTCCCTTTCACCATGAAGAAGTGTGCAGCTCTGTCATGGGATCTGGAGTCTTAATAATTTATCTTATAATGGATAAAATCCCAGTTGCTAATTGGGATTCATGTATGTCGAGAGCGTCTAAAACATAGTGTAAACATTAAAGGAGACAATGATAAGCAATAGTAATTAATTATGAATAGGAACAAGACATTTTCATTGTATTGGTCTTATTCCTTATGTAACCATTATAGATAAAGATAAAATGTGCATGATTTACTTTGTATTTATTTATTTTTTTAACTGATGTGAAAGATCATTGGTTAGTGCATCAATGACAGTACGAGCGGTTTTATACTCAGCAGATTCAACGTAAGTTTTGATCCTTGCAGGTCCAACAAGTCTGTATTAATGTGTTCACTAATAACTTTTACACCTCAATACACACTTGAAATTAAATTGTTATTCCTTGCAAAACAGTTTGATATTACTTCAAATTACTAATTTTTCAACATAAAATGCTTTTTTTGGGAAATTTTCAGTAAGTGGGCTATTTATCTATAAGCACATTATAAAATTATGATTTATAAAAAACAATTTAAAAAACAGATCATGATTTGGTGTTACAAACCTTGCGGTTGACGGCTAGGATGGTATATCTGTATGTCAAAAGGCTGCGCACTTGTTTTTTGTATAACACTGACATTGTGTCCAGTCCATTTATTGGCTTTGGATAAAGTATTTGTTCTCCAATCCGTCCAATACACCTCACTCCCATATAATGAAACAGCGAATGGGTGGGATAAATACTCATGACCTCGTATTATTTCTTTCATCGAAGTCCCATCATACAATGCAGAATAAATTGCATCAGACCTAACAAATACAATAAAACATGTTACATAAAATATAGATCTTTTTAAACTCATCCATACTTTAAAACTGGTAGAAGTTATGTAATGTAGGATAATAAAGCTTTTATATTTTTCAATTCTAAAAAAAATAATTTTATAATAATGCCATTAGCTAATCAAATGAGTAAACAGATAACTTACTTTACACATCAAAAAGTGAATAGGTTTAACTGTTTCAAAAAATAAATGCTTTAACTGGATGAGACGTGTATAAGAGACAGGAAAAAATATATTTAACCCCTTAAGGACTGGACTGTTTTTGCGATGTTGTACATTTGCGACCAGGCATATTTTTACACTTTTGTGGTGTTTGTGTTTGGCTGGAATTTTCCGCTCTCTCATTTACTGTTCCCATACAAAGTATATATTGTTTTTTTCAGGACAAAAGGGGCTTTCTTTACATACCATTATTTATATAATCTCATGTATTTTAATTTAAAAAAAATAAAAAAATATGATGAAAAATTGAAAAAAATACATGTTTTTTGACTTTTACTTGAAAAATCTTTTACTCATCTACAAAAGCGAATTAAAAAAACTGCTAAATAGATTCAAAATTTTGTCCTGAGTTTAAAAATACCCCGTGTTTACATGCTTTTTTGCTTTTTTTTGCATGTTATAGGGCTATAGGTACAAGTAGAATATTGCGGTTTCAAAACATAAATTCTTTAAATTTATCAATAGTGACATTGTAACACTATTATCTGTCATAAATCTCTGAATAACACCCCACATGTACATATTTTTTTTAAAGTAGACAACCCAGGGTATTCAATATGGGGTATGTCCAGTCTTTTTTAGTAGCCACTTAGTCGAAAACACTGGCCAAAGTAAGCATTCATATTTGTTTGTGTGTGAAAAAAGTAAAAAAACTAAATTGAACGCTAATTTTGGCCAGTGTTTGTGACCAAGTGGTTACTAAAAAAGACTGGACATACCCCATTTGCAATACCTTGGGTTGTCTTCTTTTGCAAATGGTATGCCATCATGGGGGTAATTCTCATTCCTGGGCTACCATACGCTCTCATAGGCAACGTAACCAACCTGGCCATTTTCAATGTAAAAATATTTGACCCATATATTTGACCTTGTAACCTTCAAAAATACTATAAAACCTGTACATGGGGGGTACTGTTTTACTCAGGAGACGTTGCTGAACACAAATATTAGTGTTTAAAAACTGGAAAACGTATCACAACAATTATATCATCAGTAAAAGTGCTGTTTGTGTGTGAAAAATGCAAAAAAAGTACTTTCACTGACAATATAATCGCTGTGATATGTTTTACTGTTTTGAATCACTAATATTTGTGTTCAGCGAAGTCTCCCGAGTAAAACAGTACCCCCCATGTACAGGTTTTAGGGTGTCGTAGAACGTTACAGGGTAAAATACAGTGCTAGCAAATTCAATTCTCTGGAATTTCGGCCTGGGTTGGCAGGCAGGTCCCTTAAATTACTGAATTATGTAAAACTATTACATAAATACGCACGTAGAATTTAAATATATATGCATATTTATATATTTGAAGTCTACGTGTATATTTATATAATTATTTATGTAATTTTGTATATGGACATATGTATATTTCTTATTATTTTTATATACATAGATGTATATACAAATTCATTCTAAGTGTATTTTGATATAAATATATATATATTAATTTTAAAATACAGTTAGAATAAAATTTCATATAGCTATATAATTTTTTTAAAATTTTTTATTATTATTTTAAAATTTTTTTATTTAATTTAAATTACTTATTATTTATATTTTATAATAATATATATATACAATATATATAGTTATTATATATATTATATATATACGTGTGTAATTTAATTATAAGTGTATTTTTATATTAATATAAGTACATATTAATATAAAAATACACTTAGTATGGCATTATATATATGCTATATAGACATATATTATATATCATATATACACATATATAATTATTATTATTTTTTTATTAACACTAACTTTATTTTTATTTTTGATTTTACACTAGCAGGGAGACTGCCTGTCAGCAGAGACAGTCCCCCTGCAGGCAGACACATGGACACCTATTGTGACCATGTGATCGCTGTGTTAAGCGATCACATGGCCACAGGGGTCCTAATTCAGTGTGGGGAGACTGTCTGGGCTGCAGGCAGTCTCCCCACACCGGGAGCCACGCTGATCGCCGCCGGGGGAACGATGGCGATCAGGTAAGTAACGGAGACCGTTAGGACGGTTCAGGACCGTCATCGATCCTCAAGGCAAAAATGCCGATGACGGTTCTGAACCGTCCTCGGTCGCTAAGGGGTTAATCTGTTTTACAATTTGAATAAATAAATAAACTTGTTGAGCAAATAAACAATAGAGATATAGTACAGTTAGAAAAGAATACTACAGACAAAAAAAGAAATAGATTGCTGCCTGGTTTAAAATGATCATAATTTATTAAGACCTACTAACAAAGTTCTACCTTTCATCTTACCTTGCATCCGTCCAAACAATTCTTCTTTCGAAATGATCAACAGTAAGGCCATTAGGCCAAGCTCCACTTTCCATATCTTTGTAAATAATTTTTCTTCCTGCCCCACTCATTGAAGCTGATTCAATGCGTGGGAATGTTGCATCCCAGTCTGTCCAAAACAAGATTCTAGAGCCAAAAGGTATATTTTTTTATTATTAATATGTGAAAATACAAGATTAACTGAAAAGATTTAAATATATTGCAAATAAATTATAATCAATTTCTAACTGAGATGTCAGACTGTTTAAATTTAGTGCAACAAAAATAGAAGCAGAACAAGACTAACGACAAGATTTAGAACAAGTCTGGACTTAAAACAATAGGTTCATATTCAGAACCTCCTGTATGGATTTTTTTTATTTACTTAGTGAAATAACAAACTTATGTAATTAGACAAAGAAAATCACAGTTTTGTTTTATAGATAAATGAAGCCTCGGACTGCCTGTTTTCTGACACAAATGGTCTCAACATTCCGTCTGTTGGTTAAGAGCAAATAAACCATATGGTTCTGGTCAGCTCTACCCATTGCCAAATAATTAATCAAAAAAATACATTATATACGCAGGTGAGTGAGGTGACTCTAAAACATACCTTTCATAAAAATGTCATCGTTAACCGTATTGTCCACAAACAATCATTCAGAGTCACTGCTCAACATTCATATTATAAAACACATACATTAAGCTTCTTGATCCTCCAAATCTATTTTCAATAACTACCAGAAGTTAGTAAAGGTGTAAAGAAATACCTGTGACTTGGTCACAAATACGGAAGACCTAGTACACATTTCTGCTTTACAGGGGTCAAATTTTATACACTTTTTGATCGTAGCTGGATGAGCTCTAAGTTAATTTGGAAGATGCAATGAGAAAGTAATTTGGACAGTTGAGTAAATGCTCTTACTAGTATTTACCAGATTTGAATAATAATGACATATTCACTGGACAAAGTTTTTAATTTTGAAAGTAACTTCAGATATGGTTCTAAATGTAAAGCTGTGTAACTGAAACTTCTAAATGTCTGTCTGTATGTCTATCTGTCCATTTTTTTGTCTGTCTATGTATCTATTTACCTAGAGACCGAATCATGTTTTCTTTTTTTTTCAGTGCTCCATTATTTATTCCAATATTCAGATTACATAGTTTTTTTTTATTTTTTACATTCTTTATTTTTGTGGTGTTGTTATCATTTGATAAATGTAACAGAACATACTGACTAATATGTGCTGGCCATATTACAACAGTTAGGTATTTAAAAAAAAATAAAACACATTAGAATAAACACGTTGTCAGTCAACAGCTTCAAATATAAATGTGCAATACAGTTGGTATAATTAGCTAACTTGGCAGGTTATATTGACTTCAGCCTACGAGTAATCAGTGGGAAAAACATTAGCCTAGAAGGGGAAGAATGTATATAGTATACTGGGTGTAACGGGTTCAGCGTCGGCTTACGGAGCCAGGTAAGAAGCAAAAACAAAATAACCAAAAACAATGATCAGTCAAACAGTAATTGGTAAGTCCATATATACTGGTAAGGAGCACTTATCTAGGAAGTGCTTTGCATAAGGATTGTTCATGGTGGTAGATTTTTGGATGCTCGAGCCGGCACAAATGATGTAATTTGGTCTTCAGACCATGATGGATGGTGCACTGCTGGTATGGATCCTGCCAGGAGCCCCAATTCCCAGAGCAACAATGGTACCTCTGAGAGGTGAGTGATAGGAAAAGTCTTCCCGGCTTTCTCCACCAGAAGCCTTCTTGCACCCCACTTATAGGATACTTTGTGTTCCCTGAAAAGCTGGATAACCTGCCGAAATGCCTGCCTCCATAGGGTGGTATGGCATGAAATGTCCCTATAGAAGGTGAGTTGACAGCCTTCAAAATCTGTGGAGGTGCCCCTGGTCGCACCCATAATAATGCTCCTATCAGAGCCCCGCACAAGCTTCAGGAGAACATCTCTGGAAGCTGCTGGCGGTGCCCTAGGGGATTTAGGTAAGCATAGACAATAGTCCAGAGTGACCAATTTTGATTGTTTTGGTAGCAGCAAATTAGCTAGTAATCACCTAAGAAAGTGAGGCAGTTCCTCAGCCATAACTGTCTCAGGAACCCCCGGAGCCTCACATTCTTTGCTTTAGCCCTATTCTCCAAGGTGGCCATGCTGTTCAACAGGTCGGCATTACTTTTCTCCAGAGAGTTGAGGGTCACATCTGTAGCTTTCTGTGCCACTTTTGTTGCATCCAAATCAGTTTCAGCTGCTACAATTCAGTTGGTAAGCATGATCATCTCTTCCTTAACCACTGCCATGTCTACCTGAAACATTGCCATTATTTCTTGGGACAGGACCTTAATGTAGGATGGTGGAGGGGGCAGTGTCTCCTGCTGTAGAGGTACCTGGTGAGGGTGCTGGCATCCATGGGAATATATATAGGTTCTCAGGAAGGCTTTCCTCATCCATGGAAGCTGTATTATAGGCCTCTTGAGGCGCCATTTTGGCCTTCTCTGGCCTAGCATGCTGGCATGGTGTTTCTTTGTCTTCTTCCCCATCGGTATTAGCACACCAAAGTCAGGGTGTCAGTGGGTTGCAACTTGCCAATATATTGCTGTAATCAGCTATTGGTATCGGGTCACACGCAGCTTGTGTCCGGCTCGATCGGGTGCTCCGAATCATGCTTTGTATACCTACACAGTATGAATAATATTGTAAAGAGTGGAGAACAATGGGTAGCTAATATGCACTAACTTCAGCAGTATATGTGCAAGTGGAAGGGATGAAGGGTAAGTGTTTAATGTTGGGCAGGTCTACAATTGCATCATATTTATGGAAGTTGCACTCCTAAGTGTCAGTTTTTTTCTATTTTAATTTTAATCTCTCTTGAGTGTAGTTTCCATTAATCTCAGAAAACACCATATCAGGTATTTTACATATAATAATAATTTAATGTTAATAAAAGGTATTCCAGAGCTGGCATAACCATTTGTCAGATTATAAACATATGTGATTGTTTTCAAAAGGAAATAATAGTTGACAGGGATTTCTGCATTACATCTGATACACAATATAAAATGCTCAAATATTCCACTTCAGTAAAACAAACTAAAGTTCCATTAAAGCCAACTGAGCCATTGAACAGCGTTATCAAAATGATTTTCTCCAAACAGGGAATATCTAAAATGCTAGACTGAAAAGGTCAAGTACCACTTAATGTAAATGTCAGACAGAATGAGCAGTAATAACTCCTGTTCTTCATAAAGTATAGTGGGGGGTAGGTGACTTCATCTAGAGAAACAGAAGTGTCGTCGGCATATACATAGCAGACATGTATAAAATGAGAACAAAATGTGTGGCCAATGTTATCCACTATTAATTACAAAATGTAATCTCATAATGCCTTGCAATTAAAATACAAAAGATGTTTATTCCTTAAAGAAAATCCATGTTTAATGTAGTTTTAGATCAATAATATGATGTTATTCATGTTGGATTGGTGAAGTTTTCTGTGTACCTGTCTTGGATGTAGAAGGAATATGTTTTTGTTATTACACATAGTTACATAGTTATATAGTGACATAGGCTGAAAAGAGACATGTGCCCATCAAGTTCAGCCATAGTCACATCTGTTTTTTGCTGTTTATCCAAAAGAAGACAAAATACACCAATGTAAAACTATTCCAATTTTGCAACAAACGCGCAAACAAATTCCTTCTTGATCCCAGAACGGCAGTCACATTTATCCTTGGATCAAGACACTATTACCCAACAGTCGAAAAAATATGTAATTGAATATTATGTTTTTGCAAATATGCATCTAGTTGCTGTTTAAACATTTGTATTATTATGTTTTTTTTTTAAATGTTTATTTTATACCATAAAATTCCAAAAGGTTTTCTATTAAGTTGCTATTGAAAGCTAACACTTTACATAACTGGCCCTGATAATCATAAAGGAACTGAGAACAATGTCCTTCTTAAAATAAACCATTTGTAGCACTCAAAAATGTCAAAAACATTCAAAATGTTAAATATTTATTTACTAAACAACTGAATGCAAAATGTAAGCTAAAATAGCTAAGCTGTGATTTATTTGGGTGGGGTAATTTAAGAGAAAAAATAGACTAAAGGACAAAGGAATTAGTTTAGGAGCATGAGTAAATGGTGTTAAAGTTGGTAACAGTTTTGAAGTTAATTTTAGCCAGATGATGATTTGCTCTTTATAACTTAATAGGAAGCAAGTGCTCGTTGCATACAAGTTGGGTTTCCAGAATATTGGGCAGATGATTTGTAGAGTAACTATAGAACACCAACTTTAAGAATGTCGGTGGTTTTATTAAGGCAATATGGTAGGGGCATCAAAATCATAAATCGAATGCAAAGAGAGAAATTCTTAAATGCTTAGTGAATAATAAATGGGAGAAAAAAAAACCAATATAGGCCTTGATTTAATATTGTTGAATTGTTGGGTAATTGTTTGTAATGGTTTATTATTTTTTGTTAAATATTTACGATATTTTTTTTCAAAAGATTAAAATATTAAAAATATATAATATATAAAAAATCAATATATAAAAAAACAAAAATCTTAAAATATTTTCAATGCTGAGAGGAGCTTGCAGTATTCAACAAATGTAAGCATTGTACATAGATTGGTCTCTTGTAAGAGGTTAGTTGTTGGATGACTCTGGAAATGTAGAAGACTGTATTTCACAATTTGTCATGGGGCTGCTTTTAAAAAGTGGTCTTTGTTGAATTTGGGGTTCATTAGTTGAATGTTAGGAGTAGGACAGACAAAAAACATATTGTAACTTTCCCACCCGGACAACCATCACAATTGTTCACTAAAGTGAGAATTTAAAGTGAATTTTAAATTAATTTAAATTTAAAGCAAAAATAGCAAAACTGGAAGAGTTCTCTAAGTCAGGTATGCTTCTGGTTCTGCTACAATGGCCTAAAATCTGGGTTTTTCAATACTATGAATTCTCACTATAGTGAATATGCCTGCATAAATGACTTGCAAAGTGATGATAAAAAAATCAAAGTTTTAGAATTGTCTGAAAAGTGAAGGAACATTACTGAAACAATCTGCAAAATTAAATTACAGAATTTTATTATGTTTTTCTCAATGCTACATTTCTGTTCTGTTTATTTGCTGAATCTGATTGCTGCACAAGAAAAAATTTACAATATTTAGATAACAAGGTAAAAATATAATAAGAAATACTTTAGAATCAATTAATAAAACATCAACAACCAAGCATAGATAATATTTCACACCGTTATGTACCTAGTTAATATTCATTAACATTTAAATGACTACAAAATAGTTTCTCTCATAATCCATAGGGCAGACTTTTCTTACAGCCAAATTCCTGCAGGATTTAGCAATACGTGTTCATATTGGAAAATCACAATGAATTGCAAAGGTGAAAGAATATTTTCTGGCATTAATTATTAAATATGTATTTATTTATATATTTATTTAATATTATAGAATATTAATATATAATATATAATATAGATTACAGAGATTAGTTGATACTTTGGGTGACATTTAGTTAAAAAAAAAGGTATCAACATTAAAATAGAAATAGTGTGTATGCTGAATAAATTAACAACAGAAATGGAAACATTTATTTTTTAGATATTTTTTATTTAACCTTTTAACCTATAGTTAGCAATATCTGTTATCTATATCCAGCCACAAGTGTCCACCTTTTAGATTTCATCTGTGTTATTACATTTTCATACAGACACCATGACAAAAGTAACCAGTTGGATTATTCTTAGTGTTTACATGAAACCCTAATGTGTTCCGGTGTAGTAACCGGTGGTAAAATACAGAATATAAAATAATATAGATTATGTGAAAGAGATTAAAGAAAAATGTGTGTCTATGCTTTATTGTATTTAATTTTCCTTATTTTGGATAATTCACTGGTTCATATATTTGAGAAGAATTGAATGATTCTGTGTTTGAAGCAAGGTTATAGTTATTATGACAATATTTATCAAAGTAGGGCACATCTGGGGCAGACTTTATGCTCAGTATAAGTCACAGTAAAATGTTGTAGAATTTTATTTTTTCTTTACTTTTTGAAAAGAAAGTATCACTATTAAAACTGGTAATAGTGGCTATATATTTGTAACAATACAAAACAGGTAAGTTACTAGCAATGTGTGACCCTTTTATATATATAAAGAGGAGATCATTAGTGTAAAATACACATGTAAGCCTCCACAACCTTCTATTCTAGTATGCATTAATTCATTGCATGACTCTAGAATCTGAATCTAAAATATAGAATCCCCAAATCTATCCCAAATCAAATCACAATGAAAGCCATTGTAAGAAATATTTAGTTGAAATTACTGGGTGAATGCCAACAAAATAACCAATGCAACAATGGCATATTGGTTTGTAATATTATATTTTTTATGTATCAAAGCATATTTTGTAGGTCAGATTGAAGTCTTATATTATCAATGAAAATATTTCCAATTGATACCACTTTCTTCTTATTACATCAGTTTAATACTTTGCAAACTGTATTGATACTTAAATCGTTTTAATAAAATCCAGCTATCAAGCAAGCATCCCAAGAATAAACATTATAAAAAATAATAAGATGCTTGATGTGCCATGTACTGATTATAGTTAGTAAAGTCATACCTATAAATCTAAGTGTTATGTTAATGGGAAAATGGATACAACACAAACTACACTTTTATTTTATATATTTTTATATAGTACTTTACCCGTATCTTGGATCCAAAGCAATTGCCCTGGGATGCTCCATTCCACCCGCTATCAGCGTGCTTCTCATTTTGCCATCTAATTTAGCAACTTCAATTTGGTCCAAATTGCTGTCGATCCAATAAATGTTCCCAGCAATCCAATCTATTGCTAATCCCTCTGGTGTTGCTAGTCCATGCTGAATCACTACCTCAATTCCACTTACCCCTAAACAATGAAAAAGTATTGTAAACATTTCTATTCACCATTAGAGCAAATATAAATTCATAATGACAGCATTTGTGGTTGGGATTAGTATATATGTATGGTCTCAGTGCTAATAAGGGTAGAGATGTGCAGTGAATGACTTAAACATTTGTGATATTTATTACTAATGTCGTTGGTTTCATGCATATCTTCTTAAACTATATTTTAGTGAATGTATGCTTTCACCAGGCTACTCGTGACATGAAATTACATTGAGTTTTTGTTTGTTTCAAGTATTGACTTTATCTACAGCTTTATCTACACAGTAGAATATGTTCCAGATGGTATTGTGGGTATACTTAAAGGACCACTACAGGCACCCAGACCACTTCAGCTGAATTATTATGTTATTGTTATGTTATTATTTATATAGCGACAAAAAATTCCGCAGCGCTTTACAGTGGGTGGACCAACAAACATGTAGTTGTAACCAGACAAGTTGGATACACAGGAACAGAGGGGTTGAGGGCCCTGCTCAATGAGCTTACATGCTATAGAGAGTGGGGTAAAGTGACACAAAAGGTAAGGATAGTATTAGACTAATGACAGTTGCAAGAGAGAAATCAGTCAGGAGCTAATAACAGTTTAATTGATACGCTTTTATGAAGAAGTGGGTTTTTAATGAATTTTTGAAGGAGTGGAGACTGGGGAGCATCTAACGGAGGACAGAAGTAAGTTCTACAGGAACGGTGCAGCCCTCGAGAAGTCTTAAAGGCGAGCATCAGAGGTGGGAGTACAGACAGAAGATAGAAGATAGACTCAATGAAGTGATCTGGGTGCCAGGTCCCCCTAGTTTTAACCCTGCAGCTGAAAATGTTAATCCAGTCCAGCATCAAATAAGTGCAATTTACTCTGTGTAAATCGCGGAAGCGGCCTCTAGTGGCTGTTAGTGAGACAGCCACTAGAGGCTGCTTCCACGATTTACACAGAGTAAATTGCACTTATTTGACGCTGGACGTCCTCACGGAGTCCAGCGTTAAAAAAGATCCCCATAGGAAAGCATTGAGTAATGCTTTTCTATAGGCGGGTTTGAATGCGTCCCTGCCTCTGGCTCCACTCGGGAGCTGACATCGGCGGGAGAAGAGAGGTCACCAGCACCAAGGGAGGCAGGCACTGGATTAAGGTAAGTGGCTGGAGGGTTTTTAACCCCTTCAATGCTGAGGTAGGGGGCCCGCGAGGGAGAAGGGAACTCCAAGAGCTTATAGTGCCAGGAAAACGGGTTTGTTTAACTGGCACTATAGGATCCTTTTGAGGGAGCTAAGTATCAATGGGGGGATTCTAACATGTGCTTAATTCTTATTTAAATATATATATATATATATATTTATATATATACATATATATAAAAATGAGTGAGCTCATATGAAGACAAAAATGTTGCAGGATACATAGTCTTTTAGCTGGAAAGAAATGCACAAAATGAAAAAATATTTCTTGGTTTTAATGATAGGAGGAAATGGTGGTTGTCCAGAAGTAGGTTGAGAGAAATAAAGAGCCGTGGTGCACTTAAGAAGATCAGTTGAGAAAGAGATGTTAAAATGGTAGGGGAACCAGAGAATACAGAATACTACAAAGAAAAGTACAAGAAAACGCTGGAGATAATCCACCATTTAATGATATCAACACCATTTTCATAATGTGATAAAGTTACATGACTGTGACATCATTAAATTGTGTTTAGAATAGCTATGCAAAGTCATTTAAACTCAATAGTTGTGTCAGGCAATGTATATTGTTGTGTGTGTTTATTCTTTAGCAAATAGGATAACTAAAAAAAAATCCTTAAGATTACACTGACCTTATTCTGCTCACTGCACATATTAACTACTAATTTAATTTGATTGCAACAAAAAAGAGATATGAACTCTATTTTGAACAGTCAATAGAGAGTGGGAATTTTCTCCCACTTTTAAAATTAACTTTAAAATACTTTTGTACACTTGAAAATTGTCAGCATAATAACATATATATATATATATATATATATATATATATATATATATATATATATATATATATATATATATATATATATATATATATATATATAATTTTTTGTATTATTACAGGTAGAGCTTTTTAAGAATATTAACCTAAATATATGGCCATCTATATGTGCTTCTGAGAGTTGAACAGAAACAAGTAGGAAAACTCAATAAGTACAGTATATCAGTAACTTGTAAATGAGTTATTTTAAGTTGAAAGAATACATTTTTCAAAATTGTTAAATCCCTTCTGGTACCAAGGGCCAAAGATACCTGATCTTACAGCACCTGAGGGTCCCCTCTGTCACCTGGAGCCACAGTTAGCTTTAAAAGCAACTACTTATGTAATGTATCTTTTATGTTTAGGCATCTTGTCCCTCCTCCCCATCTCCCTTCTGACATGCTGTTATTTCTATTTTGCCTCTTTAACCCTTTCTCAGAGATTGTAAACTCTTTTGTGTGGGGACTTCATCACCACTTCTTTCAGTTAATTTTTGTATGTCAATTACTTGTTGTCCGATATCTATAAGTTTAAAGTTCTGCGGTATATGTTAGTGCAATAGAAATGGTAATACTAATAATATTAGTGCTTTGGGAGTGTTATAGTGTTAGATAAACCTTAAGTGCAGGTTAATTTTAAGCTGATTTTTCTTTTATAAACATCTTGACAGGCTCTCTTTATAATTAAAGTGTTTTATAAATATTAATACACAAGCACAGCAATATCTATTAAAAAACAATAAAAAAAATTCACGATGAGTGTGAATTGCTTTCTCTTTTAAGTGACATCAAAAATGTTTACAATTGATAGAATAAAACATGTCAACATTTTCTAAATTTCCGATTTTAAATAAAAATTTTATTACTTTGTGTTGACAGTTTTAGCAGAGAGTACAGTCCACGCGGGAAAAATTTGAAAAATTGCTTTGTATACTACTAACTATGAATAAACTGATTAATTAAAGTAATTAAAGTACTAACAAATGAAAATGAAGGAAAGTGGCCTCAGTTAGGAAAAAGGACAAATTAGCTTAGTGACACACAACAGAGGGTTGTAGTCAATGGAGTATATTGAAAGCATGGTCTTGTCACCAGTGGGGTACCTCAGGGACCTGTACTTGGACCCATTCTTTTTAATATTTTTATTACTGATATTGCAGAAGGTCTTGATGGTAAGGCATGTCTTTTTGCTGACAATACTAAGATATGCAATAGGGTTGATGTTCCAGGAGGGATAAGCCAGATCGCAAATAATTTAGGTAAACCAGAAAAATGGTCAGAGTTGTGGCAGCTGACATTTAATGTGGATAAGTGCAAGATAATGCATCTTGGACGTAAAAATCTAAGGGAAGTGTACAGAATATTTGATAGAGTCCTGACCTCAACATCTGAGGAAAGGGATTTAGAGCAGCATAATGCCTGGTTGTATAGGGAGAGGTATTAGTATTAGTATTAGTATTAGAGGTATTAGCAGAAAAAAGTGGGAAGTGCTCATGCCATTGTACAGAACACTGGTAAGACCTCGCTTGGAGTATTGTACACAGTACTGGAGACTGTATCTCCAGATGGATATTGATATTTTAGAGGGAGTTCAGGGAAGGGCTACTAAGCTGGTTCATGGATTGCAGGATAAAACATACAAGGAAACGTTAAAGGAACTTAACATGTATAGCTTGGAGGAAAGACGAGACGGGGGATATGATAGAAATATTTAAATACATAAAGGGAATCATTGCAGTAAAGGAGGAAACTATATTTAAAAGAAGAAAAACTACCACAACACAAGGACATAGTCTTAAATTAGAGGGGCAAAGGTTTAAAAATAATATCAGGAAGTACTACTTTACTGAGAGGGTAGTGGATGCATGGAATTGTCTTGCAGCTGAAGTGGTAGAGGTTAACACAGTGAAGGAGTTTAAGCATGTGTGGGATAGGCATAAGGCTACCCTAGCTATAAGATAAGGCTAGGGACTAATGAAAGTATTTAGAAAATTGGGCAGACTAGATGGGCCGAATGGTTCTTATCTGCCGTCACATTTTATGTTTCTATGTGAAAATACTTCTCTCTACTTACCTGAGGTTTCTGATAACTTTCCTCTATATATTTTATCCTCTACAACATCGGTCCAGTATAGCAAACTTTGATTAAAATGGAAATCCAAAGCTATAGTGTTCCTCAAACCAGGAACTAATAAGCTATAATCTCTTTTATGCAGGTCAATTCGTCTAATCTCATGACGGATAGAAAAAATAATGAACGCTTCAAATGTATCTGAAAGTAAAGTAATGACAGTATTAATCATATATTCACCAAATCACCAAATCCAGAGGTAATCACTCCTGAAAAAGAATGGTAGTTAAAGAGACTAGACATTGCATTGCTTAAAGTCACAGGCTACATAATAGAAGATAGAATCTATACTTTCAAGATACAAAGTTGTTTTCCAGGCACTATAGCACCATAGTGTCCCCTCTCCCCCCATAAAGCAGAATGGGTTGAAATCCATTCTGTCACTTACCTGATTGCAGCACAGATATCACTCAGTGCTGGCCTTTGCACCGCCTCTGCTCCTCCCCCAAATGACGTCAGCCAGCAGAAGGGACTTTCCACGTAGGAAAGCATTATATAATGCTTTCCTAAGGGGTTTTGGATGACGCTGGATGTCCTTATGAAGAGCATGAGGTCATCCGGTGTCAGTTAGGCGAACCAAAAGTCACCTAATGACTTGGAAGTCCCTTTAGTGGCTGCCTGGTTGTTAACCCTCAAAGGTAATTATTGCAGTTTATTAAAAGCTGCAATTATTATTGCAGGGTTAAGGGAACTGGGATACTGCACCCAGACCCCTTCATTGTGCTGAAGTGGTCTGGGTGCCTATTGTGTACTTTTAATGAGGAACTGTCACTTCATGGGGTATATAAACTTAGTTTTTCTATATATTTAGGTAAAATGTATTTGTGAGATGTGACAAATTAAATTTAATGTAGAATTCCCCACCTCTTTATCTTGTAACTGGTCCCTCCACCTTAGCTACCTGTTAATCATACATAGAAGTGTTAAACTAAACAGGGTTTCTATTTCTCCTTTTCATTGGCAACTTTTACCCCGGCTTTACCATGTCTGAACTGGATCATAAAGCCATTTACTAAATTTCTAAAATAAAATATCTCATAAAACCGTATTAGCACTCATTAAAGGTGATCTTTTATATGATTACATAAATTTCCCCTTTGCATTTTTTTTGTTATCATTTTACTTATAAATTATTTGCAAATAATGTGGGCTAATTTATTAGCAATTTTGCATGTGAAGAGAGAATATTGTTTTATCTCTTTAAGAAATATTCTATATTATAGCAACATGACAATAAATAGATTGATTTAAAATAGTATTACAATGTCCTTGATAATATTCCACTCCTGGTAATTTGCAAGATACTACCAAATGGTAGTATAGATTTTAAAAGATAATGGATTAGAAAAATGCATAACATAATCACGTAAAATATGCACATTTTAATACACTGGCAATGTATTCTTTATAGGCACATATTTACATATTTAGTATATCAACATTGCATATAAAACACTTTTGTATTAAAAATGAAATGTACTACATACAATGTAAATGTAATATTTGTATATCAGTAAATGCTTGTTCAGTTGTTAATGTAACTATAGAAACTGGGTGTGTATGAATGTATACGACTATGTAACCAAGCTTAATAGAGGGACTAGAACACTGAACTGTTGGCAGATCCAACTGCTGGATTTTGGTTGAACACATTTTCAGTAATTACAGCAGTAGTGTAACTTCATGGTAGGTTGAAAGCTAACAGTAAATGAGAATGTGCCTAGAAATGGAAGATAAATATAAAAAAACGGAGGTTTACTAATTTAATCATAAACTCATTCACTTCAAATAGAACCTAGTAAACTGCCTGAATATGTTTTTCCTCTCCATCCTACCATTCTTTAATTTTTCTCGGCAACATACTGAACCCTGGTGCATTATAATTATAATGTTCTCAATGGAGACATACATAAATGTAAAAATAAAAATAAATAATTATGAAATGTTACTAGATTTACTCTAGAATGTACTTGTAGCCTTCAATTCAAGGTACATGGCCTTTACTTTTGACATGCAATCATAGGATAGTGTTTTATGTTTCTAAGATTGAGTACACTAAGACTAAGTACAAGTTAAGCATTGAAATGGGTAGGTCAACATTTCCAAACATCTCCTAAATCTTTTGGGTATACAGGCTGACTTTGTTCCCTGGGCTTAATATTGCCAAGCAGTTCTTGAAAAATACTATTGACCGCATTGTTGAAAATAAAATTCCCATTAAACACTGGTGTTGAATGTATGTGTGTGGTCGATAAGGACCGAAGTAAAACATTCTGCTGTAGAAGGATATTTAATAATTGACGGAGAAAGAGCCAACACATGATAACATGCACACAAAGCCGAACTAAGCACTAACAGTAAAAAGGGAAACACAGTGCTACTCAAGGCAATAACATCCTGACAATTTATATATAAATATGACCCTGGCTGAGAAATGTCTTTTATCCATAAGCTGAAGTTAGTTCAGTATGAAATGGTTTTAAATCTCTGTATTTCTTTCAGTTAAAATGTAATTGCTATCTTGATAATTTCACTGCAGGTGACATGTGTGATACATTTTCTTAATAATAGGGGTTAGTTTTACATTTCTTCTTGTGAAAGCATTATATGACAGATAGAGTACCACATGAGGAGTTAGCATTTAAAATATAATAAGCACATGATATTAAAATCATACATATTCACTTTATAGAAAAGATAAACAGCAAAGTATTTCACTTGAAGAAATAAAAGCAGCTTACACAATAGTCACGATTAAAGTCTAACTTACCAACATTACTGCAGGTTTCACCGTCTGCATTTAAAATCCATCCATCGTAACAGGAACATTTCACAACATGCTTGTGTTGTTCACAAACTTGGCTACACTTTAGATGCTTAGTGCAGTAATCCACAATGTCACAAGTTTTGTTGTCAATACTTAAATGCATTCCTTGTGGGCAAGAACAGACAATTCCTCTTCCTGGAGCTATAGTACATTGATGGCTGCAGCCTCCATTGTTCAGAGAACACTCATCTATCAATGAACAACATATTCAGAAACATGCAATTAAACGCATATCTAAAACACATATGTTCCTACTTTTATATGTAGATACATAATTTAGAAACTTGTGTGTGTATGTATACACATGTAAAATAACAGATGCAATTAGTATCTTGTAATACCTTTTTCATTGGACTAACAAAATGTTGTAATGACAAGCTTTCAGGCGAACCTCCCTTTCACAAGGCGAAAGTTTTTCAGAGCAAAAAAAAACTACACATAGAATTCAGTTGAGTTGTGACACTGGGGTTAGAATGGTTAGAGAGTTCAGATAATTCACAGGTCTGATAGAAAATAGACATCATTCTCAGAAATAGTCATAACTATTTTGAAACCCCCATTTTGGCCTTTAGACAACCTCCAAAATTTAACAAAAGATAATTAACAGGAAACTACCCACTGATTGGAAGAATAAGAAAATAAGGATCCAGCACATATGCACAGACATCACAGCCACACACAACAACAAAACCTATAGCATTAAAACTGCTCATACTGCTGCAAATCTAGCAATGTCATATATATGATACAATGCACTAAATGCAATCTAGAGTGCGATGTTGGGGAAACCACCCAGTATTTAAATGGTTGCACTCCAATGGGATACCATTTTACCCAGTCTGACCAATTAATCAAGGATCGATAGTATCATAGTATTTTAGAAATCCCAAAGAAATAAACAATTTTGAAGCCATAATGATTCAACTGTTTAACATCAAGAATTGAGGAATTGATTTGGGTTAACTTTCCCACTACCAAAGTTTTCCATGACACCCTCACCATTATCTTGCTCTTCTAAAATATGTATCCCCATGTTAGGATGCGTTCTGATGACAAGTTAATTATTATTAAACCTGTGTATATATAGGAAATTGTATAGCCATATGCTTTCCAATTCTCAAATGCGTGTAGGCGTATATGTGTGTGTGCATTTCTATGTGTGTAATTATATGTATATGTGGGTTTATGTGCATGAATATATATGTGTATGTATGTTTGTATACAGATATATATAAAAATAAAATAATGAAAAAAGGCTTGCACTCATGGTCTTATAGCATCTAAATAAGGTTTTCTTTATTTGGAGTTATTCCATGAAAATATATACGTTTCAGCCCTCGTCCGGGTCTTTCTTCAGTTAGTTTATCTTAAGTGTATATGTATGTGTATGTACATGTGCAGATATGTGTGTATGTGTGTGTAAGCATATATTTGGTTTAAAGATGCAATTAACACAATTACATAACCAAAACCTGAAATGCAGGCTGGGTAACATATTTGTTATAAGCTGATAATCTCAACACCCTAATCTATTAATATGTACTGTACTTGCTAGACACAGACAAAGTTGCAATGATTCTAAATGAATTAACTAAAATACAAAATAAATGTAGATGATTACCGCCGCACCTGGCCCTGCCTCCGTGGTTGAGATCATCTTGATTTTCTTCCCACATATTTGTAGCTGACCTTATATATGAAACATTTTAAAGAATTAATGAATCTATCAATTATCTATTTGTCTAGCTATCTGTTTATCTATCTAATATATCTATTTATCTATCTATCTATCTAATTAATATATTGAGTATACAAATTGGACTCAGTAAAATAAATCACTAAATCAATAAATCAATAGTTAAACAAACAAATAAATACATTAAAAAGTGTGTCTAACCAGCACCAGTTTATATGTTTCTGTGTAATCCAGAAACTTCAAAAATGTGTAAAAAAAAAACAAAAAACATTCTAACAAGCATTACTGGGCTTACTGTAAATATAGCTTTACTGAAATGTTTGTTTTTTTCCTATACATTTATTGTTAGTAATAGAAAAAAAAAGCATCTAGACTTTTAAAGGCCATGTTTCGAATGCATAAGTGCTAGTAAAGTGATGAGAAGTTTAAAATTGAAGTCCAGGATTGAAAAAAAACACAAATTCAAGTCCAATCAGCAAAAGGACAATCAGCAAAGATGGAGAGGATGATGTTATAAATATTCTATACATTGCAATTGGTGTGTGCACTTCAAGATTTTACAATTCATTGTACTTTTAAATCAATAAACATATATGCTATGGAAAAATAGTTTGTAAACGTTCTTTAGACCAATAATGTAAAAATAAAAATAACATACACTTTCTAAATATACTCTAAAATATGTTGACATGTAAGATTTATTATACGTGAGGTCAGATCAGCTCACCAACAGTTGTCCCAGGGCAGGACATCTAACTATATCATTCTGCCGACCTCAAATCCTCAGAGATTGTAATTTTGTTTGAGCAAGTCCTTCTTATCTTCCCTTTCTATAATTGTAAAGCCCTGCAGGACATGTTGCCACTATATGAATGCTAAGAATAATATGATATACAATTAGCTGAATTTTTTGACTGGTTGATTTATATAGTTTTTAAAAAAGAACTTTGCATCTTATCACCATGATTCTAATATAATTACTTCTTTCTGGTTCCAGAACATACATACATGATGTCTCCTTTCTATAAGCCCACTTTTTCTGTTCCTCTCGTTTAAGGGATTTTTCTCAGATAACACAGTTGTACATGACACAGAAAACACAGAGAAGGCTCTGTGTAGAACCATGTTTGAGCAGAGCGAGCATTAAATTCAGTCTTTACCTCCTGCAACATTTTGATTGACTGATAGCTGTGAATTATCTCATTTATATGGCTAGAAACCGTAACATTTATATGCTCTAAAACAGAGGGAATTAACTAATGCCTTATCTTGATTTCAAAGTTTGTAATACTGGACTAGAACGAGAAGTTTCTTATTGGCCAAGACAATTCCTGGTAAGGGAAGAGCTCAAGGCTCTTCATCAGAAACATAAAGGTTTCTTGCAAATGCAGCAACCTCAAAGATATGTATCTTTGTCATGTATCCTTTTATTTGGGTTGTTTGCATTGATTGTTCCTGCATACTTTTTCCAAATGTATTATATATTTAATGTATTAAAATTGGTCAGTTTCAGCCTCGTATGTCCCTCTGAGCTATACACTCATTTGACCCAAAAGTTAAGTCTAAACTTGCATACCAATGCTAAAGGATCCTTCCTACATCTGGTAAAGAAACCTAATATGTGGCAGTCCTGTTTGAGCATAGATTTCTTGTGTCGTAGTTTTTTTTTTTTATCTGTTAATGTCTATTGGACATAAATATTTCACAACATTATGTGGTATTATTTCTAATATATATATATATATATTTTTTTTTTTTATTTTGTTTATTTTTTTTTCATTATAAGCAAAAGTACCTTTTTTCATTTAGTGTGAAATTGCAATGTAAAGGGTAAAACATAACATCCTAACATAAATATCTCATTATTCTTTTCCATGGCATTAAAATGAAGCTTATGATCAAATGTAATGTTTTTTCCTGGAAGCAATACTTAATTCATTAGCAAGGCAAAACCTAATTTATGTCGAAATCTTTGCCATCATGGTTATTCCACAGGGGATCATAATGCATTTCACTTAGACCAGTTTCCTGCAATATTATGCAGTTTGAATTTTAACTTCATCCAGGAATACTTTCTGCAGAGTGTGTGTATGTATATACTATCAAAATAGGGTGCACTCACAGGTATACCAATAAATATATATATATATATACATTGTAGATTGGATTAGCCATGTTAGTCCAGTAGACAAAATGCCAAAATACCAGAGTATTGCAGAGTATGCAATGATACCTTCTTTATTGGACTAACATAATATTTCAAAAACAAGCTTTTGAGAGTTTTCCTCTCTTCTTCACATCTAAAGCAATACTGATCAATCTGATAAAGTTTAACACTTAAAACAAACGATGTTAGAGAGGGGGAGGGAGGGTTTTTCTCTCTCTTTTTGTGTGTTTTTTTTTCTTTTTAACTAGCTTATTGACTCTCCTCTGTTTATTTACTTTTTCTGGCTATTCTCAGCCAACCTGCACCTCTCACTTTCAGGCACATCTTCTGCTATTTATGAAACCCCACTCACCCACCTCCCTCCCCTTCTCTATCATCAGTTGTTTTAAGTGTTAAACTCTATCAAGTTTTCCTGTTACTCAGGTTGTTTGCATTGATTGTTCCTGCATACTCTCTTCAAATGTATTATACATTTAACCCCTTAAGGACACATGATGGAAATATTCCATCAAAATTCCCTTTTATTCCAGAAGTTGTGTCCTTAAGGGGTTAATGTATTAAAATTGGTCATTTTCAGCCTGGTATGTCCCTCTGAGCTATACCCCCACAACTCTTTTGGTGTGTACGTTACAAGTAATGTCAAGCCTCCAAAGCAAGCCAGTAGCCAACCTCATGCTAATTAACAATGAAACAGCTGTCCATGAGTGTTCCACTGGCTTTGCTCCTCTTCCTGAGTTGTGTTTTAAAGCTGTTGTATACAGCAAACTCATACTCCAAGGAATCCATATATAAAGTGGAATTGAGGCAAAAATGTGGTTCTTTGTTAAACTCATTTGCATATGCCTACTCAGAATCTCTTGCAGTTGTGAGAGCACTGTTAAAGTGAAATTTATGTGGGAAAAGCAAGTCTTATGGCTTGACTATATGTATATATATATATATATATATATATATATATATATATATATACTATCAAAATAGGGTGCACTCACAGGTATACCAATAAATCATGAATGTTTTATTTGTTAAAAAAAGTTCCATAACAGCTGTGAATACAAATCTTATAAAAGTCTGGGTCGAAAGGGGTCGAAACGTCGATTTGTATGCCCTGCTGCTAAGGAACTTTGATTCACAAATAAAAAATAGTTGATTTATTGGAAAACCTGTGAGTGCACCCTATTTTTATAGTATATGTATATGCAACATGGGTTTGCACCCAGGCATCTATTTATCTCCAGTTCTGCTACTTTTCCACCTTGTTTGGTGGCTGACACCATTGCTATCCTGTTGTGTTTCTGTATCCCACCTCCTCTACACTGTAAGCTTCTTTGAGCAGGGCCCTCATCTACCTATTGTTCCTGTGTAATTGTCTCATTTATTGTAGATCCCCCTACCCCTTTTATATTATTGTAAAGCGCTGAGGAATTAGTTGGAGCTATATAAATACCAATAATAATAATAGTAATACTCAAATTGGGGGAGTGCAAAGCTACTTTTATTTTTATCTATCTATCTATCTATCTATCTATCTATCTATCTATCTATCTATCTGTCTGTCTTTCTGTCTGTCTATTTATCTATCTATATGTATATATAGTTAATATACCATACAGAATACAGAATAAAATAGCTTCAAAGTCCACTCAAAGTTTTATTTCAAAATTTGTAAAACACCTGACTTGGGCAACAATACTGAGGATTTTGTCACATTATATTTACAGAGTACGCTAGATCCATACCATAATGTACCTTAATCTAGTAACAGGTGTGAATTTGTTTATGATTTATTTATGGGGGTAAAAATTTATGAAACGATAACTTAGTCTGATTTCCTGCAGATTTAACAGCTGTATATTCATGTTGTGATTTTTTTTATTGTGATCCCATGACTCTGCAAGGCACTACACTGATGTCATGATAATGTTTATAAAACAGCTTGAAATTATGTTTAAAGTGTGGCCTGGCATGTAATTTTACTGAAATAAACCAGTTTAAACTGGATAGACTGTGGGTAGACTATAAACATAAAGGTAGTGCACATGTTCTGCATCAATATCAAAGTAGTCTGTGCTATTCAGTAGACTTGTGCATTTTTTTTATTTCAGTCATAGTTGAGGTAGTTTGACTTGCCCAAATATCCATGCAAATTAATCGTGAAAACCTATTCAGACTGACCAAAAGTAAAAAAATTAGCCTATGTACTGTAAACTGTCAATATTTGTGATTTTAAGCATTCAGTTACTTTTGAGCATTTAGTTGTGTATTTTAAGCATTCAATTTATATTTCATTATTAGATTTCTTTTTAAAACATTTTACTTAATAGCTGTCCCCTAATCATTGATCATTTCTTTTTTTTGGCACATTTGGTGGAACTACGAATTATGAATCAAATTAACCTCTTTGTCCATTGTCCATGTTTTTGTTTTGTGATGCATCCATATGGTGTTTGGGAGCTATGGAATTTGGCCAACATTTGAATGAACTGCAATTCATTTGAAACTGAATATACAAGTCTACTATTGAGGTGACATTAATTTGACATTTAGTGGATTTAATAAATAGACACATATCACTCCCTATGCTACTATATCATTGACCTATGTCATTGACAATAAACATTAGTGCATACTTTCTCTTCATTATAATGTAACGTGCTATTATTCTTGGCATACAAGTGGTTCTGTTTTCACAACAGCAAGATGTCATTAGTTTACAAATGACAAAATAGTCCATGTTTAACAGAGTTTGAGAGATTTTTTTTCCAACTCTGAAATTTTTGCATAAGCTTTGAAAGTAATTTCTTGTGCCTCCACTGTTCTTGTTTTTTTGTGAACAGTCACCTGATATGAATTCTATTCTTACATGTACAATGCTGCTATTGAGAAATGTATGCTAATTTACATGTATGTGTGAAATTATCATTTTTATTTTTTAAATGATTTACTATTTTTTTCAACTATTTTGTGATACAATCACTCTTTTATTATTAGATTAAATACACTATGCTTATCTAGCTTTGAGAGGACAACAGTTAAGGTTTTCCCAAGTAGGAGGGTTATAACACTAAACTATACTTAAGAAGACCATAAACAACATTGTGTGTGCCTTTGTTGTTTATGTTAATATTCTGATGTTATGTTGAAATTGTGTTAGTTCACAATTATATTGTCATATCATTCTAACTTATCCAAAAGTTTCACACACCCACGCACACACAGACATGATGAAGAGACATGAAGCTACCAAAAGCAAAACATGCGTATGAGTCAATGGAAACAAGTAAATAAAAAATGAAAAGAAGAAGGTAGTTACATTTTTCAATCATTGAGTAAAGTTCTCAATTAAAAACAAAAGGTAAAATGCTTTACTTTTTTTGTCTTTAAATGTCATGTGTCCTCTATACAAAATGGTAGCATTTGGCTTAATTTCAAATTTTAACATTGAAAAATACCACATATTGCGCCTTCATCAGATCCATCTGGGCAATCTCTTCTCCCATTGCAAAGCTTCTCAGGCTGCAGGCAGATGGAGGTATCATTAGCACAAGGGTATTTTGGCGGTCCACACATATAACCTTCGCAATAATCCTCATCTGAATGGTCCTCACAATCAATATCTCCATCACATACCCATGCATTGCTAATGCATCTCCCTTGGAAAACAGAAACAACACAAATTTTAGCAACACAAAGATAGTTATCATTATTTTTATTTTATTTTTCTGTACTGTGGTTAGTTTCTTTTTCTTTTCTTGAATTGAGAAATAATTAAATATTTGAATGACATCTTGATCGGAATTATCTCAATGAAATTTGTTGACATATGTTTCCTGACCAATATCAATCACTGCACATCTCCCGGAACAAAAAGAAATGCAATTATCTTGTACTGGAAGTAGGGCATTTCAATTTTAAATTGATGCATTATGCTAAAAAAAAAGTAGACCCTTGTGAGATGTTTCTTTTTTTTGGTACATTGTAAAATAAAATAATGGGGTTTGAAATGTGTTTATTTCAATAAACCTGTTGTATGTAGCATTTAAAAGATTTTCTTTGCCCTTCTCACATTGAAAATTATATCAGTTTGTACACTTAATTTATTTAATCAAAATATAGCCGATGCAAAGCGGATTTTATTTTGAAGAACAAATTATGACTTAGGACAGGTAGCAAAGTGTCAACAAAACCTTTAATGGCAATTTTTTCATAGATTTTAGGACGGACATTCTGGCTTAGTCAAAGAGTTAGTAATACGTAATTTATTAATAGAAGCAAATAAGCAGTTTTGTACAATAATTCACAATCAGGGCATAACATCAGGTTCATTGGTTAATCCATTATTAGTCAGTGGTGTTTTCAATATTCTGAGTAAATATTGTGTGTTCAGAAGTACAAGCTATATCAAGATACCATATTATTCAATCATATATTACATTGAATGCTTCATAGCAATTAATAATTTTCATTATTTTGCTATTATTATAAACCAATACAACTATGTGGAAGTGTGATTACATTCTTAAAAGGTTTAGGTTTTCCCTGAAATCATATGTTAACTGATTAATATTTTCACTACTAGGAATTATAGAGAACTGAAAAGTGAATTATACATTTTAGCTAAAGATAATCCAATTGCACATATAGATTAATTGGATATTTTATTTTGACCTAAAATATGCAGTTGTCTACAACTCTAGGTGTAGTGAATAAGCTTAATATTGGTTTATGTTTTTAAAATAAAATTTACATTGATACATGCACACAGTTAACAAACCGTAAAGGTGTAGTGAATAAGCTTAATATTGGTTTATGTTTTTATAATAAAATTTACATTGATACATGCACACAGTTAACAAACCGTAAAGAATGTTAACAACAACAAAAAAAGTGTATACATTTTGACTAACTTTTCAAATGTTACCCTCTCTATCTTTTACGTACAATTTCTATTTTCCTCTATTTTACATCACTAATTTTCATTCCCCCTTGTGAGCCTTTCCTCCTTTCCTTTTTTTTTTTACTTCCCGTCCTTCTGCTTCCCAGATATAAGGTAAACAACATAGGATTGTCTTATACCTGGATTTTGAATAGAAATGAAAACTTTGAAGGATTATAATATCATATTACTTGATTGGACTACTAATTAAGTTATGGATAATGTTGATCTCCAAAGCCATTCTTTGGTCAAAATGATTAATGTTCAGTACAGTTTGATAAATGATGTGTTTGTTGAGAATAAAACTATTTCTTTCTTCCTTAATTTTATTTGTCACACAAAAAATTACATGCTTCTTAACAATGCCTTTGTATTAGGCTTCTACATCTCTGTATCGTAAATTTCATGTTTATCTTCTATCCTCAAATAGCACCGTATTACTGTAAACCTATTGAGAAACCCTTGAATAAAAAGTATGAAAACAAAAAAAAACATTGTGTACACAAAGAATTACTCATTGTAAGCATGTACAAAAGAAGAACTGAAGATTGTATGATTTAATGCAAAGTTCTAAAGAACCAAAGCACAAGAAATTGATTTCTCTACGATTTCCACATCAATGATCTTGTAAAGCCAATTTTGGCTTGTGGAGTGTGTTAGTTCAATTGCCTAGAAAGCCACATGGGACAGAAACAAATAGTAGCACTAAAACACAGAGGTACTATTAGCTTATACAAGGTGGATAACACTTAAAAAAGCTATAAACACTTTCGATGAAACTAGTTTGCTGTGAAGAATGTACTCTAAACTAATTTTCTATTACAGACCTCAATAAACAGATTTAAAAATGTATACTTTCTAGACTAACTATTTTGCAATCAGACAGCGTATAGATTTGCTTAATTTGTGCAACTCTTTTAATGAATATTCTGTGTACTAATTATTTCTAAATTGCCCACAGAGAATTCCTTTAAGGGTACGCCAGATAATGGAAGCCTATCTGATGTGCGGTGTTTGCATCCCTACACTTACTTCCTATAAGTAATTATTTATATACTAATAGAACATTTATACACAAGCTGTTAAATTCATATGTAACAACTGTAGATGCAACAATTGCGTGTGCAATATTCACTGGAATAGTTTATCATATTGATTATTTCTATCATATATTTTAGATATACTGTATCTGCAGAGAGATTTAAAACTAATGATTATTAAACATTGAACAATGCTAAAGAAAGGAAATGTACTAATGAGATACATACATGGAAAATTAACATTAAATTGATGCATTATTATTTTTCTATTTTGAGATACTTTTAAGAGGTACATATCATTTTGTTTCTTCTATATGCTTTAAAGGAAAACTATAGTGTTAGGAATACAAAACTGTAGTGCCCTCGCCCTCTCCCCCCACACCGCCTCCAGTGGCAAATAAAGTGTTAAAAAAATGTATTCACTTACCTGATTCTAGTGCCAATGTCCCTCTGCACTGGGTTGGGCACCTCCTATACCGACGTTAGCCATGGTAATAGGGGGAGACCTAATGCGCATGTGCTTCAAGCATATCATTAGGTTTTCCCCACAGGAAAACAATGATTCATTGCTTTCCTTTTGGGATTTTGAGGATGCAGGGCATCCTCATGCAAAGCATGAAACTCTGTTTAACTCCAGGAAGCACCTCTAGTGGCCACTAGAGGCAGTCTTAACCATTTAATGTAAACGTTGCAGTTTCTTAAGTAGGGTTAAGAGAACGGGGACACTGCGCCCAGACCACTTCAATGAGGTGAAATGGTCTAGGTGCCTATAATGTCACTTTAAAGATGTTTAAAGATGAAGGGTATATACACTAAAGCAGGCATAGTAATTTTGTATACTAATGCTTTTTTGGTCTATATTTTTAAAGTTGGTTTTAAGCTTACCACAACTCATACTTTAGTGCAGGGATAGGCAACCTTTGGAACTCCAGATGTTTTTGACTAAACTTCCCATGATGCTTTTCCAGCATTATGGGTGTAAGAGCATTATGGGGGATGTACTAAAGTATGAGTTGTGGTAAGCTTAAAACCAACTTTAAAAATATAGACCAAAAAAGCATTAATATACAAAATTACAAGCACCACTGACTATAAGAATTTCACCAACTCATATGTTTTGGGTCACTTTCAGGTTGGTTATTAATATATCTCTATAGACAACTATAACAGGATTAATGTAGAGATGCACACTGCACAGACTCGAAAATGCATTTATAGTTTTAGTTTCAACTATATTTCACTAAATGAATTCTAGGACTTAAGTATAGTCACTTCAACTGACAATGTGAGCAATATAACCTGCGCTGCTCAATTCAGATATTATGGTGAAAAAGTCTTTGGATGCAATTCCTCTACTTTTTTACAAAATGTTTTCAAATCTGGACAGCAGTGATAGGCTGTGAGCTATAGATGTAACTCAGCTTATAATTTACTGTTAAAATTGTAAGGATCATGAGAAAGTGGGGTATAACAGTGGGCAGGGTAGGCTTGAGTTCTGGGATAGCCCTGTTCTATTTTGTCAAACAGCACTAAAAGAATTAGACAAAAAAACAGAAGGTCTGCACTCATAGACTCATTTCACCATTACCTCTAAAATTATCAGGAGTGGTTATGGTGCTTAATATGTATCTTTAAAGTGGATTAGGTGCGTCTGAATATTTCATAAAGATAAAGGCTTCATGAAATAGTCATGCTTAGTATGCTGGAATGTCATTCAAATTGAAACACAATCAAAGATATATATATAAAAAAAAGGAATGAATTGCCTTAAATTGCTAAGTTATCAAAACAAAACTTCAAGCAAAGCTTCTGTCATCTGTCGTGGAAAGATCCACACATTGTGTCAAATCCTACTCTCTGTGAGGTTGAGGTTCAGGTAAGTATATCCCCTCATGTATGGACATGTCACTTTCAAAATATGCAATGAGACCCAAAAATAACAGAAACACAATACTATTATCCCTTCACCTTGCAAATCTTGACCTTCCTTCTGTCAGTGTTATTAGATTGACTGGACATTTTGGAAGCAGAGAATTTCAGATTTTAGACAAAAACAGCTGAAATGTAAAATTTGTATAACTCAGCCATATATCCAGGTTACATATTTTATGCTAAAATGTACAATTTCTTTCTCAATTGACAACAATTCCTGGTTTAGGGAATAACCCTATCAATGATCATACTATCAATTACAGTCAGGTCCATAAATATTAGGACATCGACACAATTCTAATCTTTTTGGCTCTGTACACCACCTCAATGGATTTGAAATGAAATGAACAAGATGTGCTTTAACTGCAGACTTGCAGCTTTAATTTGAGGGTATTTACATCCAAATCAGGTGAACGGTGTAGGAATTACAACAGGTTGTATATGTGCCTCCCACTTTTCAAGGGACCAAAAGTAATGGGACAATTGGCTACTCAGCTGTTCCATGGCCAGGTGTGTGTTATTCCCTCATTATCCCATTTACAAGGAGCAGATAAAAGGTCCAGAGTTCATTTTAAGTGTGCTATTTGCATTTGGAATCTGTTGCTGTTAACTCTCAATATGATATCCAAACAGCTGTCACTATCAGTGAAGCAAACCATCATTAGGCTGAAAAAACAAAACAAACCCATCAGAGAGATAGCAAAAACATTAGTTGTGGCCAAATCAACTGTTTGGAAAATCCTTAAAAAGAAAGAACGCACCGGTGAGCTCAGCAACACCAAAAGACCCAGAAGACCACGGAAAACAACTGTGGTGGATGACCGAATAATTCTTTCCCTGGTGACGAAAACACCCTTCACAGCAGTTGGCCAGATCAAGGACACTCTCCAGGAGGTAGGTGTATGTGTGTCAAAGTCAACAATCAAGAGAAGACTTCATCATAGTGAATACAGAGGGCTCACCACAAGATGTAAACCATTGGTGAGCCTCAAAAACAGGAAGGCCAGATTAGAGTTTGCCAAACAACATCTAAAAAAGCCTTCACAGTTCTGGAACAACATCATATGGACAGATGAGACCAAGATCAACTTGTACCAGAGTGATGGGAAGAGAAGAGTATGGAGAAGGAAAGGAACTGCTCATGATCCAAAGCATACCACCTCATCAGTGAAGCATGGTGGTGGTAGTGTCATGGCGTGGGCATGTATGGCTGCCAATGGAACTGGTTCTCTTGTATTTATTGATGATGTGACTGCTGACAAAAGCAGCAGGATGAATTTTCGGGCAATATTATCTGCTCATATTCAGCCAAATGCTTCAGAGCTCATTCGACGGCGCTTCACAGTGCAGATGGACAATGACCCAAAGCATACTGCAAAAGCAACCAAAGAGTTTTTTTTAAGGGAAAGAAGTGGAATGTTATGCAATGGCCCAGTCAATCGCCTGACCTGAATCTGATTGAGCATGCATTTCACTTGATGAAGACAAAACTGAAGGGAAAATGCCCCAAGAACAAGCAGGAACTGAAGACAGTTGCAGTAGAGACCTGGCAGAGCATCACCAAGGATGAAACCCAGTGTCTGGTGATGTCTATGCGTTCCAGACTTCAGGCTGTAATTGACTGCAAAGGATTTGCCACCATGTATTAAAAAGTGAAAGTTTGATTTATGACTGTTAATCTGTCCCATTACTTTTGGTACCTTAAAAAGTGGGAGTCACATATACAAACTGTTGTAATTCCTACACCGTTCACCTGATTTGGATGTAAATAACCTCAAATTAAATCTGAAAGTCTGCAGTTAAAGCACATCTTGTTTGTTTAATTTCAAACCCATTGTGTTGGTGTATAGAGCTAAAAAGATTAGAATTGTGTCGATGTCCCAATATTTATGGACCTGACTGTATATCATTCAATGCTTGCCCTAGTGATAATATTTAAAAATGGAATAGGGGAACATTTTTTTTCCAAGACTTAAAAGCCAAAAAATAATTTAGTAACTGCAAATGAAATTTCTTTTATTTTAAACCTTCTGCAGTATGTATAAAGAGCCTCTGTTAGAATTTCAAGGAAAACTATAAAAAATATGCATCTACAGTCCAACCACAGATATACAACTACAAAACAGTTAAACGCATATTTAACAGAATATATAGAATGTTGTAGGTAGAAATCTAATCATTGATAGATACTAATTACTAAATGTATATTTTGACCTAAAGAACTTCATAGAAAATAACATTTAGTTAATGAAAATATTGCACACAGGAGATATCAGGGAAACATCTGGGCTTTGAAATATAAGTCAATCTGTCTACTCAATTGTTTAAATGAATCGAGATCTTGGTAAAGTTAAAATATTATTGGACTTGACTGATTCTTTTTAATAGACACTGTGCACTAGGCATCGATGCACAGGTTTTTCACAGTTTAAAAGTTCTTATTTATTTGTATGCTTGCCTTCTAAAACACATAACATCTGGTAATTACAATGATAACTGATAGAGAGCATTTTTTTTATTTTATTATGTGGAAATGTGCATTAAGCTGGATCAATCTGAAACATTATCATTCTCTGCTACCTTGACACAGCTATTAGAAGTCACAGGCAATCAACAAGAGGCAGGCAGGGATGATCCTAATGCCTGGTTTAAGAAAGAGCTAATGTCAAGCAAATTGGCCATATCCCAAAGCAAATTGATGTTGTTTTCACAACAGCTTTGCACCCCCTCCTTAATCTGTTTTATAGCTACAGCAGAAAAAAAGAATATGTTTGTTTTTGTGACTTTATTTCACCTTAATGAAAATAAAATGCATTACATAGCAGTTAAAAAATATCCCTGTACTCTAGTGATTGCAGCACAATATTGAGCAGACAAGAACTATTTAATGTCAGGAATGTAATTATTTTTAATACAATCTTCATTTAATTTATTATATGTCATTTTTTAACCCCAATCAGAACGTTGTTTTTTTTTTATATTCACTTCATCTTCAAGATGCATTAGCAAGAGAAAAATTACCTTTAGTGAGCATATGAGTACTGAGTAACCTAGGGAAGAAGATATGTTTTGCTTTTTTTGTTTGGTTGTTTGTTTTTATAGCACCTATCTGTTATCTGATATTTAATCACATTACCTACTGACTCTCTTTAATGCTACATTGCTGTAAGTTTTTGGATTTGTTCCATAAACATCATGATATATACATCAAATACATATGAAATGGTATGTTCTAAATTTGTTACAGCATTTACGCATTTAAAGGGAACCTTATTACTACTGATTATTCTACTTTTATAACTCTGTGCCATAATTGGCCTTTATAATTAACTCCCAGTATATTTTGAGAAAAACGTTGCTGATTAGATCCAAGAAATACTGTTAAATAAGAGTTGAATTTCTTTCCTCGGTTGAATTGAAGTGATCAAAGCACTCAAAATTTGTCAAGAGAACCTATTGAAATATCCAATTTTATGAAATCTGAAGGTTCAAATGCACTTATACTTCTCAACATTGTTGATTTAATTCCAAACGTCTAAATGTGATTACTCAGTCAAATACACAGACAGGGTTAATCGCTAAACTGTGAACTGTCTGGGACTCACTGAAGAATTAGAAATTGTAGCACAAAGTATCTGCATTGGAAAAAACATTTTTTTTCACTTTCAGTTAATTTTACCTGTACAATTTCTTTGTCAATTCATTACAAAATACCTGAAGCTTCATCTACAAGTCATTTGAAACCTATCTATAATTATGTTCAATAATCTAAAATAAATTATAAATTATATCATATGTCATAATTAACATAATATATTGTGATTCAGAAAATGTACTTTTCAATTTTCAGTTATGTATATTATTATATTTACTAAAAGTTCAAATGTTCAAAACTATGAAAATGTATATTAAAAATTTTTTAAATCGAAATCCAAATGTCAAAATTTAGGTAATATATCTGATTTGAATTCATTCTTCAACTTAACTAAAGTTGCAGCTTGTTTTTTTTTAACCTATTTTTTTTGTCATTTGGATTTAAATACACTTCAGTTTGGAATTTAGAAAATAAACCCCTGAAAATATACTGGAAGTGTATTTTTTATAATATCCACAATTTAACCTGCAAGCCAATCATTGGCAGATTTAGGGAGCATAGATGCTGTATGATTTCAACATCTACCACTTATATGTAAAGTCACTTCAGTACTTTGAATATGACTAAATGAAATTGCTCTTGGTGCCACTTGGAATTAAAACAAATACATTTTGGTCTGCAAAGTGGACAATTTATTCTAGTTTCAAGTTTGAAGGTATTTGGAGAATATTAAGAGAAAATTGAAATAGGACATTTTAGCTATACATCTATATATTAAATTGATAAATGTGTTGGCATTGCAATTACAATTATGAGCATATATCTTTATCCTACACCTTATACAATCAGAACTGTTTATTATCATTTCCTAACATTTCCCAAAATTCAGTTTTACACCTTGTATATGAATGACCAATACCAATGGCATTTATTAAAATATATTAAGAAGTGTTAAACCATTAGAAAGCTTTACATTAAATATTGTTTTTTAAGGAGAAAATAAACCTGATGGGAAATAACAGTCAAGTTATTTAACTGTATTTCAAAAGAACTCTAAGTATTATATTCATTCTAAGCATATCTAAATGTTTTAGACAAAATATAATTTAGTTTGTTTTTAACAAAACATTATGTAGCGATTGTTTGTTTGTGTGTGTGTGTGTGTGTGTGTATGTGTGTATGTGTGTATTTTGCTGTGCTGTACGTAAAGGGATATTTTCTTATAATTTATTTTAGGGCTTTGTTGTGCTTCAGTTTTGTTTTATAATTTCAATATTACTGAGTACAAAGGGTAGTCCAGTACAACACTGATAGAAAAACATATTTGGCTGATCAATTCCATCAGATATTGTCAGTGTCTGTGTAATTGAAGTCAGTGTATAGTTCATTCCGGTTCTAGGGAATGCCATTTGGAAATCCATCAGTCTTCACCCATAGTCATATAATGAGTCATATAATGCTGGGAACAGTGCAAGAAGAACTCACCTACAGAATATAATTCTGTTATAACGAAGATAATCTGAAAATAAAACTGAAGAGGATTTCATCACAGAAATCCCAGCTCATACCAGAGATCAAAAGTTATATTTTACATGCTACATATTCTTTTTCTGACTTTGGTTATCTTGTACTTTATTACATTATAGTGTGTATAATACAACAATTTATATTCCGGATGGTGTTTATGGTGGTCTCATTATTTTTCTGTTTTCTACCTACATCAAAGATATATGCACCTTCAGTTTATTTCAAATGGTTGCAGCAATGAAGGTACTTAATTGTTACCTTTATTTCTCTTTAATTTTTGTTGAATTTAACTGATATTTGAGTATAGATATGTCTATGTTTAATAGTTCTGGTATTACGACTTTTAAAATTGAGCATTGGACTAAAATCATGATTTTGTTTATCAGATAAACATATTGCTATACTATGCACTCAAATTAAATGGATATTGAACAATGTTGTGGAAAAATTCATTTGGGGGAAACGAGAATTCTATTGCTGTTTAGACATGATGTTAATTAACATGAAACCAACATTTGTCAACTGTAGGCTTAAAAAACATAGCCTATTGAAATTTGACTGAATAAATAGTACGCATGGGCGTCCGCAAGAGGGAAAAAAAAATCCCTCCCTGGATTTTTCAGCTTATTCTGCTATTTTTTGTGTGAGATATAAAATGAACTGCAATACCGGCCAATAGGTGGCGCTGTGTATGGAGAGAGACAGGGATAGGAAGCTGCATCTATCCCTGCTTCTCTGCTGATGAAACAGGGGGAGAGACAGCCTAAGATCAGGCAAGTGAGGCATGGGGGGAGCCTATAGTTAGGGAAGTGAGGGGAGGGGGCAGCCTATATAGATTAGGCAAGTGAGGCATGGGGGGGCAGCCTATAGTTTAGGCAAGTGGGGGGGGCAGCCTATAGATTAGGCAAGTGAGGCACGAGGGGCGCAGCTTATAGATTAGGAAAGTGAGGCATGGGGGTGAGGGGGCAGCCTAAATGAAGAGTCAGAAAGGAGCAGGAAGGTTCTGCAAGGAGCAGGAAGGGTATGCAAGGAGCAGAAAGGGACAGAAGGAGCACAAAGCACAAAGGTATAGGAGCAGAAAGAATCAGAAGGAGCACAAAGGTAAAGTAGAAGAAGGAGCAGAAAGGGACAGCAAGGAGCACAAAGCTAAAGTAGGAGAAGGAGCAGAAAGGGTCTGCAATGAGCAGAAAGGAATCAGAATGAGAAATGAGCAGAAGGGCGCAAAATAAGTAAGAAGGAGCAGAAAGGAAAAGGAGCAAAAGGAGCCAAATATAGAAGACAGTGTCAGAAACAAAAGAAGACTGTCAAATGAAGGAGAAGAAAAGGAGATTGGAGCAAGAAGGACAAATGACGAGCAGGAAGGACCACATCATAAGGCTTTGGTACCTGGGCCTGGCAGAGAAACTCTGGATCTTCTCATCTCCCCAGGTAAAAAAAAATATCAGTGTTAATGTGTTCACTTTTATTTACTGAGTGTCAGGAAGCACAGAGTGCCGCTGGGGAGGGGTGTCGCTAATTGGCTAGAGCGGTCAGCTGGCACTCTAAGCCAATCAGTATCTCCCCATTCATAAAAAAGTAAAACATTTTTATGAACCGGAAACTAGCCCTTGGCTTAGAGCGTCAGCTGACCACTCTAGCCAATCATGCCTGACGTCAATCTGCACTTCCTGACACTGCGTTTCAGAAGCCGAATACCACTGAGCGACCTGGAGATCTGGAGCTGGAGGAAGCCTTTCGGGTTAAACCATTTGAGAGCGGTTTAACCCCTTAAAGGAAAGAGAGCACCCAGGGGCTTCCTGGCATCATAGCATTTTCATTTAGATGAAGTTGTTATGGTGACCAGAATGTTCCTTTAATTTGCTTAAAGGAACACTATAGTGTCAGGAATACAAACATGTATTCCTGACACCATAGTTGTGAAAATGTTATTCACCCTGGCTTTATGTGATAATGACTATGCCCCTCCCCTTCATGACACTGTCAAAAAGGGGCCAAGCAGAGATATCATTACATTTATGCCCCCCCCTGGAAAAATTCCTGTGGACGCCCATGATAGTACGCTTGATTTTCTAGTCACAATCCTCAAACTGGCCCTTTCCTGTGAGCTCAAAAGATATTTTCCATTAAGATACATGACGAAGATCATCTCCTACAATTTAAAATTAGGAATACCAGTAACCAAACAGAGAGCTGCTAAGAGTTCATGTCTGATTGGCCATATCTAGGTCAAAATACTATTAGTATTCTTTAAAAAAACAATTAAATGTGTCTGATGCTTTGGTCTAAAGTGTGTCAACTATTTCAACAAAACAACTCACTTTTTATCTTAAACGTGAGGATGTCCAACACGGTGTTCATAAAACACCAGGAAGCACTTCTAATGGCTGTCTCGTAGATGGCCACTCGAGAAGGAGTTAACCTTGCAATATAAATATTGCAGTTTCTCAGGAACTGCAATAATAAACATTGAAGGGTCTAGAAAACAGGGGCACTGCACTCAGGTAACTTCAATGAGCTAAAGTGGTCTAGGGGCCTATAGTGTAAAGATTATCTCATTGTGAACATTTTAATATTTCTAATACAGTACCCTCCACTTAATAATACCCTCAGATTTTTCCTAGCAGTCTTATTTTTACATTTCAAGATCAAAATAGGTATTGTGTTATGCTATACAACTCTTTGTAACTATTTGAATTCAGAGCTTGAATGCGGAACCCAATATAAATATTTTTTTGTTCCAGGTAACCAATTTGGGACAGTCATTCCACAAGAATCTTAATAGCTGAATTCTAATGTTAATCAGAAAAAAGTGATGATCAGTACTATATGGCATCTAGAATCTACATATCATAATCTGATGTATTCTTTTTATAACCGTGGTGCTTGGATGATAGGAATGAGAGTACACTGAAGCACAGTATACAGAGCTGTTCTTTTGCAAAAGACTCATAAATGACTTTCTAAAACATACCTTGGCTTTCACCGAACCACGTGAAATATTTACTCTATTTTAAGTATCACTAAAGAGGATATACATCTCAATTAAATTTCAACTTTATGGGATTATTACCAGCTGTTTCAGTTACAGCCAAGCAATTGTCAGGAAGAATTTATGTTTGTTTACTTCCTATTTTTCACAGGATATGTGCGAATGTAGCAATATCTCTGCTCATGCCTTGAGGCTTCCAGGTGCTGTATTTTCCAGATGGTACGCAAACTCAGCCATAGTATAACAGTGTAGTTTGCCTAATGCATTCAGTGAAATACTTAAACACTAAACAGTATGTCATTTCATGGCGAGTGGGTTCCTTTGATATAACTATGACCACACAATACATTCTGTGTCCCAAGAATATTTCCATCAATACTAGCTAGATTAAAGATATCAACATTATTAAAGTCATTTTTCTGCTGTTACATATAAAAGCAAGGTGTAATTTTAACACTGTAGAACAAAACACCTTGCACATTATCAATTAACATCTTACAAAATAAAATTAAACTCATTACAGTAAATGAGAAAAGTAATACATCTGCTATTGATGATGCGTTACATTTAAGAAAGAAGATATAGTTCTAAAGAGTTCCCATGAAATAAAATATAAAGGAAAGAGTTTAATTATGAAGAGCGTACAGAGAAACTGTATTTACTGTTTCAGAATATTTTATTACAATGCACAATATTTTTCAGTATTAGACAAAGGTCACTGCATACAAACCATTATTACTGCAGAATAAGCAAATAGTAAGGTCAACATTTAAGAACAGAGGGAAATCAGTGTCAGCTGAATAGAGGAATAAATTATATTGCATGAAGTGCAATACAGGTGAAGTTAGATATTCAAACTTTTAAAAGTGGGAAATACATGGGAACAAACTTAGACGTGAATCCAGACCAAAAGACACATTATTTATTCTGACCTCACTTACCATCAATTTAAAAAAATATATTTTGGGATTTGCATTTTGGTAATTAAAATAGAAAAAGCAAATTATATATATATATATATATATATATATATATAGACTTGCAAATGAAGAATATATATCACACAGGAAATCAAATAGAGAGGGAGAGAGAGAGAGAGGGACAGAGAGCATATGGACTGAGTTTGAAGCCATTTTGAATTAAGTTTCGAAGCGAGGTTTAATGTTCTTTACCAATTGCGTGCATAGTTTCCATACCTGTGTTTTTACATGTAAATTTTGTCTTAGCATCACACTGACGTAGAGTTCCCTTGCAGCCTCTCTCATCACTGCCATCTTCACAGTCTTTTTCCCCATCACACAGCCATAATTCAGGGATGCAATTTCCATCCGGGTGGCACTGGAATTGATTTCCTTCACAAACTACAGATGCAGGAGATGCTATAAAATAAAAGACACTTGTACTATTACATAGACTGTGACAAATATTATTTATATCTACAGGATAATAAATCACAATCCCAGTTAACTTACTATTATAATTCCTTTCCTGTTATATATTCATTGACTAGTACTCACATATAATCCACACAGCATTAACGGATACTCTAAATATGTATTTTATTTTATATTGTTAATTATATTATTCTATATTGTTAATGTTACAAATACATTGTGTACTGTGGTACTATCATTGACTCTGTGTCATTTTACACTTCTGAAATCCAATCAATCAATCAATCAATCAATCAATCCTACCATTTACATGTTGGAAGTTTAGCTTGCATTTATCTTCACTTATAATACATGCAATTAAGTTTATGTTTTTTTATTAATCTTCAATTTTATCAACTTACCATGAAAAGAGGTACCAAAGTAATTTTATTTTAAATTGATTTTCTATCACTTCCTCTACATGCTAAACTTTGCAATTAATGCATGTAAATTCTAAAGTATAAATTAATGTTCTGATCGGCATGCACATATGTAAATCTCCATATTAAATTTAATACTTAACATGTGCTTTGTAGCACTCCCTCTTCCATATCTCTTGCTTCTAGGACTTACTTATAAAACACACACGTATATATGTGTGTGTTAAATTGTATAACCATTGCAAACGTTATTATTTTATCTTTCCCACTGGGTATGTAAATAACACTCATCAACCTATGTTTTTAAGTTTTACTGTTTGTTACGTCTATTTGCTTACTTGAAACTATAAACTGCTTAAAGCTCATGTTTTCCCTGCATGATGTTTGCTCCTGAGTATCTAAACTCATGATGTCATTAACTTCTTTTGTTCCGTTTGAACAATTTTACAATGTAGGTACATATCACAAAATGAAAAATAAATGTATAGTATCATACCATAATGTAGCCTCATTTAATGCTCAGTGAAATACACATTGAAAAAAAGGATGTTGCGTGACCAATATAAAATAAAAAAAAGTAACAATTTTGCCACCACAAATTAAATAAATAAAAAATCTATGCCAAAAGTACTGTGCCATAAATAAATTGTTCATTATCTATCGGTAATACCCTTACATTTTACCTAAATGAGTAAGGATTATTGGACATACTGTCTGTGGAAAACGTGCCTATGCCACAAGCTCCTGGAGGAGCCTGCTAGCTAACCTCCTGCCCAAAGACTGCGGGCTGTATCCAAAGACCCCATTTTTCCCTCAGTGTCCCTGGTTAGGCACTTTCCCTTCTCTGTAATTGAACCGAATGCTAGCTCCTTGGCGGCCGTTCACATGAATAAATTGTCACGTATTCATCCGCTTACAAAAATGTGGTTAATGACATTTACTGTCCACACAGGAAAAGTTGTGCCGAGCAACAACCAAATCCACAGAAGGGTTAATGCTGAGCAGCAATTATGCAAATGAGATCTGGTAACTGCCTTTGGGGTCAAAGGCCGGTTACAGCCTATCAGACCTAGAGGAGGGGTATTTAGGAACAGTTCTCATCCTGCTCAGTGCCCTGTCATGGTTTCCCTTGTGGTTGTCCGAGAGCGTGTTATTGATTTTGGTTATTCTGGTTATTTGACTTTGGCATTGTTTTTGACTTCCCTGTTTTCTGGCATCCCTGACTCCTGGCTTTTCCTTATCGTTGTGTCTCTTTCTGTTTCCCTTGACCTCGGCTATTCCTGACTCTTCTTTGGTACATTAGTCCTTCCATTCTAAGGTCCGGTATACGTTACCTATCAGTCCTCAGTTCTACGTGCTGGATCATTCTGTAATCCTGACATAAATGCATGAATGGTCCTCAGTGGCACAATCGCTGTAGAACTAATTTCGGGAAGAGGACTTTGTGGTTCCTGGTCACCTCAGCGGTAATTCGCTGTGAATGTTAGAACTGTTTTCGGCATGAGGTGACCTTGCGGTTCCCGGACAACTTGGTCCAGAGTTTTGAACCACTTTGTGACCTGCCACTTTTTGGAGGGAAGGTGCCTGAGACTAAGTGAAACAAACGCTCCCTGAGAGCCAGATGGAGCACCCTGTATTGCAGCTGCAGGAGCTCCTCAAAGTTGACCTGCCAAAGCACACATTGCTCTGGAACTCTTTTGGGCATAGGACCACGTGTGCGGTCAGAACTTTGATATGGTGGCATTTCCCTTATAATGCATGGATCTGAGCACTATTTGGGCAACTTGGGCACTCAGATAAGGACTGATTGGGGATGTATGATATGTGGAGTTATTATAGGTTTATATGATGTTTTGGGGTACTTATGTTTATATGTTTTTATGTTTCTGTGTTTGGCTCTCTGTTCCTGGGAGATAATTAGCTTACCGGTCATTAACTCAATTATCTCCCAGGCTCAGAGATCTCTGGAAGGGGCTTGTATTGTATTGTTTGGAGACCCCTTGCTGGGGGTCGTGTATATAAGCAGGCAACTTGGCCTAAATAAACCAGTTCCTTTTCTCCCTTCATTGAGTCTCGACTAGTGTTTGGGTGGACCAGCTATACAGCTATATTCTCTGCAGAAGAGCATAATCACTTAAAGCTGTATCCAGGACCCTGTTCCAGGGTGGGACGCAATGGCAAGACCCTGGCCAAGCTACGGTGGCTAGCGGTAGGAATGCTGCTGGTTTCCGCTAGGAAGTGATCCTTGGCGGAGGTACCCAACTGGGGTACAGGGAGCTCCACTATGCTGTCCAAACAGTCCTAATGATGCCAAGTGGTCACTCTAAGTCAGAACAACTCGTGCTATTGGAAGGACACCCTGTTGGCATTATGTATTGAGGATGGTTTAAGCACTATTAGGGACATCTGGTCAGTCTTCAAAGGATTGGGGAGACACTGACTCCCTTCATAATATGAGAAAATGGAAAATGGATCCAGTACTTTCTAATGGAAAATAAAAGCCCATATATAAAGAATCATAGTAAAGAAAAGTCCTACTCTCCATCACACACACTATTGATCCTAGGGTGCTAGAAAGTGGATTTGTTGAATCCTGCATGCTACATGGAGTATTACAGTGACTGATATAAATTGTGTTGTATATGTCAGTGGTTCCAAGTACCAGGAGCATGCAATGCATACTACTAACTTGAACAGTACAATTCTATCTTGACTCCTAAATCTGCGGCAGAATTTTGTGTTTATTGAATAGCTATGTTATTCTTTATTCTTGAAGTTGCAAGTTACTTATTTTCCAAAAAATACACACGTTTAGTGTGAGTCAGTTACAATAGTTTTCAAATTGACAATAGATTTGCCTTTGGTGGTTTTTCTATACGTCAAATATATCTTCTACAATTGTACAATATAAACTCAAAAAAACAACAAGTTCTATTTACTAAACTCTAAATTCTATTGAGTCATCAGTAGACTTGCCACCATACAGGCATCTCCTTAACTAATAACAATTCAACAAATCAATTCAAGTTTTAGTAGGTTGACCACTTAATTAGAACTGAACTATTATTTATTGCAATCTTCAAGTTACCTGTCTGCTATTAAGTGCTGAAAAATATGTTTTTATATAGTGCATCTTATGTAAGAGCATATAGTAGTACAACACAGCCCACTTTAATTGATCCCTAAATCCTTTGAAGTTTTCTAATGATTTTCCTGTTGAGATAGAGAGGCTGTTTACTACAATTTTTCTTATAAATTGTATTTTCACACTACATCAAAGCAAGATGTTATGATGAAAGGCTATAAGACACCTTTATAAAGAAATTATATGGAGATACATATATTTATATTCTACTGAACATCTAAGGGCTTCACATCTACTAATATTTCTGCATTAAAATATCTTTACTAAATGATTACTGGAAGAATTTGAAAGGAAAGTTTGTTAATTGGCAATTAATTTAATTTATGGAAATTTTCCAAACTATGGAGATTGTGTTAAAAGTGTTATTTTATGTGACATAAACTCTGTTCAGGATAATTTTGAACATTTTGTTTTCCTGTACTCTGTTGTATTTTAAAACAATGACTGTAGTAGAGGAGATTTTTTGTGATATTAGTAATAAAATGGAATACGGACTTAGAAATGTAAACTGCAGATGAAATACAAAGCCTTGATCTGCTTTAATTTCCTTTAAAAAGAAGGAGATATTTTGATATTGACATTATGGTTGTTATGATGCTTTTGAGCCATCGTTCTTGAACTGATAATCATGTTTTAAGTAAAGTATTAAAATCAAACTGCAATAACAGAAAGTGTCACATTGTGTTTCATATTTACTGAAAAACATAAATGCTATTGTTACAGAAATAAAATAAACATACTTAACCCCTCTAAGAACTGAGTTATTTTTCAGGATTTTTGGTAAAACTTGACTAAGACAATTCATTTTTGTATGGAACACCTAACAAAATTTTTTACATATTTTATAACGCAAATTATAAAAGTTAGATCATTCTCAATTTATTTTTACCAAAGCAGCTACTGTTATATTATACGCTATATTTTGTAAAACCGCAACTGTGGTATGCCACTTTTATCATTGATCGGAATATAACAAACAAGAAAGAGGACAGAAATGTTTATTTGTCTAATGTGTTTTATGTTACATGTAACTGGTCACATAAAATACTGGATGTGACCTATTGCATTTTTTTTTTATAATGTGTTTTAAATGGAAGGATGAAGTGAGAATGTCAAAGGTATAAAAAAATGACAGGGACAGCAAAAATGTTAGGATTTTATGTTTGCTTTTAAATTTGATATTGAACGTTCAACTCTCCCAAAAGGATAACAAATTCAGGAAAACAATTTAGAATGTAAGACTCCAGCTGTCAAACAGTGTAGGATTTCAATATGTTTACATTTCATATACTACTGAGTGCATCAATTAGCTTAAGAGTTGTGTAATGGTCTAATGATCAATGCTTAGAATCATGCATTGGATGGGTTCATATCTTTAGAAAGGGTTAAACTTCATGGTCGAGGGACACAAAATATCTTGTTTTCAGAGTCTTGCCTGAATGCTGCTTCTTGCATGACAGCACACAAACCAGGTGATATAACATGTTTGGCATGTTTATCTAGAAATCTGATTTGCTTCATCTGTTTCATGCTCGGTTATAAAATCTAAAATGTTTTTAAACATTGTATCAAATTCAATGTTCGGTCTTCTAAAGTTGTAATAATAAGAAATTGCAGGGGTTTATTTTTTCTTATGCACTATCTATTACTTGCCTGTGATGCATTTTACAGTCCATTCAGCATCATTGTACATAAAAAACAATGGAACCAAATATACTTTTTTTGAAGTTCATTTAATGAAATGAAAACTACATAAAAAATTATTTGAGGTGTAATTGTGTGATGGACAAAACGTGCAAGTATGTTTATGTTTTTACCCATCTCACACACCTTTTAGAACTGTCCAAATATGGGTCCAAATATTTGTTCTTGTTAGTACTTGATTTTCTTTCCTTTCCTTTCCTTTTATTTTATTTGTACTGTTTATACTGCTTAAGTGTGATATTGAATACAGGTGTTATCTGTACTTTTAAAATTAAATGTATACAATTGTTAAGAATTTTAAATGAACATATGCTTAGAAATAAGAAACAAAAAGGATTCATAGCGCTTCTGACAATATAAGTAGGCAACTAGGACAACCCAGGCCAGAGTCTCTTCTTTCTGGTAGAGAATATAGCACAAGATGATAAAAGGGTTGCAGTGCCTTGTGGATGTCCTACAGTCCAGATAACAGCCAGTACATATGTAAAATAAGAGGATAGGAAACACAATATAGTGTAGTATGTTCTTATATTCAAGGAAGGAAAACATTGAAATGCATTTACAGTTTATTGGAGCTTCTGATCAGCTCCAAGCAATAGTACCCGAGTGGGTACACTTGACTTGACGTGTTTTGCCAAATACCAGGATTTAACAAGTGTTTACAGTCTGTAAACACTTTGATAAAGTCTGTTATTTGGCGAAAGGCATCAGTGTATTTTTATATTTTTATCTTTAATAAAAAGGGTATGCTTTTTCTGTACCCTGGATCCTTCTGATTTTATCAAAAAGGACTCCTATAATATCCTTGGTGGGGATTATACCACTTATGCTATCTGGATAGAGCAGTACCTATTCTTTTTATTTTATTTTATATTGTTCTTATCAGTGAGCACTAGCAGCTATTTTTATTCTTTTATATAGAAACATAAAATGTGATGGCAGATAAGAACCATTTGGCCCATCTAATCTGCCCAATTTTCTAAATACGTCCATTAGTCCCTGGCCTTATCTTATAGAGAGGATAACCTTATGCCTATCCCACGCATGCCTAAACTCCTCACTGTGTTAACCTCTACCACTTCAGCTGGAAGGCTATTCCATGCATTTACTTCCCTCTCAGTAAAGTAATACTTCCTGATATTATTTTTAAACCTGTGTCCCTCTAATTTAAGACTATGTCCTCTTGTTGTGGTAGTTTTTCTTCTTTTAAATATAGTATTCTGCTGTACTGTGTTGGTTCCCTTTATATATTTAAATGTTTCTATAATATCCCCCATCTCATCTTTCCTTCAAGCTATACATGTTAAGATCCTTTAACCTTTCCTTGTAAGTATTATCCTGTGATCTAACCCCCCCCCCCCTAAATTTCAATATCCTTCTACAGATATGGTCTCTAGTACTGCGTACAATACTCCAAGTGAGGTCTCACCTGTACAATTGCATGAGCACTTTCCTCTTTCTACTGCTAATAACTCTTCCTATACAACAAAGCATTCTGCTACCATTTCCTGCTGCTCTATTACATTGTCTGACTACCTTTAAGTCGTCTGAAATAATTACCCCTAAATCGTTCCTTAGATGTTGAGGTTAGGACTATATCAACTATTCTGTACTCTGCCCTTGGGTTTTTACATCCAAGATGCATTATCTTGCACTTATCCACATTAAATGTCAGCTGCCACAACTCTGACAATTTTTCTAGTTTACTTAAATCATTTGCCATTTGGCTTATCCCTTCTGGAACATCAACCCTGTTACATATCTTAGTATCATCAGCAAAAATACAAACCTTACCATCGAGACCTTCTTCAATATCACTAATAAAAATATTAAAGAAGATCCAAGTAAAGATCCCTGAGGTACCCCACTGGTGACAAGACCATTCTTCGAATATACTCCATTGACTACAACCCTCTGTTGCCTGTCACTCAGCCACTGCCTTACCCATTCAACAATATTGGAATCCAAACTTGTGTTTATTGATAAGCAACAGTGTCAAATGTCTTATTGAAATCTAGGTAAGCAATGTCTACTGCACCACCCTGATCTATTATTTTAGTTACCCAATCAAAAAAATCAATAAGATTAGTTTGGCATGATCTCCCTGAAGTAAACCCATGTTGTCTTTGATCTTGAAATCCATCAGTGATTTTTCTGTTATCTATGCTGAGATTCCTACACATTCCCTATGGATTCTGACACACTTCCTGCCAAGACTCCACTGCACCAGTATATCTACAGCCATGGATCATAACGCCCAGGGGCTATTACTTGGAGCTGATCAGAAGCTTCAATAAACTGCTAGTGTGTTTCTATATGTTCCTTCACAAAACATAAGAACATACTAAACTATATTGTGTGTCCTATCCTTTGATTTTAAAGATGTACGGATGATTAACAGGACAACCTGAAGGTGTTGCGATCCTTTGATCATCTTTAACTGTATGCATAGAAATGTATCATGATAATTATATTTGTACTCACTAAATTACTTATATTAGTCACCTGGAGCTGATACTCTGAATGTGAATCTGTAAAGCTTGAGAATAAATGTTTTAGTATATGATTAGTTAGCTCCAGATCCCCTGAGTACCAGAATGGCATATTGTAGCTGCCATTTTAATTGTTTGCTAGTCACAAGATGGCAGTCCAAAGCACACTTCACACTTCAGTTGAGAAAGTGCTATGAGTATACAAAGAAGAAGAGAAGCTAAAGTAAAAGCAATTGCTCTGCCTCTTTCTCCCTTTATTGCCCCTTTAACTATATACACAGTCCCTCGGCACGCACACATAGCCCTTCTCAACCACCAAAGAACTTCTCGAAGGCCCTACACTCACCCACAAGGCAAGAGAAGCTTCTTATAAAAAGAACTCAGTCCATTTACTGATCATATACTCTTACATACTCATGTAATTAGTATAAATATTATAATAAAAATGTTAGTGCAGTTAACCTTTTAGATAATCAATATTATAATAAATATTTTTTATAAATGTAAGGGGTCTGCTATTCATAGCTGGTAACCTCATTGTACAGTCTAAAACATTAAGCAAAGTGTTTACAGTTTGTTGAGAATGTCAGATTCTTGCATTTACAGAAATCAGAGTCTATTTGATCTGCAGTGATTAGTAACAGTTAGGATAGACTGAGTTCTAGTCAAATCCAGCAATTTTTCATACTCTCAGGGCAGATTCTGCAACAATACCCTAAATGTATGTTACAGCACAGAGCGGGAAGTAAACCCTAGTGATTTCTAATAAGAATGGGGGATGTGGGAAAAATTGAATTTGTATCTCTCTTTCTCTATTTACAGCTGATATGATGTTTTTTTAAAATACCCAATACATTTATTATCTTTTTAACCTCTGATATCCCATATAGATATCCATTATGAAGTTCCCCAATAAATAGTTGCAAGTGATTTCTGAACATCATAATGCAAAGAAATTACCAATAAAATGCTTAATAAGTGCCCTTCTTTATTATACCCATTAAAATGTCTGGAATATAATATATAAATGTATGATAACATATCTGCTGCATTCCTGCTGGTGTAATGAGGAAGAAAATATTGCAGTGAGTGGGAACGGTGGATAAAAGGGATGTGTGCACCTGTGAGTCTCTGTCTTTGACTAAGTGTGTTTTTATGCACAGGTTGCTGTGAATGGTTATATGTGACTCTGGTAGTGCTTACGTGAATGTATCTGTATCTCTTTGCATGTGTCTCAATATTTCTGTGTGTGTGTGTCTATCTGTATATGAATTTGTCTGCATGATTTTGGCTATGTCTATTTCGATGTCGCTGTTTTTGCATGACTGTGTCTGTACATGTGTTTGTGTATACATACGTGTCCCTATATGTTCATGAGTGTATCTGGGTATGTAAATTTTTTTGTTAATGTGTATGTTTCTGTATCTATATGTATACTTATATTCCTATATGTTCATTGATGTGCATATGTGTGTCTATGTACCTCGCTTTGGATGAGTGTGCATGTGTCTGTGCATAAATGTGTCTATGTTTCTATGTATGTGTGCCTGTATACTATAAGCATTTGTGTTTGCTTTTGAGAATGTGGTTTTTACAGTTTAAGTGAAAGGATCAGGAAATAAACTGCAGTCAGATAGGTTTTTAAAGGAGGTCTCAGATATATAAAAAAAAGACAATACTTTGAGGGTTGAGTTAAGGGCAGGAACCAATGTTTAGAGGAGGGGACAGACATTGTTTTGGACTCAAGCACCATTTAGTTTTCTAACCTAGCAATTTATCTGATTTCTGTGATTATTACCTAAAGTATAAATACATACAATTAAAAACATGTATTACAGCAACCACAAAATAGACGCAAATCATTTATAGTCTACAATGATTCATTGTGGTAGCAATTTCTGTTCCCATCAATGATCTACAAAGATTCATTACGAAAATAATCTCTATTGCCATTCAAGGATTCCTTGTAATTATTATGATCTATGGTATCATCCTTGATTTATAAAGATGTCTTATGATAATGATTTATATCCTCATTCTTGATCTATAAAGCATCCTTGCACTAAAAATCTTTCTTGCTGTTATTGATCTATAACCTTTGTTCCTCAAAGATGACGAACACTTCTCATATGACTTCTATTCTTATGTTTAGCATTTTGCCTATATTTGAATGCAATACATTTATTTCTTCATGCATTTAACTAATTAAAATGTTTATATTATTTAAATGAATAAAAAAATAAAAAAATCTCAGATAAGGAATTAAAATGAAATAGCCAAATTATTTTTAATAAATAAATAATGTAGGAATATATGTAGCTGAGTGAGTAGCTTTAAATGATAAGTTAAAAGTAGTATTGGTGCATTAGGGGCAGTAATGGGTAGTTTACCAGCAGTAGCGGGGTTAGGGTCAGTAGTGGGAGCTTAAGGGATGCAATGGGAGCTAAGACAGTGTGATGATGAGTTAGGTGCAGTGTGGAGTGGTTAGAAGCTTTAGTGGGGGATAACACAGTAGTGGGGGTTAAGAACTGTAGTGTAGGGTTAGGTGGTGTAGTGGGGATTTAGGGGCAGTAGTGGAGGGTTAGGGTAAAGTGTGGGTTAAGGAGTGTAGTGTTAGAGAAAGTAATGGGGTTAATAGCAGTAGTGTGGGGTTACTAGCAGTAGTATGTGGTTAGCGGCAATAATGGGAGGTTAGAGGCTCAAGTGGGGGATTAGGTGGGCTAGTGAAGGGTTAAGTGAGGTAGTATAGATTTGTGATTGAAGTGGGGGTTTAGGTGGGGTAGTGGAGGTTAGAGACCCATATGGTGTTAGATGGTGTAGTGGGGAATACAAGCGGGCTTTAATACAAAAATAAAAAGTGAAATGCAGTTTCGTTATAAATCCCCGAGACTTACCTTTGGCCAGGGAGTGAATAATCTTGTCATATACTAAATGTAGGGAAGCATTTTTCTATTTTTTTCATATGCTTCATTGAAAAAAACAAAAACCTTTTCCTTTCAAAACTTGATGAAAGGATTACTATATTAAAAATAGAGATGACAGTTGTAAAACAGACTCATACATTTAAGATACGGGAACACTCAAATTGTAAACAATTATTTACTTTTACCCATCAAAAAAAGATGCCGCAATAGTTCAAACACATAAAAGTTTCACATTGCCAAAATGCATATTTTTATAACATGACAGGAGGCTTCATATTTGCTTAACTCTCTTTACTAGAACTCCACAGCAGCACATTAACACAGAGAAAATCAACCAATCATGAAAAAGTTAGATACAATAAAACTCCCCGCCCCACAAATAACTCCCTCTTTCTTTGTTGCTCCACTTCAGCACAGGTCAGAGTACCACTGCCTCCTGCTTGTATGAGGGTTGCTGTGGGTTTGTGATTTACTTGCTATTTTACGCTGAATTATTTGCCTGTCATTGTGTGTCCCTTGTATTTTTCCTTAGTCTATATATTTATCTGCTCCTTTCTCTTTGCCTTATAGCATTTCTTACCATACGTTTGATTCGGTGTGATTCTTGTAACTTTTACTTTCCTGGCCCTTATATACATCTGTTCCTTTCTCTGTGGGTTGTGGGTTGCTCTGAAATTTCTTTTTATTACTTTCTTGTACCTTTATTGATTTATACTTATTGGTATAGTTTGCCTATAGTTGCAAATACTTTCTCACCTCCCTATCTTACCTTTTACCATTGTGCTATTTTTGGGGGTGGATTACCCCCTGGGTCTCCCATTTCTGGCTGTCCCCTTGTGTTTCTAGGGCTTGGGGACCTTGGGAGGTTTCTTCCTGCCTCCCCTGGCTTCCCTGAGCACTTGCAAGATCCCGGTGGCCATCTTTACTTTCCCCATCTCTGCAATGGCAATGTTGCCGATCCGTGACGGCCTATTTTTGCTTGTGTTTCTTTCTGCAACTAATCTCATTCCAAGCTCGGCCCCCTCTGCAAGGCAGACCTTAGGAGGACTGGAAAGACGGGGGGGAGGGGTAGTTTTAATCCCTCCTACCCCTGGTGCTGCAGAGGACTCGCTGTGTTGTTCATTAGGCAGCTGTAGATGGGCTCGCTGCCTATATTATTCTTTGGTTTATTCCTCTCATCACTACCCCCGCAGGGGTACACTGTTAAAACTTAGATTTTACACTATATACGCAGTAACTTTTTTACTCCTGTCATTTCTATTTATTTTCTATTTCTTTTTGTTTTACTTCATCTATATTTATATAAATTTAGTTGTCATTTTCTGTCTGCCTTAGCTTGTTGTTTATTTATTTATTTCCTATCATTTTTATTTTCCTCTTTTATCTACATACTTCCCTTTATTTCAGTTATATAATTTTTATTTTTTAGTTACTATCTTTGAATTATTTTTTTTGTGCTTTCTCCCGGGCTCTTGAGGACCTCAAGGTAACTAGCTGCTATCTTGGATCACGTGCACTGGCGCGAGGTCCCGGCAGCCATTATTTTTCTGCTTTGTAGACTACGGGTTGCTTTGACTTGTAATACTGCTTCCTTATTAGAGGGTGAGCCCCGCTCAATACTCAGCCCGATGCTGACAGACTGCTTCATATCAGTTTCTCTGTTTACCCTACAGTTTACGTCAATACATGCTTCTTATTTTCATTAGTAGGCGGTGAGCCCCTCTTATTGCCCTACACAGTCAAGTTTGAAATTTCTGAATTCATTATTTCCAAGGACTTATGTTACACTGCATTGTTTTCTTCTGTTTCTTACCCTGTGTTGTCACAGTTTGAAAAAGGAAGATATGTGTGGGCAGGGGAGTTTTATTGTATCTAACTTTTTTCTGATTGGTTGATTTTCTCTGTGTTAATGTGCTGATGTGGAGTTCTACTAAAGAGAGACTTAAGCAAATATTCACCTCCTGTCCTTAATAAAATTAAGATCATATGTACACTAAAGCTAGTATAATCTACAATTATGTGTCACTAGTGATCTGATTCTCAACATTAATCAAAACAGATCATTAATTTTAACATGCTGATAAAACACAAACATTTAAGCATCTTAATGGCCAGAAGCCATTATATCCAAATCAGAAGTGTTACATGCACACTAATCATTTCACGCATCACATATTGCATATCGATAATGAAATATTTTCTGAATCAATACATTTGTCATATATTAGCTAAAATATCACAAGACTTTAAGTGGAGCATTGCTTGAACATTTAAAATATTTAGATAGCAGTGTTGTTGAGTTAAACTTATTATGTTAATTGGTGAATTGTTATGATATAATGTGTTGGTTACACACTCCGTATTGTAAATAGCATTCGGTAAGGTTGCAATGTCAGAAATGCTTTCAAATGCAGAAAACTGAGTTGCTCCCAAGATCATCTCTATCAAGAGGAGACTGATGTTAGAACACCAGAGAAAGGAAAGAATGATAATAAACTGTATTTTGTATTTTTAACCCCTTAAAGACAGAGACAATTGCCCAAGTCTTGAGCAAAAACAAAACTTTGACTTTAACCCTGCAGTGACCAGACCGCTTTTCAATTTTCTTACAGTTAAGAACCAGGGCTGTTTTTACATTTCTGTGGTGTTTGTGCTTAGCTGTTATTTTTCTCTTACTAATTTACTGTACCCACACATATTATATACCGTTTTTCTTGCCATTAAATGGTCTTTCTAAAGATACTATTATTTTCATAATATCATATAATTTACTATAAAACAATTATGAAATATGATGAAAAAACTAACTTTTTTGAACTTTAACCCCCAAAATATGTTACGCTTCTTCAATCACCAAAAAACTCCGATGCTAAATACTTTCTTAATTTTGTCCTGAGCTTAGAAATACCCAATGTTAACATGTTCTTAGCTTTTTCTGTAAAGTTAAAGGGCTATAAGTACAAGTTGCACTTTGCTACTTCCAAACCATTTTTTTTTCAGAATTAACAAATTAACGTTATATTGTAACACTGATTTTTGTTCAACATTGTATTAATTATCCACAGACTTCAGGTAGAAGGGGTTTTCAATCACAATTTTTTCCCACCATAACCTATTTGGATTTTGCTTTCCAAGCACTACCAAGCCTCAATAAGCAAACCAGTAACCAACCTCATGCTGATGAGTTGCATTAACAACGAAACAGCTGTCCATGAGTGGTTCACTGGTTTTGCATCTTTTCCTATATTGTGTTTCAAACTGTTGTATACAGCAAACACAGAAGGAATCCATGTTTAAAATGGAATGAGGCAAAAATGTGATTCTTTGTTAAACTAATTTGCATATGCCCACCCAGAATCCTTTGCGGTTGTAACATTGCTGCAGTTTGAGGATTTCTGTGGGAAAAGCAAGTCTTATGGCTTGACTGGTGTGCAGATTTTTGTTTAACATTGTATTAATTATATATATATATATATATATATGTATATATATATATATATATATATATATAGGAATGAATAATAGATGCACTCTCAGGACTTTGTTAAGTAAATAAATGAGAATTAATTCCAAGAAGAAGTACTACATCAAATCCGATCGACGTTTCGACCCATTCGAGTGCATCTCTTATTCATTCATATATATAATATATATATATATATATATATAGAGAGAGAGAGAGAGAGAGAGAGAGAGAGAGAGAGAGCTTTTTTGTTAAAGGGGCACTCCAGACCCCTAAAGCACTTTAGCTTGTTGAAAAGCTTTATGTGTGAAGAATATGTCCTCTTTATTTAATTTTGCAAAAAGTGCAGATTTCAATAGGAATTTAAACTTTTATAAATTAACTTGGTTACATACCCTTGGCTTTCAAGGAGACAACTAGCCCTGTTACTTTGTGGTGTGGTTAGCTCAGTGGAGCTGAGTGCAAGAGGCAGCAATTACTCAGAGCACCTGACTTGCAAAGACTTCTCATCTTACTGCATTGGGAAGATTGTGATTGGACAGCCACAAAAAATCTGGGCAGTGTTAGTAGGAAAGGGCATGCAAAAGCAGCAGACAAAAGAACTGCAGATTTTACAAGCTATATTTAACCCAATTATACCCCAATGAAAAAATATATATTTAAATGCATGCATGTTGTCATTTGGAGTTTATCTACTAATCAGTGATATTATTATTATTATTATTATTATTATTTTGTATTTGGGCAGTGGAGTGTGCCTTTAATTGTAAGTTGAAGGATCTGCCTGACAACCCAATCAGTCCCTGCAAGCAGTCTGTCAATCACACTGATCTGAATCATGTGATTGCAAGTGTCACATAACTCGAATGGGCAGGATTAACTGCAGGGGGACTGCCTCAGTTGTCCGGCAGTACCCCCGATTGCGATCACTGTGAAGGGTAAGTATTATGGCTGTCAGGAGTGCCCATGCTATGCTATTCTTTTACCATTACAGCCCTCTGTTTGTAGGAGTCCATAGCAGGCCCTAATATTTGAAAGGGTTAAATACTGGGATAGACAGGAAGGGGCTAAGAAATGATTATTTGATTGTGATGGCACTACTCATGATCATATAATTTCTAATGTTAATTTATTTTTGATTGGGATTACTACAGATAGCTATAGTATTATTTTATATGTAATTAAAAAAAAAATCAAAGACAAATTCATCTTGAAAAGTTATCAATGTCTAGAGGTTTTCACTGACATTAATAATAATTTCTTCAATATGCATTAGTTGTTTTACAATTAAGATGAATTTTACGGTGTCAAAACAAAAATACTTTGATCATCAGTGACAAGGTTCGAATGTGATCTGCATCATAATCCACAAAAAAAGTAAATAGTAATTGGATATTGAGCTTTATGTTAATTTAAAATTGAAGAACATTTAACATTTTTGTGTGTAAGTAAAATGAAAATAAAAGCAGCTTCAGTCTTGGTGAAACATGACTCCCTTCAAACCACCTGTATTTAAATTAGAAAGAAGACTAGCACTATAGGTATAAAGACAGCCTTTTATTTCTTCTGTATTATATTGGATGCTATATCTACCAGAGGCTAACATGTGCCAAGAAAATATCTGACCATCATCAAGTACTGTTGTACTGTTGATAAATAACAATGGATTCATATTGTTTGCTGCACCCTACAAACACTACATGGCAGTAGAAAAGTACTTGTATGATTCTGATCATTGTTTCTTCAGTTGTGATAATTACATGCAGGCTGTGGCCTCATTTGTTGGTACTTGGCAGAAGTGGTCTTTTGCTGCTTCAGCAAATGTATTGAGGATCAATGAGGTTCAATGTGTTGTAAAATGGGTATTGCTGTATATATTACTCACTTTCCTTGATATTGTACTTGATGAAATTAATTAAGCATCTTGACCTGATATATATGCAAATACACATATTGACCCTGTCTGCATGATTTATATGTTAATGGTAACCTGTCATGGACAATATTAGTTAATATAATTTTATTTGTCATGAAAAAATATCTATACATTACACAAGCAAGTTTGCTACCCAAGGTATAGCTTATTAGATAAATCACAGCAAAAATTGCACCCCACAACCTCCTCTCACTCAGGTTATCGGCATAGAGTGTATGCCGATGTCTGTCAACAAGAGAACGTGACTAGAGGTTGTTCTCATGCTGTCTTCAAATCTAGTAAGTGCACGTGTTATGTTTAGATTTACCTTTTGGTGACATATCCATATGGAGCTTTGGAGTTACGGATTTTGGGAATCCTACCAATTGGCCAAAATTTTGATATACTGCAGTTCGTTTGAGAACAAATTCACAAGTCTGTTGTCATTAACAGGACCTATAAAATGTCTTTGATAGGTGGATATTCCATGCATGCATATGATCAAATTGGGTAGGTAGTATTGACTATCATATAAATCAATTAGGATTGTCAATTTTTAGCTGACATATGAAAGATTCAAGTGCCTGATCAAAGATTCTAGGTTACTTCTTTTTCACAGCAGGATTTGGTTTCCATGGAAGGAATATTCAAGCTCTTCGATGATTAAATGATATAAAATGTGCTACATGGTTTGTTCCCTGATCATGGACAATTTGTATTATTAATTTTATATTCATGGTTAATCCACTGTTTACCTCTTTATCTATCGATTTATTTGCATCTTGTGTGTATTCCTCTTTGCCATGTATTTGCATCTACTCTATATAATTCAATTTTTTAAAAAACTTGTTTTTTGTATAATCTGACTTTTAAAATATTAGCATTCTGGGTGTTTTAATAAAATTTAATTTTCCTTTTTCTGTTCCACAATAAGCAAAGAGGACATTAAGTGTGGATGGAAATGATTTTGCAAACATGGAGATCATAAAATCCAAAAGTGGAGTGAATACTGCGAAAAGCGGATGTAGAACACGGATGCAGGTGAAAATGATCAGCTCATTGGCTGGACATATAAATACATGAACAATTAGATATGTATTTATCAGCACTGAAGAAAGATTTTTAAGGTTGAAATGCTTTTACTGCAATTATTACAAAATTGTTATTTGAAAGGTGGGACTCTAGCGATGTAGTCCATATCAAATAGCATAGCTCACTGCATGATTTTTAGTGTCCTTATATTTTCTTCTTTTAGCTATATATATTTAATAAATTATAATTTTGGATTCACAATTATTTCCCTTGAATCAGAGGCCTGAACAGCTACCTTGGATGCCTACTATAGAGCCAGATACGTCTCTATATATTGCGAGTGAGCTTCTTTTCTTTCTCAGCTATTTTAATATATGTGTCAACAAATTACACTATGTGCATTATCTCTCTCATTATCTCTCTCATAAGCAAATAAATGAGATTATTGTAAACGTTACACCACAGGGTCGAACTAGTGGTCATCATATCATTTCTGCTGCAGAATATGTATTATGTGCATAGGCATTGGTTGCAGAATTTCTTCTCTTCTTGACTAGTGATGTCCCGAACGGTTCACTGGCGAATAGTACCTGGCGAACATAGCGTGTTCGCGTTCGCCACCGATGGTGAACATATGCGATGTTCGGTCAGCCCCCTATTAATTTACTAATACTAAGTAAAAATTACTTAGTATTAGTAAATTGTGCCCCTACTTGCAATACCGCGAGTAGGGGCATGTCTATTAAACAGTGAGCAGCCTGTGGCTCACTGTTTAAAAAAAAAGGGTCCCCCCCGGTGGGGGCCCTAAATACTAATAGGGGGGGACCTATTGTCCTCCCCCCGGCCCCCACCCCTGAGCGGTGAGTGGGGGCCCTAAAAATACCAATAAGGGGGGACCTATTGTCCCCCCCGGCCCCCACCCCTGAGCGGTGGGTGGGGGACCTAAAATGAACAATAAGGGGGACCTATTGTCCCCCCCCGGCCCCCACCCCTGAGCGGTGGGTGGGGGCCCTAAAATGAACAATAAGGGGGGACCTATTGTCCCCCCCCCGCCCCCACCCCTGCGCGGCGGGTGGGGGCCATATTGATAATGAGGGGGGGACCTAATGCCCCCCCCGGCCCCCACCCCTGCGCGGCAGGTGGGGGCCATATTGATAATGAGGGGGGGACAAACTGCCCCCCCCCGGCCCCCACCCCTGCGCGGCAGGTGGGGGCCATATTGATAATGAGGGGGGGGACCTATTGCCCCCCCCGGCCCCCACCCCTGGGCAGCGGGTGGGGGCCACAAAGATAATGGGGGGACCTACTGTCCTCCCCCCTGGCCCCCACCCCTGGGCAGCGGGTGGGGGCCACAAAGATAATGAGGGGGGACCTACTGTCCACCCCCCCGGCCCGCACCCATGGGATGCGGGTGGGGGCCCTAAGTAAATTTCCCCCCCCAAGGTGACTAGGGGTCCCCAAGCCCCTAGTCACCCACCCCCCCAATAAAAAGTCCTACCTACCCCCCTCACCCTAAAAAATAGTGAGGGGGGAATAAAATAACTAACCTGTAAAATAAAAGTAAACTTACCATTCGACGTCTTCTTTTTTCTCAAATCTTCATTTTTCAGCCCCAAAAAAGGCCAAATAAAAAACCATCATAACCGTCGAATTGAAAATAAAATAAAAATCCCGAGCGCCAAAAAAAAAAAACAGACGAAAAAGAAAAAACCTGAGTGCACAAAAATAATCCATCTTCACCCATGGAGGGCTCCGCGCAGACTGAGCTCTGCAGGGCGGGGGAAGGCTTATAAAGCCTTGCCATGCCCTGCAATTAGGCTAAGAACATTCCAAGGAACTTTCCCATGCTGTGTAAAATGACACAGAGCACTGTGATTGGATGGCTTGAAATCCATCCAATCACAGTGCTCTGTGTCATTTTACACAGCGTGGGAAAATTCCAAAGAACTTTCCCACGCTGTGTAAAATGACACAGAGCACATGATAGATTTGGCCAGTAAATCCATCCAATCACAGGGTTTTAAACATTTTACACACAGCTGCTAGAAAATTGAACTTTCCCACGCTTGTAAAATGACACAGGATTGAGATTACTCTACAAGCCATCCAATCATTAGTGTTTGTAAACATTTGCATACAGCGTGGAAAGTTAATTTTCCCATCATCAGCTGGTGCAAATGACACAGAGCGTCTGTGATTGGATGGCTTCTCAAGCCATCCATTCCATAGTGCTTCGTAAGTCATGCTCTTTACATTGGTAGGGAAAAGTTATTTGAATTTTCCCATCGCTGTAAAAATGACAAAGAGCACTCTGATTGGCTTAAACCCACCAATCAGAGTGTTCTTAGCCTAATTGCAGGGCGTGGCAAGGCTTTATAAGCCTTCCCCCGCCCTGCAGAGCTCAGTCTGCAAAGCGCCGAGCCTCCATGGTGAAGATGGATTATTTTTTTGCGCTCGGGTTTTTTTTTTCGTCGGGTTTTTTTTTTTGCGCTCGGGATTTTTATTTTATTTTCAATCCGATGGTTATGATGGTTTTTTATTTGGCCTTTTTTGGGGCTGAAAAATGAAGATTTGAGAAAAAAGAAGACATCGAATGGTAAGTTTACTTTTATTTTCCAGGTTAGTTATTTTATTCCCCCCTCACTATTTTTTAGGGTGAGGGGTGTAGGTAGGGACTTTTTATTTGAGGGGGCTTGGGGACCCCTAGTCACCTTGGGGGGGGAATTAACTTAGGGCCCCCACCCACAGCCCAGGGGTGGGGGCCAGGGGGGGAGGACAGTAGGTCCCCCCCTCATTATCTTTGTGGCCCACACCCGCCACCCAGGGGTGGGGGCCGGGGGGGAGGACAGTAGTTCCCCCCTCATTAGTCTTTATGGCCCCCACCCGCCGCCCAGGGGTGGGGGCCGGGGGGGAGGACAGTAGGTCCCCCCCTCATTATCTTTATGGCCCCCACACGCTGCCCAGGGGTGGGGGCTGGAGGGGGGTGGACAGTAGGTCCCCCCTCATTATCAATATGGCCCCCACCCGCCGCGCAGGGGTGGGGGCTGGGGGGAGCAGTAGGTCCCCCCTTATTATCAATATGGCCCCCACCTACAGTGCAGGGGTGGGGGTGGGGGGGACAATAGGTCCCCCCCTTATTTTTCATTTTAGGGCCCCCACCCACCGCTCAGGGGTGGGGGCCGGGGAGGACAATAGGTCCCCCCGTTATTGTTATTAGGGACATGAGGGGACAATAGGTCCCCCCTTTATTGTTATTAGGGCCCCCACCCACTGCTCAGGGGTGGGGGCCGGTGGGGGACAATAGGTCCCCCCTTTATTGTTATTAGGGCCGCGGGGGGGACAATAGGTCCCCCCTTATTGTTATTAGGGCCCCCACCCACCGCTCAGGGGTGGGGGCCGGGGGGGACACAGTAGGTCCCCCCTCATTATCTTTATGGCCCCCACCCACCGCCCAGGGGTGGGGACTGGGGGGGAGGAGAGTAGGTCTCCTCCCCCCCCTTCAACCAGTAAGAGTCCCTGTGGGTTTTAAAATTTGCCTGCCCATTGAAGTCTATGGCGGTTCGCCGGGTTCGCGAACATTTGCGGAAGTTCGCTTTCGCCGTTCGCGAACCGAAAAATTCATGTTCGCGACATCACTATTCTTGACATATTTGCATGTTGTTTTATTTCAGGTGATAGGAAAAAAGTTCTGTCTACAGTGTTGGCACTCTTTAATTTTAAGAATTGCAAACACACTCCTATTGTATTTTTTTCCTTAACCCACCTATGCCTGTCTCTGATCCTTCCACTCCCTTTATCTTATGTTTTCTTTTTTTTTGGTCTGATTGTGATGTTGTTGTCTCCTTTTAATAGTCATTTTATATGATTATGATTATCTAGTTTCTTGTTGGTACTCTTAAACCTATAAAAAAGAGGGGTGTGGGGATGTGTGTGTGTGGGGAGGAGGGAGGGGGGCATGTCTCAATACCATAATTCTTTCTTTGCATCTTAGATATTTGCATCTTTTTGTCCAGATTGTTATAGGTTTTGCTACACCTGAATATATAAAGATTGTTTTTAGTTCTTTCTGGAATTTTCAACCAAATGATTGTCTATATATATATATGGATCTTTTTTATTTGATACAATTATTTGTATCCATTACTCTTTCTTAATACAATATTGAAATAAAAGTGCATTGTCAAAGTAATTATGGATATTAAATACCTACATGTGCTTGCATGATGCATGTAATAATAACTGGATAAATGTTAATAATTTAAAATGAAACCCTTATATTTGCAATCATGATTTTAATAAGCAACATTTAAATGTAAATAATGCTCATTATGGACAATTTAAATCATTTTAAAATAATTGATGCAATAGTGATATATTTACTTTTGGAAAAGTATGTAACTCGATGCTGGGTTTGATATTTTTGATATGGAACTGCTCTCTTTTCCAGTAAGTTTGCCATCTCTTATTGTGGAAACATAATATACAACTGAACTAGATATATAATTATAATTTAAGGCTAATGGTCAGTGTAAAAATATGGCATTTCTCGTTAATTTTAATTTAAAATATGACTAAGATATTACAAATGTTCTACAGTAACTTCCAATTAAATTATCAAAGAGGGCAAGGGACCTTTCCTTTCAAGTAAGGTAAATTGTATCAAAGGAATGGCAGACATAAATTCTCCATTACCTCTAGTACATCCACAGAGAGCTTCTTAAAGGAATAAAATCTAATAATATGAGATGTTTCTGGATTTGATTCATGGATTTAGCTTTCTATAAAGAGTAAAAGCATGTGTTCAAATAATTTACAAGTCTCAATTTTTCTGGTTTAACTGTTGAACTACTATTCAGCACTGGAGGCTAGTTACAAATATCTGAACATATTGTTGGCGTTGGCAGAGCTGGATAAATGCTGCCCACAGCCCTAAGCCCTCAGCAGGGTGCAACATTGGGACACAATCCTAGAGACCTGGGCTCTCTTTCTGTGAATGGTGTGTGTACATGTATGTTGACTGAGTCTTGTGTGTGTGAGAGTGTGTTTAGTGTTGTGGAGGAGGCTCAGAGCTGTTTGGGGGGGGGCGAGTGTGTGCTGGTTAAGTCTTGTTTGTATGATGGCCACATTCAGTGTGTGTTTAAGGGGGTCTAAGTGTGGTTGAGTGTTTATTGTGCATGTGTGATGGAGAACAGGCCAATGCAGGGAGATCTTTTAATTTCCCTGTCCACTTCAGGAGGACCTGCCTAGAGCCAGTGCTCTGCCTTGGTTGCCTACTGGGTAATCCGACTAATTGTAGGTGAATGGATTTCCTTTTAGAGGTGTACAAGGTACCAGAATATCAATGATCCCAGAATGATGAATAACATGGTGGAATGATGAAAATAACCATAACTAATTTAAAGAGACACTTCATGCACTATCACTGCTTAAGTGCCTCTGATAAGTTTAGCCCGTTTTCACACATTCTCCACACTAATAACTATTTTTGATAAAACAAAACCCTTTTTCAATGTTCTCCAGCTTACCCCAATAGCACCCCTAACCATACTACCCTTTTTACAAAATGTCTTCCTGACTGGAAGTAAGTAGTATTTGTACACAACTCACCCAATGAGAGATCAGCATGAGCTGAACTGCTAACATGATTCTGCCCCACATTCAATCACTGCCATCTTATTATATGTACAATAGTTTAAAGTCTTCTTCACATTGCTAAGTAGGATCGGAGTAGACAATAAAAGACAGTGACTGGCTGTGTGGTGGAGTCATGTCAACCGCTCAGCTCACACACATTCTTATTGGCTGAACATTGAAGCTGACATTCACTGAAGGTGTTTGTGAATAAAGGAGACATGGCTTAAGGGATGAGGTTTTGCTGGAGGTTTTGTTTTGTAAAACTAAAGAGTTTTAATTATAAAGAAAAGTACTGCATTATTACGAACATAAATATAATTTAATAGGCACTTACATTGCACTGGTACCCATTGTGTTCTGATAATATACTTTTAAAAATATCTGATTGGTAATCAATACTTTTCATCTGCCAGAGAAAAACAGCAAAGCCTGTCTCCAAATCCTAATATCAAAATGATAACTGACCACTTTTAAATGTGAGATACTTTGGTAATTGATACTTTTCTAAACTTTAATAACTATATAAATAAAGTCAACAAACATAACACAGATGGCTTCCAAAGGAAACGCAGAAAACAAATTTACATATATTAATTATAGTGGTGTTATGCAGTAACAAACCAAATCGGAATTTGTATTGTTTATATTCTTAATCTATTGGTTAACCACTTAGTGACCAATGCTGAATCATTTCATCAATGTGCTTAAGTCCTTACAGATCTTGTGCCCTCATGGAATCTTCTATTTGTTCACCACCAATAAATCTACAGAACCTAGCTTTGATAAATGGGGAGTTTAAATGCAAAGTTGAATCTTTCATAATAGAGTATATTGGACCAGATTGATATTTCAACAGGGAGAGCATCACTAGTCCTTAATGGGGTAAAATAACACAATAAAAAGGAAGTTGTATTTTAAAGAGACTGGGAATATATATCATATATATAAAACTAAAGGAACAACTTGCATTTAGTCTTATGAAAACATAGGTTCTCATTCTCTTAGGTTGGGTGGATTTTGAATGCCAAAATTAAGAGCTAGAAATAGTTATCTACGTGTAGGATCTTTTGAAAACACTGGTTGTAGACCTTTTATGATTTTTTTATTATTTTGCATATTTCCTCTAGGTTAGGTTTTGTATATCCAGAACACCAGTCAGTTTACAGTAACATAAACCAGTATTGAACAATAGCTTTCTAACCATTTGAGTGCAAACAAGAAAATACTTAGACCTCGTTTCTGTGAAAGTAAAAGAAATAATCTAGGTTATTTATCCTGTGAGATCTCCTAATCATACAAACTAGTGTAACATCAAATGATATTCTCACAGGGCCACTCATTTACATCTAGTGTTCATGTCTACAGATATCCCTCTAGAAACACACACATTCATAAATCTCATAAAATTACCCAAACATTCACATTTCAGCTGCAAATGGCTTGTAAGATAAAAGTCTCACAGTGCTTTGATATGTTTATAGTGGTATTTATTGTCAGCAATCCTTTGGTATCCTTTGGTATCTGACATCTTGGCAATAAATGATGGCTTATCTTGTGTGCTTTGGATAACATCTGGAGCTGTGGAGATAGCTACATTCATCCGTGAGACTTCTAAACATTAAAATGCATGTCTATTAAAGGAACACAAAACTGTAATCCTAACACTACAATAGAAAAAAGGAATGCAAAACTGTAATCCTAACACTACAATATCCTAAAAACTCCTCCTTCGCCTACGTCATGGCGATAAAGAAATCTAACATGCATGCATGACAAACACTGTGCTTGTATTAGGTCTTTCCAATAGCAAAGCATTGAATCAATGCTTTCCTGTGGGGTTTTCAAGATGCTTGGACATCCTCATGCAAAGCGTAAGGACGTCCAGTGTCATTTCACAGAGTTAAACTTTGTGAAACTGCAGAAAGCACAGTCTGGGAGGCAGCCACTAGAAGCAGTATTAACACTGCAATATAAACATCTATCTAAAACTGCAATGTTTTACAATGCAGAGTTAAAAAGGGACAGGACAATGAGATGAAGTGGTCTGGGTGCCTATAGTGACCCTTTAAGTTACAAATATTCAATTTCTTTATATTGAACAATATTGCCTTGGACCTGAAGAAGAGAGAAAATGTTTGAAAACTTGTATTTTAACTCATTTCAAAATGCTTAGCACAGTCTCTTCAAACTACAAGATATAAATAAAAAAAATAATAATATATATAAAATAATTATATGTAATGGTCATGAAGGAGAACTCTCACTGGACATTTCAACCAAGTTCAAATATTTATTGTGAATACAGTCAGATTACATCAACATTTCAGTCTATCAAAGACTTTCATCAGAATCCTGATAGACTGAAATGGTGATGTAATCTGACTGTATTCACAATAAATATTTGAACATGATTGAAAAGTCGAGTGAAAGCTCTCCTTCGTGACCATTGTTTACCTGAGGCTGGAGATTGCTCCTTGGCAAGTACTTCTGACAGGCATGTGCAGGACCTTGGATTGGATATATACTCAATACACAAGATCCATTTGTATATATATATTTATACAATCAAAAGGTCTGGCACTCTTCCCAAAGAAAAACATAAACAAAAAAGAGCGTAACCACATGGGTACTGCCTAGAGCTGAATGCACAAATGGTAAGGAAGGAGCACTCTCTGGGAATTTTTTAAATGAAGTATATTATTAACAAACGAAAATCAACGTTTCAAACTCACAGGTTTTCTTTTCCGATCTTGAAAAAAAAAACCTGTAGGTTCAAAACATCATGATAATTGAGTTGTTATATTAGTCCAGTAAGGTAGATGCAATATAATGAAATATTTCAGTTTCTCTTAATGCCTTTTTTATTGAACGAACAGAAATTTGTAGAGACAAACTTTCAGAAGTTCCTCTTTTCATCAAATACAAAGAATTTCTCATCAAGAAATAATTACATAACTATGTAATTGCTAATGTAACTCAAGCAATTCAGCATAGCTGTAGCTTCTATAGTAAAATTTAAAAAAAAAATGCATATTTCGAATAAGGCTGAAAATAGTTCTTCTATAATGATACAAAAAGCATGAGCTGAAGAATGAGTAAAGGAGCTTACACAAAAATACTATTTTCTTTCAAAGCTACCTCAATCCTATGGAAGTAAAAGCTGAGCTGATTTATTAAAGAACATAAAAGCTATGGCTTTCAATAGGATTTTATTCTCTTGTAAATCTACTATTATTTTCTGCATTTGTTTTTTGCATTCACAGCATGGATTTACAGCTCATTGCTTTTGTTTATGCAGAACATGCACCTTTTCTGCAGCGTGATGGATCAGTATGATTGCAGAACGGAAATTACTCCAAATATCAAGAGAGTAAGAAGCTATTTTCAACCTTAGCTCTTGATGCAAGAACGCACATACACTCACACACACATGTACACATGCACACAAACACTATTTTTAACAGTCATAAAAGACAGTGATGATTATTCTGTATGGATTAGAGACAATGCTCTTCCATACATAGGTGCAAAAATAAACCAAGAGATACAGTATCTACAGTCTTGCCTTGAAACAGTTCATTAAAAGATCTGGAAAAGAAAAGCTTTAAAAAGAACTAGTTGGTGAAGAATCTAAACACGTGTCACATGGCAACAAAAAAGAATAAAAGGTCCACCCTCAGAAACATCAGAGGAAAAGGGATTGTGAAATTAATAAATGAGTCGTGATTGGCTCTAATAATGTCAACTGGAGATCAATGAGTTTGAGTAAGATTTACACACCCATCTGAAATTGGCCAGAAATTTGCATGGCTAAAAACAAAAATATAAGTCAAGCTTCTTCAATAAAGGTAAATGTTGATTCTTGAATCCAGGCAATTTATATGCCTGATCTCATCAAATTACTACATAGACACATATACGTATACAATGGAGGGACCTTTTGGTATAATATTGGTATAATCTGAGTGTGTTCACAATGCCATGAATGCAAAATAAAAGTGTCGTATTAGAAAGTTCAATCTCTACAACTGATACTGTACTTTGTGATGTATCTTTTGCATAATACTATACTATAATACTATACTGATATAATGCACTTTATAAAACACCAATTTAGAAGTAAGTGAACTATTCAATATTGGTTTTGCACTATAAAAAACATGACATGCACTTTTGTATCAATTTATATCTATTGGATGCACATTTGACAGTTATAAATGTATGTTACATTGTCTAATTTCAAGCACTTCACTAACTTAATTTTCTTGTTTATTTGTTTATTTGTATAAGAAGGCTACACAGAGAGTGTTTAACGTGGCTGATGTGATTTTTTTTGTGAGTTCTTCACATTTATTTCTAACAAGTTCCTTTTACACAGTGTGCCTTCGAATATGCCGATCGGAGTTCTAAAACACATCAACTTACTGTATATGTATGAAATATCATATTACCAAGGATTCAAAACTTTAAGCAATTTTTTTTTCTAAAAATATAGAAGCCTATTAGAATATTTCATTGGTTTGCTTGAATTTAGTACAGCATAGTCTGCAGTTAATTTAAAAACCAGAGAATTTCATCCACTACTTATGTCTGCTATCTAAATATATAGCTCAGCAAATATCATGTTCAAACTGTTTAAATAATGGACTCTCAAATTTGTATGGTAATACCAACCTGTTCTAGTACAATTTACATTGTTTTCATCACTGAAATCTTCACAGTCATTATCACCATCACAAGCCCAGTGTCCCGGAATACATCTTCCAGTAGAGCATCTAAATTGTTTATCAGTGCAGGCGACTGAACAGCCTATCTCATCACTGCCATCACCACAGTCATCATCTGAAAACAAAAGTACATACTTATTAAATGTTTCATCTTTTAACATTTAACATATACACAAAATTAAACAAATACAATTCAGAAATACAGTGATTTTATTCTTTCCAAAACAAAGTTTAAACGGTTTAAAAAGTATATAATTTTAACATGAATATTTATATAAAATGAATTCAATAATTGAATCTACTGTTAACAATGTCAAATAAGAACACATGTGGATAGATGGGTTGAGGGACAGCTAGTCTGCTAAAGAAATAGACATTATATTGAACATAAATTCTTACTTATGAATGTTGGATTTTTTCTATATTTTTTGTTTTATTACAACTATGGAGAACATAGTTTCACAGTTATACAAAATATAGTTTGTATACATTATAAAATGTTAATGCTAACATTTAAGGTGTTAACAAAAATCTGAAGATAAAGGCACTTCTACCTACAAAAGGTCTTGTTTGAAGCAGCTCTATCCCATCCATATAACATTTCCGAGCAAATCATGAAAATATAATTTCTATGAAATACTTATATTGACTGTGTGGGAATTTAGTTTTAATTTCAATTAAATCAAACCAATATCCTAAGACAAAGTAAGGACTACTTTGCTTTGGGCTGAAGCATAAAATCTATAAGACTTGACAAAATGTGTTGCATTTGTTGTCTTGTTTTGTCAATTCCCAGAGCCGTCACTACGATGGTTATGGGAACTGGGAATCAAGTCTCATGGGATCTTTTATAGACCTTTGTGCTTTACTCTGCAAGATACATGAGAGTACATCGGGGACATAGCTTCAGGCAGATGACATGCCAGTAGCTTAGAAAGACTACAGTGACACCCATGAGGGAGAGCTTTAGGCAAGTATAACTCATGTCTACTTACCCCCCTGGGTACCAATCTCCAAGCAGGGAAGTTACCTTCAGGGTCTTTTAATATATGCAAAGAACCCTAAAGGTGAGAGCGCCCTTTAAACCCCCCTATTCCTTTTGATATAATAAAATATCAGATTGGTACATTTTGTGGAGTTTTGTGCCATGTCTGTCTGCTTAACCCTACAATGTAAAACATTATCATCCTGCAGGAACAGTAATGTTCACATTGCACAGTTTAAGTGCCTCCAGTGGCTGGCCCAAAGTTTGTCAAAATATTCAAAAATGGTATGATAGAAAGCTGCGTACAGTATCCAAATAATCATTTCACCATAACAACTTCCAGTGAGCTCTAGTATTCACTGGTGTTTACAGTTCCTCATTAGCATGTTAACCTTTCTTTGTAGTGTGCATGTTTAACTTTTTCTTCCCTCACCGGGTTAAGAAACCATTGCAATGCTGCACTTTGCACACGGCCAGCAACACTATTAAATATATGGTTGGTAAAAAAAATTGTATTTCATATTCTATGACAGTAGTTTAATCTTGTATAAAATATTGCAAGATCAGAGTTGTCACATAATCTCTAAATCTTTTTGCCCAGTTTTTTTAAAGAAATCTCCAAAAAGCATTTTTACAGGAAATTGCAGTTTTATTCTACACTTTTGTCCTAGATATGGATACAAGTTCAAGATAATCCTAATGTTAGTTTTTTTTTAAGCCCTTGGTAGTAAAGGAGTTAACATAGAATACTAATAGAAACATATACAGCAAGCCAACATTCAAATAATAGCCTTTCTAGATAATGTATTTTAAGTGTCTAATTAAAGGGGAAATATGGCCACCCTAGTTTACATGATTAGATTATTTCTCCAATTCAAAACATAATTAGACATAGTATATTGCCCTGTGTTTAATTAACTAACAACTTTACAGATCTCAGTCAATAATTACTTTATACAGCAACAATCTTGTAGGAGTTTGTTTATATCACTCTTCTATACTATTTTTACATCATCAAAACATGTCATGTTTTAGAAAAAGTTAAAGAAACTTTATGTGTGCCTGATATTGGGAGTTTATGCAATCTACTCAGTATAATTAGGACTGCAATTTATTTTTGATGAACTTTTGAATTAGATCAAATATGTTGTTTTTTATGATATAAATAGAATACTTTGACAATAATCACCAAAAAGCAAGGATTTAACTAAATATCCAACTTTGATAACACATCACGGAGAGAAACTATAAAAATAACTCTTCTTCACAGTACAGGAGGCCAATAATCTTGAAATGAATCTAGAATCTAGAAATGTAAAGGACTGCATTCTAGTATCAGCGGAAGGCTCTGTGCACATTGTATGAATATAATTGCTGAAATTAACTCTTTAGTAAAGATTCCTGGTATGAGCTAGGCTTCTATACTTACTGTATATGGGCAATATGCCTATATACAAACAATCTTCTTTACACTCTGTGGCAGTTTGCAAATCTGCATACACAAACATGTTTCCAGGTTCCATAGAAATTCTCCTAGGCAGGGATTTTAGCCATTTCTATGTATTTTTGTCATGTTTACTATATTTGACAAAATATTATTTAGGAATAAATTGTATGTTAACGAACCAGCCAAAAATACTGCAAGATAAAGTATGCTCTATTGTCTCTAAAATGTTTTATACGTCTATATTTCAGTTAAGATTAAGCAAATATTTATTTTTAAGTTTAATATTTAAGTATCTCTGAAAATCAGGCTATAGAGTACATGAAAATATACTTATCATCTCGCAGTTTGAATATGTTAGACCACCTTGTTTTTAACACAAAACACTCTGATGTGAAAAGATTGTTTTTTAATTTTAATTCACAAACCGTACTTGCCTGTATCACAGTGCCACTTGCTGCTAATGCATCTGCCATTTCCACATGTAAACTGAGTCAGATGTTCACAAGTCTGAAGTTCTGTGTAAAAAACAACCCATAAACGATTAGTGTTTAATTAGCAAACAGTTATCTTCTTATGTATTTGTATTTAATTTGTAAACAGTGTGTTAGTATATGTGAGAAACAAAAAAGGAAATGCCAGGAGAGAGCGAGAAATGATAACTGCATCGCTGGTGGAGTGGCAAATAACCAATTAGGCTAGGTATTTCTAAAAATAAAACTTAACTTTAAATATGGCGAATAAGAGGTGAAATAAGAAAAAAAAGAAAAGAAAAACTAAATTCAAGCAGAAATAATAATGTACAAATTTACAAAAATATGTGTAGCTATAATGTCTGTATATTCAAATCTGGTAGTTCTACCCAAATATAGGGGAAATGAATACAGAGTAAGGTGGTACAGGCTGTGGCTTTGTGAGTTCAGGATAATAAAAAAAACATCTGTATCAGACCAGCGGTATAAGGAGAATAGAAAAAAATCTAAATCTAAACACCAAACAAAGGGATAACGGGACATCTCCCTCCCTTTTAGAAATAAAAAAAGTAGTATTTCAGAATGTGCAGAGCTGCAATAGGAATACTAAGATATCAGAAAATAATTGTAATACATGCTAAATGGTCTTGCTAGAGATAGTGCAACTAAAAAAGTCCACCAATGTAGTGGGAACAAAAAAGCAACATTGTATTAGCTAATAGTCACTGCCAAACAATGTAGCCAATACATGTCTGTATCAATAGGGGTGATAGCAGGGAGAGGTAAAGCAAATACTAAGGAAATACTAATTCTGTCCCTTCGAGGGCACCCCTTAACCCAAAATGCCTGTTACTCCTAAATGGATGTATAAGAAATGCCTCTCACCCCTAGAATCAATATAATAAAAAAAAAGATGGAGATTGTAACGATAGCCTTTTTTTTCTTCACTAATAGGTATTAGTGAATTTCTGTAATCGCCATTATAAGCCGAACATGAGCTCACTCGTGATACAGTCGCTATGAAGTATGCTTGTTAGAACCTGTTATTATTAGTAGTATATATTAAGTTTTTTTATATTAAAATTATTTAAAAATATTATAGCTAATATTCTGGTTTTGCTATTTGCTATTTTGCAATTAATTAAAAATTGTAATCTTTGTTTAGAATGTTCCTACAAATATTTCTAATGAAAACCCGGTGGAGTACAGTACTTCAAGAGAGTTTATGCTAGGATAGAATGTTAATTTCCAGGAAATATTGTTTATGATGCATTGAACAGTCCTGTGGCTACATTTAGCTATATCCAAGAAAAACCATCAGTGGACTTATTTGACCAGGCAGTAGAAGGCACACCGAGATTCCTAGAAGAGAAGTTGTATTCAGATCAGTTAAGGGATTCCATGCCCATAAACGTGAGGGATTCCATGCCCATAAACCTTTGCTTGAAAACTTTAAGAAGGCTAAAATTGATTTTCAGCTACTTCATATTCTAAAAAAAATCATTAACGCAGAAGCAGCAGCCAATCAAACACAAGGAGGTTTGTATATCAAAATAATGTATTAAAGCAGGGTTTTAGAAACTCTGGCCCTCCAAGTGTTGCTGAACTACAACTCCTATGATTCTTTGAATGAAATAGATAGCCCAAGAATCATGGGAGTTGTAGTTCAGCAACATCTGGAGGGCCAGAACTTGGAGAACCTTACATTAAAGGTAAACTCCAGACCTATAAAGCACTTTAGTTTAATGTGTGTCCTATTTTATTCATTTGCAAACAGCACAGATTGCAATAGAAATTGATTTTTTTTTTTTATAAATTAACCTGGTTACACCCCCTCACCCACCAGCTTTCAAACAGATAACAAGTCCTGTTACATCCTAGTTTGGTTAGCTCAGTGCAGCTAAACTCAAGAGGCAGCAATTGCTCAGAGCACCTGCCTTGCAAAGACTTCTCATTGAGCTGCATTGCAATGTCTGTGATTGGACAGCAACAGAATGTCTTGGCTGGAGAAAAAGGGGAGAGTTTGCAAAGTTAACAGGAAAAAAACTGCAGCTTTTGCAAGCTGTTCTTGGATATAGTCTCTATTAAAAACAGCATCATTAAATACATGCACACTTTTATTTTGGGTATAGCTATTAAACAGTGATTCTGTTCATTGTGTACTTGGGCAGTGGAGTGTCTTTTCAAATAAATGGGTTTCAATTGAGCCACAGAGTGTACCTTTAATTTAAAGAAACACTGTAATACTGTAAAAAAATAATTTAGTAGCTATGGCCCCAACAAAAATAAGCATGCATCCATTGCTGCCTTTTCTCATTAAGGGTAGATCTAATAACAGCTTTCAAATGCAAGCCCTCCCATTTTTACCCAGCATAGATTTTATGTGGCTGTCCAATCACAACCTTTCCAGTGTACCTCATTGAGAAGTCTTTGAAGGTGCTCTGGACAATTGCTGCCTCTTGAGTTTAGCATCACTGAGCTAAACAACTAGTTAGCTAAGGTTAATTTATAAAAGTGTCAGTTTCTATTGAAATCACACTTTTTGTATAATGGAAAAGTTGACACATAAAGCATTTTAGCAACCTAAAGTCCTTCATGGGCCTGGAGTGTTCCTTCAAACTTTGCAACCTATTTGGCAATCAAGAGCCTGTAGCTCTCTCTTTATAGAACAGACCACTTTTTTTTACATGATGAGCTTTCTTACAATAAGACAAGGCTAAACTAATTTAGAGTTTATAGAAAGAAGAAAATGCAACTTTGGAAAGTATTGCCACTTAGAAAAAGTAACAATTTTTAAGGTGAATTAGTCTTCTCCTAAAAAAGTCACAATAAAAATAACATCATGTTTATAACCTTGCCTCAACCCATGTTTTTTTTTATGTTGCAGGAAGAATTTGTTTTTATAGATATACAAGGATGGCAAGACGCTTTTTAAATTATTACAATCACAGAAATCCCAGCTACAAATTGGAATGTTGATAATGTTGATAACGTTGGAATGTTGATTTAATAAATGTTGTGTCTCCTGCCAATCAATTTATCAAATTAACTATGTCTATGTATTTATTCGAGTAAGTACGTATTGCTAATAAAAGTAACTATGTAATTAAAATATACAAGAACGACTAATGCAATGAGTTGAAAGGAAGGATGTGATCATGTCAATTGCTCCAGGTCTAATTAAATATAAAACAGTATAAATGAATATTACAAAGATTGCATAGGTAACTTGGCTTTGCAACATGCTTACATGTAAAGATTAAATATAATTAACAAATTATTTAGAAGAGCATTAAGAGTAAAGGAAATTAAAAAAAAAATGATTTACAATTGAATGTCAAGTGTACAACTGTTTACAAATCAGGAGCATTGGGCAAAGCATTTTTGGATTTGTAGGGTGCATGAAATCTGTTTTGAATAGTTTAAGCTTCAGCTCTTAGAGAGCTACAGCTTAAACTACAGCTGAAGCTTAAACTATTCAAAACAGATTTCATGCACCCTACAAATCCGAAAATGCTTTGCCCAATGCTCCTGATTTGTAAACAGTTGTACAATTGACATTACAATTACAAGCTTTCAATAGACTACCTTTCAACATGCAACCTTTAGAACTTGTAAATCATTTATTTTTTAAATTCCCTTTACTCTTAAAATCTACCTCCTTCAATGCTCTTTCAAATAATTTATTAATTATATTTAATCTTGACTTGTAAACATGTTGCAAAGCCAAGTTACCTATGTAATCTTTTTAATATTCATTTATACTGTTTTATATTTAATTAGACCTGGAGCAGTTGACATGATCACATCCTTCCTTTTAACCCATTGCATTAGTCGTTCTTGTATATTTTAATTACATAGTTAATTGTATTAGCAATACGTACTTACTCTAATAAATACATAGACATAGTTAATTTGATAAATTGATTGATAGGAGACACAACATTCATGAAATGTAAGTGTTTTGAAGCATATTTTAGTTAGAAGACTATAAATAAATAAATAATACAAAAAGCAGACTTTGGTCCAAAGAGGATATAGAAAATTACCTCTGAATTCTGTTTTTGATCAACAACCTAACTTGAACTCAATATTCCTGATTTCTATATTGATTTTATCATGTGTCATTGCACGTAGAATTTAGTTGACTCAGCATTACCTATTATGATTAAAGGAACACTCCTCTGTGCTTTAGTGGTTATGGTATCAAGACTGAGCTGGCGAACACCTGTTGTTAGTAGCCAAACCGAGTTAGATCTGTCTGATTTCTTACCTGTGGTCCACTGGATACTGCTGCCTGCCTCCCTGCTACTAGTTCATTGCACAGCCCAGCTTTGCTCAGAGCTGAGAGTTTCTGGCTGCAGTAGAGATAGGGAGTGGTTCCTAACAGACCACATGTGAGAAGACAAATGATTCTAAAACAAATGGACTAATTATGATGGGAGGAGCACCACTCCTGGCACCATTACCACTAAAGCATGAATGATTATTCTATAGATGCTGTAGTGGCTATTATACTTGGATTGTTCCTTTAAAGGACCACTAAAATCAAATAGGTCACTCAATGTGCAGAGGTCCTGCGAATTTAAAGGGACTCTCCAGACCTATAAAACACTTTAGTTTGCTAAAAGCTTTATGTGTGAAGAGTGTGTCCTCGTTTTATCAATTTGCAAAAGGTCAGATTTCAACAGATATTGACACATTTACGATCAGAAAAATAGAGACTCTGAATTACGAAGTTTAAGCTGCCAAATCTTTACAAAAGAATCACTAGAAATCTTATTTTTTTTATTTATTTGATACATTTGAAAGACTGTGAAAATGTGTGAATGTTTAAAAACAGCCATGTTTATTAGTCATAAACATAAATAACATTGCCACAAATAAGTAACATTTTCAATTGGGAGTAAGAAAGTTTTCAAGAGGTTTCAAACAGAAAAGGATGTTGCTTAGAGAATTATAAGGTAGAGATCCTGTGGTAGAAGAAGAGTTAGGGCATTGATAGGGTGGATACCTAATGAGAGATTCCTTTGCAAATTTGAATTTCAGAAAAGAAAAAAGAAACTGCATCAGAAGAAGCTAAATTTCCATGAGGCACCATGCATAATCATGAGCAGGTTGAAATGGAGGCTGGTAGCCTACAGAGACGTGAATACCAGTATTTTCAAAAAGACGTCCATAGTTTAACAGTAAGGCTATCAGACTCCTTATTTGATGTGCAAATGGGAGATGCTTTATTGTAAGTACACTACATTTTTTCTTTAAAGTTTGTACGCTTTTTCTGTAAAATATGAAATAAATTGTTTTATGTTCAACTGTGGTCCCTGCGCTGTTTTTTTTCTTTTATTTTTGTTGCTAATTCTACATGGTTAGGCAAGAGGAGTCCAACTCCGTTAAAATGTGAGCAATGAAGACATACTAGAAAGGAGTATGTTTTTCCTATGATTAAGACTTTGGAGAATGCTTTAAAATAGTGTTACACTAAGCAGATAGTTCTACACTATTTTTGTTTTCTTTTATGTCATGGTTTAAATAGGAAATATTTAAAACATATAGACATTATATATAAGTATCAATTTGCATTTTTAAAATGTAAAACTAGTTTTTGATTTATTTTGAAGTATTTTTTTTTGCATGAGTGTTCAGAAAACGTTTTTTAGCAACTGACATTTTTAAATTAATGTCTTTATCCCACATTTTTATCAAACTCACTGTTTAGCCCATTACAATGTGCTTTTTAGTTAATAGATCCTTCAGATACTTTTATAAAGTCAATAAATATCCATTTAGTAAAAAAAAAATGAGAAAGTATACCTTAGTGGCACGTAAACTCTATACTATATTATCTAGCTGGTATCTGAAAATAAATAATCCTAGCCTTTAGAATATAATCATCACCTTCTGTATTTGTAATGTAATTCACCTCTTTGATATCATATAGAAAAGCTTTATCTTCAAGCTACACTTGGAAGGTAGAGTCTATCCTTCTCTAGAGTTCCACATTTCTATCATTCAAAATTTATTGCTGACTGCCTGTCTTGAATTTCGTTTACTTCTTTATATAGTAATTTGGTTGCCCCAGCTGCCATTACTTGACATTATACATACATTTTAAATCTTTAATCTAAAATACCCTTAAGGTATTTTTTGTCGAACAGCCTTATGTTTCTTTTCCAATTTAAACACAATTTTGCTGGAGAGGTTTTTCTAATCAAGGGGCTAACGGAACACTTGTCTTCCCTTAATATTTGCCATTTATCTGTGTGTTTCTACATTTTATAAAAGTATTCCAGTTATCTTCTTGCTAAGCGTTAATAGGATTTTGCTTTATACTCACATTTGCATCATATTCTATTTGTTTTCTTAAATAAATGAAATGTCTAATATTTACAGAAACTTCTGTGCAACATTTTATATTTAATTGAAAAAACTATATTTTCTCATAAATTTAGTATGTAGAGAAATTCTGAATAAAAATTAGCCAAACCACAGCACATTTTCTAGTTTGCCTCTGGATTTCCCCTTATATCTGTGAGCTATAGTAATAGTATCTGCTGTTGGCCAAATCTAATTATTGCTTTATCATTTGTCTAGCATACTTAATAGACAACCTTTTTACTTGCCTGCAAGTTATGCTTAATATTTTAATATTGTATTAAATAGTATTTATTGATTGTTTGTATATACATAGGAATTTCTTGGTAAGAATATAAATATTAGATATTTTGCTTATTTTGCAATATCTGAATGTCATTCTGATAACATTGCTTTATAGCAAGGCATTTGCTTATGCCAAAATGTGTTCAGGTCCAGCACTAAAGATGAAGTAGAATTTACTTCAAAGAAGAACTGGTTGTGCAAAACAATTTCTGTTTGTTTTTAAGATGGCTAATTAAATCTGTTCGATACTCATACTAAGAATAAGTAACCGAGCATAGAAAATCAGAAGAATTAGTAACATAAGGCAGTAAGTTTACCTAGGTAGAGCTTTGCATTTTTCAAAAACCAACTAACTTGACATGTTCTCTTATGTGAAAGCTCCCTCTGGTAGGTGAAGCGTAAGAAACACTTACCTGATACTTTGTCTTCTTAAAGCAACACTATAGAATTAATAGTACAAATATGTATTTATAATGCTACAGTGCCCTGGTGGTCATTTAGGTCCACAACCCCTAACTTTGGGGAGAAAAAAAAATGTACTTACCTTTTTTCCTTCTCTGCACCAGTCTCCATGGATGGTCTCGCCATAGGAAAGCATTGTGAGGCTAGTGCACATGCATGGCAAAATGCCACCACTCTGAGACTATCTGATAGAATTAGTATCGCTTTACTCTGCTTTTTCCTCAGAGTGATAGTCACTAGAAACACTTAAACCCTGTATTGCAAACATTGCCTTTCTGCAGAAAGGCAATGTTTTCAACTACATGGTTAAAATGGGGCAATATGGCACCCAGATCATTCGCTGAGATGAAGTGGTCTGGGTGCCTATAATGTCACCTTAACAACCAACTCAGGTTCCAGCTTTTTCTTCACATCCTGGCAGATAAAAAGGTTAGGAACTGCATCATTAGTGTATTCTTAGTAAAACAGTGGGCTATAAAATATTCCCATAATACAGTTGATCTTCCTCCAGTTTTGCAATGACATACTATAGATCATTATGTCCTATGGCTACAAAGTAGCATTAGACATAGAATCTTACAGTATAACACTGCGTTGCTTCTATGATCCTCTTTGAAAATGCATTCCCACATCCACAACATCAAATTGGAAGAAGTTTTGACGGTAAATTTTACATAGGAATTTATTTACAGAAAAAAAAATATCTTTATACATTTCTACATTTAAATATTTCTATATATTTAAGAAAATAAAACATAAGAATTAATTTAATGTTCTAACCCTTCATGATGGCCACTGTACAGGGTGAGGCACATCCTCATATGCATTTGTGATGGCCAACGCACCTTATATGGTGGCCATGTAAAGTGAAGCTAGAATGACAGCCTCTCTTGGATTCGTGTCACCAAAGTAACTGTGTGGACATCCCCTAAGGCAAGTGATCATAAGGAGCACTGTCCCCAGAGATTTGTCTTTATTAAGAATGGTACATGTGGCATGTACTTGCTGTTAATGGAAACATCACTCATGAAGCTATCCAGTAGTAGTCTGAAAAGACCACAGGACCACTGTGACAGCCAGTCCAAGTGATACTATTCCATGACTGATGTGTGGTTGTAGTGATATGCTCTCGCTCTTACTGTATATATTTTAATAGAGAGAGAGTATACAGCTGCAGCAATATTATCAGAAGAAAGACAAATTTGCCCTTTACAAAACCCCTATATGTCCTTTATAAAAAAAAAAAAAAAAAATACATAATGGGCACTTTTAAAGGGAAAACATGTTGCAAGAGTGCCAAAAAGTCCTCAACCATGAACACTCAAAATTTTGAAAAAGTCTCAGTCGTTAGAGGACTATGGTATTTTCATATAAACCATTCTTCCATCATTTTAAGAGACCTTTTAAATAACAAATAACTTTGCAAGGTTAAACAAATTTGCTAAAGTGACAATCATTTAAAACAAATCTTTTGGCCATTTGCCTGCTATTTTTAATGACGGTTTGAGCAAGGTCAGCAAATTTAGTGAAGTATAATTAAGCATCTGCTTCTCTGTTTTTAGAGGGCAAATTGGGTGGCTGCAGTGCTGCTTTTTTGTTAGATTCTGTTTACTTGTTTGAAAAATTGCTGATTAAACACAAGCATATTATTTATTATACACAAATTGATGAGATACATTTTTAGAATATTACAAATCCTATTGAAAAGTTTCTCATTAGCAAGTTGCACACATTCCAGACACATCGGTTACCAACTGTTTTTTAAAGGATAATAAAGTATTTAGCTTAACTTACCCTTGTGATGAGACCAATCTCACCACTGTGCATTGGAGGAGCCTGGTTGCCTCCTGCTGCCTTTTGACTATGGACTGACATTTAAATACTTTATTTTCCTATGCAGAAAGGTCTATTCATGTATTTCTGCCCTGGCGTTTGGTAGATTCTCGGATTTACTGAATTAACTCATTTAGCCCAGATAGCTATGCCATGGAGCCTATTCGTGTAATAAAAGACTTTGGCTCCATGGCGATTGAACTGTATGTGTGTGGTCTGAGCGCCATTCAGTTATAATGTGCGCTCAGACCTAAGCTATCTGGGGATATGTTGCATGTTGTATTTTATGTAATAAATGTAACCTTGTGTATTTTATTGTATTTTACTGTCTTTTTACTGCCATGTGCTTAATGGAGTTTTGCCTCTGTCCTTGGAGATAATTGGATTACTTCCCAATTATCTCCAGGATAGAAGACTCTGTGGAACTGGTTTTGGGCATAAAAGCCATTTGGTCACAAAGGACTTGGATCTATCTTTTGATGATTTTGACATATGTTTGTATTTGGAGTATGCTGATTCTGAAAATGTAAGTTTTATGTGAATGTGATGTATACTTGTAAAGTTATGAATAATGTGGAAAAAATGTATTTCTCTGCCTGTGATAATTAGATTAACAGGCAGAGAGGAGGATTTTGTGTGGGAGTGTCTGAGTGTATTGTTCGTGTTTATTGGTTGTTTTCCAAAACACTGTGGGTGGTACTAATGTGTAAGAATGTGTATATAAGAACAATAAACCCACAGCTCTGTCTGACCCTCAACACAGAGCTTTGTCTCGTTCTTGGAGGGATTTACTGTATGCTGTTAGAGACTGATTCCCAGGAGTGTAAGCCGCTTGGGTGCTTTTCCTGTTCAGCTGCTAGCAGCTATTCGTGAGGTTCCAGTTCGGGAGTTTGGAGCATTCCCTTGTATACAGTTTGGGAGTTTGGTGTTCTGCAGTAGCTGTGCCTGTGTCTCTGGAAGGGAAGATCTACTAAACGGCTTTTAACCCCTTTTATGCCTGGGGGTGCCGTTACAACCCTTTATTTGATTATAAATATAAAATAGTAATATGATTGTGAAATTATTTTCTTCATATCTTTAAATTGACACTCCAGGTTGGAGTTGGCTTATTTTTATGTTTTATGTACATAATGTAATAAATGTATGCAAACCTAATAGCGTAAACGTAATGAAAAAAGAAACATTAACTATTTCTGCATTCACGTCAAATTCTTAGGATTTAATCTCGTAACCTACAAATCTGTGTACAGCATTGCTTTATGGGCACAGCAAGGGTTTCATTGACTTGTACTTCAAATGCCAGTTTTCTGCTAGAGAAAGTAAACAGTTGAACTACAACTACTAAAAAAAATGGGTGCGATAGAAAGACAGCATGAGCTTAAAGGGCAATCTATTTATTTTTATAAAAAGTTAAAGGGTTACTCCAAGCATCATAGCCACTACAGACTGTTGTAGTTTTTAGGATATCAGGCCTTTCCTGGCCCTGTTTCCCAGTGATGGGGCAAACCATTTAGTAAGGGTTTGCCATCTTACCTGGGTCCCTGCTGGCTGCCGTCTGTCTTATACGACTGGTGACGACATTGATCCCTGTAGAAATCACTGAATTAGAATGTTGGCTGACCACTCAAAGCCAATAAAATCAATTATGTGTATAGGAATATGCACAGTATTGAAATCAGAAAGCCCAGGCTGCCTAATGATGCCCCGATGACACATCCGGAGGTGTATTTACATCTCCAGCAGCAGAGGGGTGGAACTCCATATGTGCAGCCTTTCAAAGTAAAGCACTGTGCATGCAGACTCCAGGCACCATTACCACTTTTAATCACTGTAGTGGTTTGGAGCTTGAAGTAACCATTTATGAAGATTAATTGTTAAAAAACATTTGTAACTAACTGTAACATGACTTACTTATATAATCAAACACTGGTGGATCACGGGAGTATGGTATTTTGCAATGTTTTGAACATGCCTGTTAAATAATAATAATACAGAAACAAGCATAAAATATGCAAAATCTACTCAGAATATTGACTTTTATGCTTCTACAGTGGCGCTGTCCCCATCTGCCGAAATCGCAAAGACCCTCAGTGGTGACATGGCCGCTGGGATCTGGAAGCTGGAAGGGCAAGTAAAGATGAGATTTACTTACCTGAACCTGTCCCTCATCATCTCACCATCATATTTACCCGGCTGGTCGTCTTAAGCTCCTAGCCCTGAAGCACCAGGAACCACGTCACTGCTGTAATCTCGTGCATTCGTAAGAGTATATACCTGAGTTTTATGGAGCATCCCACAAGACCACCGGATCCTCCGCAGACAGAGACCCTGCATTGGTGACGGCTGTCAGGATTGACACTAGCTCCACCCAGAGTCTAACAAAGTCAGTCAGAGGAAATATACAGAGACAAAGTAGTCCCTACTTTGTCTCTATATATCTCCTGACTGGGTTGGAATTTCTGTGAAATCTCAGTGATGGAAATGCAGTGAATCCCAATACAGTCAAAATGAGAAAAAATTGTATTTCTTAAAGATTCTATCTTTATTGAAAACTACTTTTTCAAGGGCACAGAGGGGAGGTGGGGCGGAAGGGTGCTGCTTTAATTTAAGTCTGCATTTCAGCAACAACAAAAATAATAATAGTAATAATAATACAAATACTTGGCACTACAGGAAATAAGACACACAAAGACTCTTATAATCTAAAGTATAAACTTACAATAAAAGCACCTTGAATGTTTGCGGGACAAAGCTGTGCCTTTCTAATTCTACAGAATGTTTGGCTAAGTGCTCAGAGCCTAACACTGAAAGATACATTTAAATGGAATTATGAGGTTAATGCAGCAGTGAATCAGGTTTGGTTGTTAGGAGAGACCTGTCAAACCTTCCAAAAAGTGTTTTTACACAAACTGTAGGAACTGTACCCAAAACTCCATGCATCAGAACCATTATAATAAACTGTAGTGTTTGGGTGTCATTTGAAGGTGATAGATTGGACAATAATTTTGTTTCCTATTTCTTCTAATGCTGAAACTGTTATTCTTCCCAATACACATGTGACAATTACATTAAGAATGAATATGAATTATGCGTAATGCAAAGCAGCAATGTTGAGAATTGATCTAGAAAACTCACTTTTCCTGTATCTTACAATTAATCAATCAACAATACAATGAATGCTATTATTGTGTGCTGGTGAGGATCAAACAATGCTCTGTGATGGATTTAAAGCAATATCAGATCACTCAAGTAAACAATCCATGGGTTTAAATCTAAAACTATATTAGTAAATCTACATAATTTAGCTGATTGCCTGGCTGCGTAATTTTAAAAGTAAAATGCCATTACAGATTGATAAAAGTACATTTTTGAAACACCAATTGAAGCACAAGTGTTAGATATTTAGCAAGTCAGTTGTCGTTTTATCACACCTTATTGCATAAACCTCACAGTTTAACCTTAAGGACCAAACTTCTGGAATAAAAGGGAATCATGACATGTCAGACATGTCATGTGTCCTTAAGGGGTTAAATGTTTCCTTCGGTTTAATTTACCTACTTCAAAGGTTTATCTATTGCAGTGCTGCCCAATACGTAGATCCCCATATGTTGTAGAACTACAATCCCATGGTGCTTTGCATGCCATAGAATGCCTTTAGAATGTCAAAAGGTTGAGAGAGTTGTAGTTCTACAACATCAGGGGATCTACCTATTGGGCAGCCCTGACATGTTGTATTGCATAACATTTTTTTCTGCATCCTTTTGACACATTAAATAGTCAGGTAATACGTGTTTGTCATAGAAAAACTTTAAATTTATGTTAAATTATGTAATGATTTAATGAGATTATACTAAAAAATGTCCCCATTTAACATTTTCTCATTTGGTCTCCTTATTACTGGTGATATAAATCCCACGTGCAAGCTGTTGTTAATGTTACTGTTTCTTGTCTTCTAGCATTCAAAAGGGTTAAGAAAAAGAAGCACCGAGTTACAAATGTCATTGTTAGCCAAATGTTTTATTCTACAGATGGGTCACCACTGAGTAACATTTAAAAGGTTTTGTTAGAAGCTCAATTTGCAAAACTCTAGGGAAATTCCGTAACAAGGTAGGAAATGAATACGATCACAAACCTTTTTCATTGTTACAATTTACTAACTGAGTTTTAAACAGCTTTATTCACAGCAAATTTGCAACAAAATTACAAAACTGAGGCTAAAATTGCCAAAATGAAGAAATAGCTGAGATCTGGAATATTTTCAGTCAGTTATCTTGGCTTCAGTTATGATGTTCAGTTGTTTCAGATGCTATCACAAACCCACAAATAAATGGGAAGAATTCCATCACTCATTACCAAACAGTGCAAAATTAAATTTAGCCTGTTAAATCCAGTGTCTGGAAACACTACTTCCAATATTGGTTCCATTAATCCTTCTGCATAGTGCAGAGGGACTGTAAATGCATTCCCTAATCGCTCTAGTTATATTGACTGCAACCTAGTTGTTAGAAAAAGGAGAGAAGAGGGAGAGTTTTGAACACAATTCATGGCCTACTTGCAGATTACAGTAGCAACATTTAATGCCTCCAATAACACAGATCCATAAAAACGAGAATTGATTTCCATTTTGGGCACATTTTTAGGTAGCATCCTTTCTTGGATTTGGTTCCTAACCAATGTCCTTAAGCAGGATATTTGACCATTTTAGCTATGTATTTTGTCACACCTACTGTATGCAACAAAATAAAATTTCTTCTTCACAAAAAAATTATTCACATCCTTACTGAAACATTGCAAGAAAAGAATACCATCAATTATATACTATTTTTACCATGCAGTTGTGATTCTACAAAAAAATCCACTTATTGCAGGTTGTGGGTAGTGAATTTTGGCATCAGGGTAGTCTGCATATTTCACATTGAAGCATGGAGGTTTCTGGGAAATGATAAATAGCATCCATCATTGTTTTCCTCTCAATCTGGAACTATTCTGAATTTAGATATAGTTTCAATTTATTGAAAAAGTTCAGTAGCTCATTATAAATTGTCCTTGTCACTATGCCCATAATTGTATAATGCTTTCTCAATGTGTTTGGCGAATATTTGCTTGTATATTCAGCATACAATATGCGTTTTGCATTCCCACCAAGTCATCAGAAATCATGCAGACTAATGCTTTAAATGTAAAAGAATATAGACATACTCATGTAATATACTAAATATTGTAAGAGTATTGTATCTGGAGGTATTTGATTTGGTTTGTATATGAATGTTAGTGTGTATATGATAGGGTGAGTATGAATGAGTGCGTGTTTATGTGTGTGAATGTTAGTGAGTTTGTGTATATGTATATGAATATATGTATATGAATGTGACTGTATTTTTGTATATTAATGTTTGTGTGTGTGTACAGATTGGAATATGTGTGTATATGAAATTCCCCTGGTGCCAGGTATCCTAGGTATGCGTCTGCGTTGGACAGAGAGATCTAAATCCATCCTCTACAGTTTATTATAAAATCTAGCATTGTGTGTCACTGAGCAACATGGAAAATGTTATTCTAAAAATCCTGTTGTAGCCCTCTGGACTGGAGTCTGAACACAGCAACAGCAATATTTTAAAGAGTTTAAATTTAGATAGTTACAAAGCTAAAAAAAAAGAGACATGTGTCCATCAAGTTCACCCTTTCTCACATTTGACTTTTCTGTTGATACAAAGGAAGGCAAAAAAAAAAAAACAGTTTGAAGCATTTCCAATTTTACAACAAACTAGAGAAAACATCCTTTTTGACCCCAGAATATAATTAAAAAATTATATTCCTGACTATTATGTTTTTACAAGTATTTATCCGCTTGCTGTTTAAAAAACTGTGCACACTTTGATAAAAAGCACCTCTTAAGGCAGAGAAAGTGAACCTGTCATCGTCTGCAATTTGTCATTTTTCCTTATGGCAGTAGAGAGACATTTGAATCAAATTAACTTGTTAATGACCAGAAGAAACTCAATATACTCAAATATATAAGAAAGAAAAAATGAAACAAATTCAGATCCAGACAGAATAATATTCAAACACCCAGAATAGAGCTCCCTTATAGTTATTCATTTACAATACATAAACCCCTGGTACGGCTCTTATGTTTTCACCTTGGAGTCTTTTGTGGGGTCCCACTCCCTCTTATGATGGTGGTCGTAATGTTCCTCTGGGAGAAAATGGATAAAACATATATAGTGTAATATATCTTAGAAAGCAAACAGGTTTATCAATTTTCTCCCTGAGGAACATTACCACTACCATAAGAAGGAGAGAGTCCCCGACAAAAGACTCCAAGGTGAAAAATTAGGAGCTGAACCTCTGGCTCTATTTATTGTGAGAGAATAACTATAATGGAGTTCTATTCTGCGTGTTGTAAGGATAACTGTTGGGCAAATTTGAATATTATCTGTACTCTACATTCTGCACCATTGTGTTAATTATTTTTATTTTTTAGGTACCTTCTAAATAGGAATCCCTATTGCTGCTAAGTATTCATTATTCAATTTTATGTAAATTTTTCAATAGCACTTGATAGGTGTTTTTTTTAATATAATCGTTACACATATACACATAATTGTGTAAGGTTTTATATTGCAATTGCACTTTTTGGATGGTTCAAGCTTGCACATTGTTGGTTGTGTTTTGTACCTTGATACCCTGTTTTTGGTTGTGATCTTCACTGATACCTTTATGTGCACATGTGCATAGTATAACTCAAGTCTGATCACTTTAAACATTTGGATTTATTTGAAGCGCTACACTAAGTTTTAGAATTCGAAGAGTACAATCTAAATGAAACAGAATGTGTTTGTTCATGCTCTGGAGCAGGGAAATACTAAACTAACATAGACTCGTAACTGACCTAGTCAAACAAAGGAATTCTCAACAATTTATACAACAGTCCTACTATCATTGCTTAGAACTTGACAAAGAGAGCTTTGACTTGTATATTATTTGCACATTTTTTATTACGTTAACTTAAAGTCACGGAGAATCTTGCAAACATGCACAAACAAGGAGTTACAATAACCAAAGGTTACTATTTATAATTTCTTAATAGCAAAACATAATAACTATGATTTAGAGCTCTTTTGGAAGATACATCTTGCTCCCTCCAGTCTTGCTTTGCTACAAAGCTCTACTTCCCCAGATTATCTGTGACTCTGAAAGTATGACTACTATTAAAGTGTTTATCTTGCTTTGACAAACAGCACATTGAGGGAATCTATAAATACAAGTGCTTCTATAATGGCAAGACAGCAGGATGCCTTTATTCTCAGTCTTATTTTTTTTTTTTTAAGTCTGAAGCAAAAAAATAAAGTTCAAGTGCTGGTCTACAAATGGGTATAGAACACTCTCCTTTCATCTTTAATATTGCACGTTTCTATTCATAGCAAGAAGAAAAGAACACCGTCTCCAAGCAACCTCTCCTGAATGAAGGCTGCAAACATCTCTGCTTTGAGAAATTAAGAAAGATAAATTGAGCAATAGAGATAGACAGACACTTGGATTAAAGATTGATTGATCACTTATTGTTGATCAGTGTAGGCCTTTGTCAGAATAAAATAAAAAAATAAAAAAATTATAGTATTCTGCAAATAGTTATAATTTTCCAATACATTTCACAGGTTAGAAGAAATAAGTTGTAGGAACACAAATCTGTCAAAACATTAAGGGCAAGAGCCGTGGCACTCTGTGGTGCTGTATTATACAACGCAATTATAAATAAGTTGATGTATTGTAAACATTTAATGTGAGGCAAAGAATTTTTGAGGATATAGGCATCTTTGGAAATGTTTTATCAGATGGTGAAAGAGGAAGCACGGAGTGATAACAGAGACCTTAGACATTGCCAGAAAAAAAAGATAGTTAGGAGGGGATATTTGAAGAAGACTGTTGTGTGGTTCTTTGAAAGGTTGGAATTTTTTCTTTAATGGTGATGGCAGAGTAGTAGGATTACTGACAAACTAGTTAGTCAATTTAAAAAAAGTAATTAAACAATAATTGAATTAAATGTCCATTCACAATAGATTGGATAGAAAATAGCTGGAATGGAAGGATAGCCAAAAAGAACAGATGTGTAGGAATTATCATTGGACATACAAGCAAATGGATTAACATTTTGGCCTCTAAAATTTGGAATCATCAAATTCTATAACTGTATTATAGGTATACACACCAGAATTTAGTTAATATTTACATATGTAGGGGCACATGGCTAAACCTTTTGATAAGTTATAAACTCTGTGGGAGATTTTACATCCTAGTAAGAGAGAATCTCACATTTTGTTGTAGGCATTGTAGGAAACAAGGTCAGGGTATAGCAGAAGAATACTACAGACAGCTTTCTTGCTCTTTGTCACAGCAACTACAGTGCAAGCGTGCACTGTAGTTGCTTTAACTATTATTCTGGTAAAAGAGCATCTTACATTTGATAGAGGTCATTATGTTCTCATACTGGTAATGAAGTTAGCATTTGGGGAGGTATTCTAGCTTGTCCACATTTTAGATATTAGTTATCTAGCATTATGAAAACTGACTTGTGGATGGGGGAAGGGGGTAAATGTAAGCTGTTCATGAATGCAGAAATACAATCCACAAGAGTCTCATATAATTAAAGGGTAAGAGTGAAGATTAAACTCCTTAGTTTATTTTTTTTATATTAAAAAACAATACAATTAGGTAATGCACTTTCAACTGCATTTGAATGACAAATGTATAATTTACTGACATAGGGAAAAAAAAAATTCAAATTTTTATCAGCCTCGTGTATTATTTTAAACCACCATAAAAAGATAATAAAAATTTAAAATAACACAAAATAAGGAATTAAAAAGAAAAACACATTACATTTTGACAAAGCGTGAGTAGTTGTTTAAATATAAATATGATTGCAATAATTGATGAATAATTGATGTTAATACATAACTACTACTGAGACCAATAAAGACAAAATATCCTCAGATACTTCCCACGTCAAATTTAAGCAGTTAGGTATTAGTGTATGTTTGTTTGCTACGTAAAATTACATACTGAAGGAAATTCAAATATGTGTATAAATATTATGCATCTTCTTATATTTGTCTTTTATTGTTACTTAGAGCTGTGCATCTTAGATAAAGCTGCTTTATTACTGCTGCAGTAAAAAAGGGGGAAAAAACAAACAAAAAAAACCAAGAAATATAATTCTGTCTCTGGAAAGATTTTTCCTAAATTATAAGTATTCTGCTTCTCTAACAGCCTTCAATTTTCACCTACAACCAGAAGATATTTGCTTATTTATCCCAATCTGTCTCGATTGTGACGTATGCATATGCATTGCTTTCTGTCTAGATTTTTGTATTTAGCTGATATGTCATTGCTCAATCCTCAAGCGTGTTCATGTATGCGCACCTTTATTCAATTATGCTTTATACTAACCTCCATTCTTCCTTTCTAGGAATCGGTTATACAAGCGACATTCAACAAACTGTAAAAATAAAATCCCTACACTAAAATCAAAAGTGTATTTTAGTCACTGCCCAGGACAAATGTTAAGCTTTTTCTTTAACACTACTGAACTGATGTCTAATTACCTCTCTTTCTCTCTTTAGGATACCCTATTTTTGTTTAATGATTGTCATCCACTTCAGTTTTTACACTGAGCTCAAGACTGGTACTCACCACAAGATGCCATTTCATCTGATCTGTCTCCACAATCATCTTCCTGGTCACATAGCCATGACTTTGAAATGCAGCGTCCATTACTGCAGGAGAATTGGTGGGGCTGGCAAGTTCTTGCTGTATAAAAAGTTATTTGATGCAATCAGTTCTTTTCATGAAGAAATAAACATTTAAATCTTAAAACCCATCCTTAACCCTAATAAATGAATTTCGTTACCAGTAACTCTCAGTTAAACTACTATGTCATCCCAGCATACCCTTCACCCGACCCATTCAGCTAACAGCCTGCCTAAATCTTACTCCTGGAAATGTTATGATTTAATACAATTTAGCAATTAAGAAATATTTTCTGCTTTCTTTGATTGCTGTAATATTTTGCTTGTGACTGTACTATTAACAACCAGCTTTTAAAGTGGGTACTTCCTGCCTTTATTCTAACACCTCTCCACTACTAAAGTGTACTTCTCAAATTTAATCTGCCCCTCCCATAACCTGAAAGGTAATTCTTAGTACACGATTCTCTCTGATCTTAGAATAGAGTTACAGACCAAAGCGGGAGAACATGCAGTTCCCTGTTCTTTGTCACAGCAACTACCGTGCATGTACTGTAGTTGTTGTAACTATTACTCTAGTAAGAGAGCATCTTCCTTGTAGGAAATGAGTGAAAGAGTTTGCTCTGTTCTGATACTGGTGTGCCAGCATTGAAGCCAGCACTTTGGATCATGGTTAAGGCATGCTCAGTTTGGCCACTTATGAAGGGGATGGAAGGTAGATAGAAAATGGTTTTGGTTATTATATTACTGAAGCAACTATGGACCTTGATTGGCTGCATGATAACAGCACTGCTGACACTGGACAGTATGGTATGTATTTAACTATAATATCCTACAACAATTAAGGTGTATCATGCATCACTAAAAGATATATTGACTGCATAACAAGATGAAATCACTTAAAGTGACAGGTTCACTTTAAGCATATATCTGTAAACAAATATCCTAAAATACACTGTTGCCATTCATATTGATCTAGTCCATTTCCACCCCAAAATGCGGAAGAAGGGCAATATATACTTCAGGGATTGTTTAATATTATTATTCATATCGTACCAACAGGTTCCATAGCTATGTGGAATAAATGAATGAAACACAGATGTGATTGCATTGTGGCATGCACATACACATATTAAGCTAGAACTTCATGGTTATACATAATTTTCCACACACATACATAGACATACAAACGTGAACATATCCATAAAGATAGACAATTATGCATCCATAGACATACAAACATAACACACACATACATTCATACATAAATACATACACACTAGCACTTAACTATAGACAACACAATAGCATGCAACAACACACATTCACATTTCAAGTTCAATTTATTATCTTCTCCCCCATGTGGCTCCCATTTACAAGCAGTGAGCATAGCAAGGGACTCCATTATTCTAACTCAATGGTTTGCTAGGAGCATGAGAGCTATACACCAGAGAATACAGCTTTCCTGTCCACTTCCAATCAACTATTTGCCTTTTAACATCCAGTGTTTGACAGGATATGACCTCACATGCCCTGCTCTTCCTGCCCAAAAGGCATAAGAGAGCAAGGATATGTAAGATTGTAAGCTAACGAGTGATCTAGTTTAGTACTTTGTTTAAAAAGGCTGTTAATGCTAGATAGCTCACAGGCTCATGGTTCAGGACTGTGAAATATGTTGGTGCTTTATAGGTACCAGTAATAATAATAATAATAATAATATGTCTGGACACTGTTATGGAGAGGTTTTTATTTTAGAAAAACTCGAGGATTTAAAATGTATCCTAAAATTTATAAGACAGCAGTTTAAGAACTGATGTTACCACAAAAAACATTGATGTTTCTTGCTAAAAACATAACTGCAGTCAAAGCTCCACTTGGGTGGTTTTGCTGATTCTTATACAAATATTTATTTATTTATAAAATATTTTACTAGGATGGATACATTGAGATTTCTCTCGTTTTCAAGTATGTCCTATAAGAGAATTGTATGAATTTTTAAACTCTGCATGTAACTAAACACAAACTGCATAGAAAGGGTAAATGTGACATTTCTATCTATAAAGAGTAGAGGAGAGGAAAAATATCATTTGGTTGGCACTTGGCAGAAGTCTACAAATATATTTTGTAGCTTTATGTTCAGCTACTGAAAAACGAACTCTTATCAGATTGTCGTAAACAAAATAATATGTCTCTTGTAAATTGCTACCACCTCTAACCTTCACTACAGAATACCAATCAACTCACAAGCACACCGTGGGGAAAATGTTTAATAGATTATTAATCATGTGAGAACAGGTGAAATAGATTTTGCAGTTAGTTCGAGTTGTTTAATTATTAGTTTATAGCCTTTTATGCATCATTAGCCTTTTTTATAAAAAAGAAAGCATGAGAAACTATTTTAAATGAAGCATTTCATGCTCTTTGCGTTAGAGCATAATTTAGAAGAGTTCTGAAATAGGGTAAATCTCACAAGACAGTCATTGAGCCCTTTCTCAATAGCTCTTATGTCAACAAACCTTCATAAATGTATCTTTGAACCATGTAGTGTAAAAATGTGCTCTTCGGTTCTGCTAATGAGACTTTACAAGCCTTAAACATAATTGCCTGCTCAGTGAAATCTCAGTTTTCTGTGCATATTCATTAGCTTTTAGACTGTTATACATTTATAGTAGTTTCATTATTTACCCAACAGATGATAAACGCAACTGGGATATATATTCTAGATAAGGTTATTGGTAATGATAAATACTACCTACGTATTTATCAATGACTATTAATCTTTTAAGTAACTGTGAAATAGTGAAAGACTTCAAAGGAGAGGTACCGATAAATACAATCAACAGCATAGACAGTAACATTTATATGCAACTCTATAGGAAACTTCTACAATTCACTGTTCCGGTGAAATTTATTTTAAATATGTCCAGTGCTAAAGTGTGTGGCTATACTTTAATAGGGTGAAGCATTGTGACACAGTCCAAGGTTACAGTGAAATTCAATGTCAAGGATAGCATCTCTGCTCTTAGTAAGGTATAAAATTATATGAAAGGATCTCTCAATAAAACGTATCTAGTAACTGCTGTAATTTATGGAAAAACAACATACATGGGGGATAAACACTTACAAGGTCTAATGGAACATTTAACAAGATTGCTAAAAAGTGTGGTAGATAAGAAGGATTGTAGTGTTTATGGTGCAAGGAGTCCCCTGGTGCTGTTACATGGTTAAGAAGGGTAATGTCTATAAGACTTAGCCCTGGTGTACACAGTCAAGCTTGCTTTAGTAAGATAGGAAAAGTAGAATTTCCCCTTTACTTTCAGTTATATAAATATTGTCCCTATTTACATGTAATTAATTGGCTGGGAACACCAGCTGATGCTCCAGTTAATGAATTTAATCCAAGGAGGGTGGAGTTGATATGCTTATATAGAAGGGAAATGCCCACCTTAGCAATGTCTGCAAAGAAGAGCAAGATCACTGGCATCTGAGAAACCTAGAAAATTGTCTGATGATCAAAAATAGTTTGACTCTTCACTGTGGGATAGCACTGGGGACTATCAACACCCTAACTAGTACTACTAGACTTTCAATTCTCATCTAAACAAATTGATTTGTCCAGGAAATAATTTATTTTCCAGACAAATTTGTTTGTGTCCGGATTAAAAGGATTTTGATTCATATAAACTAATTTGTTTATGGGCAAAACTACCCTTTACAGTAAACTAACTAGTACATTGGTCTGTAGTTGTCACTTAGATTGCCCCCTTATACCAAGTAGTAAAATAGCCGTCTGGAGATGATATGAACCGAAATCCATAGCATTCTTTTTACAGAATTTTTATTTATCATCCAGATGATCAAATATGCTCTTTTATAGTGATAGGTTCATTTATGTCTCTGTATTATGTAATATTCAACATAGGCCTTAATTTAATAAGCCATAATAACTTTCCAAATGATTTATCTATGGAAGCCACCAGTAAAATCTATTGGAATTTTTGTAGATACGTCATTTAAAAATGTTTTCTAATAGTAGTGAATAATTTACAATGCTAATTAAATCAAGACTATAATTAGTTGACTTTGAGCCAATCACATAACTCCTTGCTTGTGAATCATTTTCCATTATAGTGTAATTTTAAAATATGTACAATTTTTAAAAAACAAACATATGCTCAATTATTCTATATTGGAGTCTTTTTTCATCTACTGGGGTCAGAATCAGAGTTCTGTGCCATTACATTACTTCAAGTACTACAGCACTTGATTTGTAAATTAATTATAAAGATTTTGAAGCATATGGCTATTAACGAATATGAGCTAAGAACGAACTGGCTATCAAGCATACATCCATACTTACATAGTTACATACATACATGGATTTTTGTATGTTTTAGAGTTATATAACACTAACAGTTTCATAAATATATTCCATTTAAGATTCGAAAACAGGAACTTTGAAAATAGTCCTCAAAGATCAACAAATACATAAAACACAAATTTGATTTGTGTAATACTATACTTTTGGCTGTTTAAAAATAAAATATAATAGAAGGCTTCAAATACAACACGGTTAAAATAAAGATAAGGTTGTAGAGCTTAGTTTTTAAATTGTATATTAAGATTCAGCCCATATCGAGAGATTCTGTTCCAAATTACTTTGGAAAGCTGAGTCAGGCACAACGAAGAGGTACAATATAATTTGTATTCCATCATTATTGGCATCACATTTTGAATTAATTTAAAAAGGCAATAATGGTACTATTTGCATTAGTAAGGAATGATGACCTGAATTTTGATGAATCAGAAGTCAAAAACTAGCTAAACACCTAGCTAAACTTTTTTACCTGAACAAGTCTCATTTGATTCGTCTTCATTATTTCCACAGTCGTTTGCTCCATCACAAAGCCACCTCTTGGGAATACAGCGGTTATTTTGGCACTTAAATTGATCACCTGGACAGCTGTGATTCACTATGAAAAAAAGAAGCAATTCAAGATGCTAAAAGCATGCAAGTAAATAGAAAATAGCATGCAATGCATGTAAATGAGTAGAAGATAATGTGTTTAAATTAAACCCCAAATTTATAGTACTGAGAGAGTGTGTATTTTTATTAACAGATGAATAAAGAGCTAAATGAGTTTTTAATGGTATTTTGTTCAAAAGAAAATGAACCAATGAACCAATAGTACCAAGTCATTTGTCAACACTAAGATAAGCTTTAATTCCTTAAACAATGACTCATAATTTATATATTGTTAACAACAATGTGGTAATCTGCTTTTTAATGATTCATGTTCCTCAGTGTAAGCATCAATTGTTTTATTTTCTTTCTTAACAAGCTGAATAGATTTGAAGTTAAATGTTTATTTCATACAATGATGCAAATCATTTTATAACTTGTTTGCAGAGCACAGCACAGAGCTTGAGTTGTAGTCTGTAAAGTTTAGATACAAATGTTATAAGGCTTGTGTTTTTCTATAAAATGAAATAAGTAAATTATTTATTTATTGTAAAAGGGAATGTTAAACACACAACTTTTTCCTTTATCTATTTAGTTTTAATATTTATCCAACATAATGGATGCTTAGCTAGCATAGAAACATGGTACAAAAAAACAATTTAGCTTATAGTTTGCTATTCCGGAATAGCTAGAAATGGAAAATTAAGGATAATAATGCATCCTTTTATTTGTTTCTTCATTATTTTTTTTAGACAGTGCATTGCAACTCTAAAGACAAGCTCGGGAAAAAAAACTAGTTAAAAAGCAGAATTACTAATTTTATAATAACATTTTGTTAGATTTCTACCCACTCTGTAAAAAATTTTTTTTTCACATTTTTGTTTGTTTGTGTATGTGTCGTGTATGTGTCTGTTCTCACACTTATTGATTGATATATTCATTTATATACTGTGAATCTAAGTTTATGATGATCCATTTGTTTTAGAAAATATGCTTGATAACATTTAAAGCGCTGTCTACATTTGTGCTATTTTACGTGTTTTTGAAATTGTTATATAGAGCACTTGTTATACATATTATAATAATTAATACCTATTCATTACTGCATTAATACATTTACATTTCAATAGCTTCAATGTGTTTCTCATTTCTCTACTAGTTATAAGATATGGTTGCATAAAACATCTCTAAAGAATATATGTTAAAATATCACATTTTACATTATATCTATTCTGCCATATGAACAAACATAATATAATAATGACATAGAATAAAGGAATTAATTTGTAATAAATTTAAATATACATACTGCAATTTTCAAAATCTTCATCACTGCCATCCAAGCAATCATCTTCCCCATCACACTTCCAGTTTTCTTGAATACAGTGGTGATTTTTACATTGAAATTCTTCCAGATTGCATACCTGCGGTATCTTTTGTTCAGCGTTAACTGATAAAAAGTGAACATCCAAGAAAGAGAAAATATATTAACTGTTTGTTAGTTGAATAAAAGAAAAGTACTAACGTGATAAATGCGTGATCTGTATTGCATTCCATTTTTACATTTGATAATGGATACATTTAATAAATCGAAATTCAGATTTTTTTTTTCTTCAATAGAATTTTCAGTAATCACAGTATTTTCTATAGAATTTACTCAAGAAAAGTCACAATACTCTACGAACTGTAGGTGTATAATATCTCTTGAATCAGGCAGATATGAAAAAGCGTATGTAGTGAAACAAGTAATCTATCCAAGCCAAAGGGCAATCTATTAACTCCTTCATTTCCAAGTTACTTTTGTTTAAAAATATTAGTACAACATTTTTGAAACATGGAAGGCAAATAATTGTATTTAAAGAATGCCAATCATGTAAACAAACATTCTTTAAAGTACACAGTTTTAATCTTCCGTATATCTGTCCATCATCCACTAAATATTCAGTAGGTATATTTTCAGCAAGAATGTACTTGATCTTTCATCTTGCAGTATTCTAAACAATGTCTGTAAGCATTTGAAATGTTAATGTAGAAGAATAGATTCTATTTATGTCGAATATGGGAGAGGTAAAAAAAAAATAGATAAATAATTGCTTTAAATATTCTGTATTTGTAAGGATACAATGGCATTTTTTAGAAGGGCCAATTCCTATAAAAGCTACCAGTCTGTAAAACTGAAGCTAGTATGTTGGAATAATGTTTGGAATAATCTCTACATACAGTAAGTAGAGTTACATCAAACATTGACATAAAAACATTACAGACATTATTTGACACTAAATATGCAAGATTGACCTTTCCCTTTCCGTTAATTGTCTGTTTAATTGGCAGTGAATGGCTTTAGACAGTCTAGAACAAGAAGTGTGAAGAACAAATGAGACTTTAGATCAGGAAGCAATTAGAACAAAAAGTTACTAAACTTTTAAACAAAGATGGATAGATAGAGAGAGACACAAAAAAAAGACAAATTGAGCTAGGGAAGGAAATATACTGAATTAAAAGACGTGTACATGCTAGGAATTCTTGAAATATATATATAATAGTGTTACATTTAATGCAAGTAATGCATTCTCTTTAGTGCTGTTAACATACATATACACATTTATATTTAAATACAGAAGAGTTTAATTACTAAACTGCAAAAAATGGTGAATTGAAAAACTCAGGGTTAAATATTCAAGCTTTAACTCCATCTTAGTTAGAGAATATTTCCAAACCAACTATTTAGGCCTTCAGTTAGCTACCGTTTGCTGTTTAATGATAAAATATGAAGTGTTTTTATGCAACTGATTTTGTTTTGTATTTTGTATTTTTGTATTTTATTTTAAATGAATTTGTGTTTATTCATCATTGTGTTTACTATTCAACTTGTTTTGCCAGGAAAATAACAAAACAAGAAATAAGTAAATAAAAGAAATGTTGATAAAGCCTTACACACACAAGTTGCATTGTTTTCATCCAAATGCTGGTTATCAGCGCAACTACAAACTCTGCCGCCAGGAATTGCTAAGCAAAGTGTACTGCAGCCTCCATTGTTTAAACGGCAAGCATTGTCTCCTGAAGGAAAAAAAACAAACACCTTAGTTTCTAATAACTTATCAGTAATGAGAAGAGTAAAGCAGAAATACCATTACTGCAAACACTAAAAACCATTTGTCTAGTAACAAAGTACTGTTCCCGTGCTTCAAACTGAGCAAAACACAGAGAAATTATTTTCAAATGTGCTATCGTGTCCTTGTCATTTGTGAGTAAACCCTTATTTCGATCTATAGTCTTTAATAGTATACAATTTCTACAGCGATAAGAGAAACATTTATATAGTCCTATCAATACAAAACATGTTGTAATACAGTGCAAGTTTAGCAATTAATTTAGTAATATAGAATAGAAACACATAAATGTACTTTCTGAAAGCTAAGTTACTACTTGTCTTCATGGATATATTTTTAGCACATTATAAACTCCCATCCACTGTGGACCACATTGGAGACTTCTTTTTTATTATTGTGTTCTTAGAGATATAATATACTGCATTTCTGGCCATGTCCTAGCCCAACTCTCCATCTTTCATGGGGGTTGAGAAAAAAAGAGAGGACATTATCTTGACTTCTTCTGATATTGGCCTTAATTTAATATCTTGAGTAAGCTTTTCAAATGATTTTATATTATATGAATAAAGATTTTTTTAAAATATTAAAATATCCCCCCAAAAAATATCATATAGAAAAAAAATATCAATACATAAAAAGGCAATATTTAAAAAATATAAATATCTTAAAAAAATATCAATTTATTAAAGTATTGAATTTTTCAAAAAAATAGCTCATTTGTAAAGCTTATCCAAGAATATTAAATCAGGGCCTTTCTTAGCACTTCAATGCATGATTATGACCATCATGGGTCATTAAAGAGACTTTCAGGTATTGTGGAAATAATTTAAATAGTTCAAATAGTGAATTAACATGTATGTGGAAAAATAAATTCACTGTTTGTTTTTTTAACTGCTGCTTGTTATAGGCAAATTCTAGTTTATTATAAAGTGGTATTGTGCACACAGTTTTTGACATTATTTAATTTGTTAATTTTTGCACCTTATAAGGGAGCAACACTGAACATTGTTAAGGGAGCACTCCAAGCAAAAGTGCCAAGTCAGGTAGTCTCATTTGTAGAGGAATTGGGGTGCAGAGTTTGGTGGAACCCAAGTAATAAGTCAAATCTTTTTAAAACAGTTTGATACCTTACAGTGGAGTGGTGCCAGGGAGCTTCTAATTCTATATAACCTTGTGCATCCCTATATAACACCACAAACATTTTCCTTCAGATTAAATGTATGTGTATATATTAATTCTTGCGATAAGCAGAATAATCCAATTCATTATCAACTCTATAAAATGTCAACATGAAGAATTAACACTTTAATGCTGAGCTTTATAGCCAAATTTAAGACTGCAAGTGTTTATCTACATTGGTTCTGACAACAAAACATTTAACGTTTCTGACAGAGAAAATAACATTGCTTACAAACACAATAAACTGAATTCGCTACTTCAAGAAAATAAATGCAGAAAACATGACAATAACAGCCATGTCGTGAGTATGTGGGCCTGAGAAACAATATGTAAACACCTATGAAGAGGATGAACTGCATTCTAACTATACTGTTATCTATGAATATTTAATTTACGTATTTTACTTTTACAAATTTTTAAGTGCAGTTACAGTCCTCACTCGATTAGGCTGGTGTTTTATCATTTTGAGGCGCAAATGAAATTTTCCATGTTACAAAGCTTATAAATAAAAGCACTGGAAGCCATCTAGGCCAATAACTTAGCGGAAGCTATTTAGCATCATTTAACTTCTGAACTCAGTGGTACTCAAGTTTAGATCAGTTTTCCAATAGAATAAAAAAAACTTATATTACATGAATAAAAGACAAAGGGCATCCAGTTAAAGCCATGTTTCCCACATGACCTTGGAATCAAGTGTATTATTCTTTATGGTATGCAAATTTGTTTTCATGAATAGGCAATCACACATTCCTTACCGTTAACAAAATATGTATTTGGTACTTTACATATGCATGAAATTAAAATAGAAATTGTTCTAAAGGAGAAAAGGGTGAAGTGTGGATAATGAAAACACAAACAAAGCTTGTTTAGCAATGAAACACAAATTGCTTTAAATTGAATCTCATTTTTCCAAGTCCAAGAGTTATACTAAATATGAACTGCCAATATCTTTTAATAAAACATATATATATAAAGGGGGTGCAGGGAAGCAACTCCTGTGGTGGTGTTCTCAAGTCCGGAGCGCCTGTGGTGGCGTTAACTTTGAGAAAGCCTAACTTCAGATGAAACACCCCTTTTGATGGATCTTTGAAGAATTTATCCAGAGGACTCATGCAGCAACATCCTTGGTGGGGATTATACCACCTATGCCTAGTAGGACTTCCGCTTGTAAGTAGACCTCTTTTTACCTGTTTTTATTATATATACAGAGAGCTCTATATTCTGTTTTTATTATTCTCCCTATATACTGAGGATATCTAACTGCCAGATTGCCACACACTACAACAGGGAAAGACGTTTCCAAAGATGCACAAGAACCATCAACATATCCACAGACAGGGATTATATCTACTCTAATTACATCAACATATCCACAGACAGGGATTATATCTAATCTAATTACATCAACATATCCACAGGCGCATAAATCTGGAGCTGATCATAAGCTCCAGAAAATTGTAAGTACATTTCATTTGTAACCATCAAAGAATTCTAAATATACTACACTATATTACTTTCTTATCATCTTATTTCTTATATCACTGTGGATTTGAGAACACCACCACAGGCACTGCTTCCATGCACCCCCTTTGTTATATCACCCAAGTACCAGAAAGAAGAGATGTTGGTTCAGGAAGTCCAAGCTGCCAACCACAAACAAGTGCCAAAAATGTCACCTGTTACTGCGATTATTGATAGAATAGTGTTTGTTATAATTAGATGCTGCAGATCTAAAACATATGAACTGGTAAAAGAGATAACCGCTTACAAATGTTTAGTCTGTCTATCTAGCTAGCTATCTAGCTATCTATTGATCTATCTTGATCTATCTCTATATATCTCGATCTATCTCTATCTATCTCTATTTCTTTTTCAACTTAGTATATGTACAAATGAGAAGAACTCTTATCCCCAAGCTAGATGCATGCACCTTGGGTTGCACAGTGTTTGAAAATGACCAGTTAATCGCTGTGGTCTTCCCCGCTTCACTTCCTGCACAGAACTAGGTTAGACTACAGGGACTCACTGTCAGTTTTCAAACACTGTCTGACCCAAGGTGTATGCATATGGTTGGAGGATCCTGTCATATACTAAAGATATGGATGCATTTATCATATATTTTTTTTAGATCATTTAAAATTGTTTTTAGGTGACGGTTGTATAACAGACTCATACATTTAAGATACTGGGGCACTCAAATTGTGAACACTTATTTGCTTCTGTCCATAAAAAAAAAAGATGCCGCAATTGTTTAAAAATATAAAAGTTTTACAATAATTTGACACCAATGATCTGATTCGCAGCATTAATCAAAACAGATCATTAATTTTAACATGCTGATAAAAACCACATACAAATAAAAGCATCAGAAGCCATTGTATCCAAATCAGAAGTGTTACATTCTCACTGATCATTTCACGCATCACATATCGCATATCGATAATGAAATATTTTCTGAATCAATACATTTTGTCATATATTAGCTAAAAGATCACAAGACTTTAAGTGGAGCATTATTTGATCATCTAACACATTTAAATAACTGTGTTGTAAATTCCAGGTATTAACATTTTATGTTAATTGGTGAATTGTTATCATGCCATCCAATGTTGGATACATACTCCATATTGTACAGAGCATTTAATAAGTTTGCCACCAATGCTGTATGTATGACTTAGATATAGAAGAGCAGATACAATGCAAATAGCAGCTGCACACACAGTATAAGAATCAGCAGTGCTTCTCAACATGAAAACCACTTTAAAAGAAGCAGATGGCCATATGTACTAATATCCATGCCTGGAGGGGGAACGATGGCTCGCTTAATTCAAACCATACACTCAGTTGTGCTGCCAAAATATCAAGTTCCTGCAGCAACCTTTAAGTATATCTGACATTTTTGTAAAATAACTGAACAATGTACATCTGCTATTTGCAGAACTGAAATGTTACTATTGTTAATATGCTATATTTAATATATCCACACAGTCTCTGTCATGAGAAAATCAAATATTTGGCAGATAATTATGACATTTCTAAATTAGAATAATTCTTAGATCAAAATGTTCATAGTACATAAAACTTAATTATGGAAGTACAAAGTACTTAATTTGTATATTATGTTATCACAATTGCTAACAAATCTATTCATTTAAAAAAAAAAAAGCTTTCGGAAAATATGCCCCTTCCCGATACTTGCAAATTTGTTAAAGTTTTCAATTTAATTGGCAATAATCAGTAATCATGGTTGTCATGGACAGGAGTTACATAGTTATGTAGGTTGAAAATAGACATATGTCCATCAAGTTCAGTCTTTCTCACATCTGTTTTTGCTGTTCATCCAAAGGAAGGCAAAAAAAATCAATTTTAAAATGCTTTTCAATTTTGGAATAACTAAGGAAAACAATCCTTCTCAACACCAGAATGGCAGTCAGATCTCTCCTTGGATCAAGAAGCTGTTAACCCACATATTAAAAATGAGGATGAATCACAGGAAGCAGCAACTACAACAACTACATGCATTGGCCTCCAACTTATCATGCTCCCGCCTAAAGCTACAAAGCCTACTTTTTTTATAGATTATCAATAATCATAAATACAGGCAGTTGGCTATTTCTTAAATTTGTGTAATCCATTAATCCTTCAAAGCTAAGCATTTGCCAGCACATCATAAATTCCAACAAGTGCTGAATGCAAGTTTAGTTCCTTTCTCACTTCTGTTCACTAGAGTTGACAATTTCAATTGTTTTCTACATATCTATTAATGTATTTTCTTGTACACATTTCTAAAGAAATGTACTCGGAAATTCACTCTACATTCACAGGAATGCACTGGAAAATAGAATAGTTGTTTTTTTTATATTGTATTTGACTCTGTTCATTGAGATAGAAGCAAGCTGGTCTTCTGTGGAATTAAAACCAATTTATCTGTGAACTAAAGCTTTGAAACACTCCATGTCGTTATTTTTAATGTGGAGATTTTGCCTTCAGCAAAACAGAAAATAAGCAGGGGGGTTGTCTTTGTAATGCAAAGCTGGAAAGAATCCTGTTTTGTCTTAAAAACATTTTCAAAAATAATCTTTACTTATATTTTTTAATATGATCACATATATGTGGTGAATGTCCCAACAACTGTAATGAGTATGTCCTTAGTAATTCAATATATCATTCTTAATTGCTGCTGCTATATAAACATTTGCCCTCTGACTGCTAGTCCTGATGGCAGGCAAATAGTCCAGATTTTTTAATTGAATCTGAGCCTGTATTTGAAGCATTAGGTCCAGGTGTTCGCCAACCGTTAGCATTTGGTCTAGCTGACACCAGGAGCAAATTCAGGCTTGTTCGGTACCTAAATAGCAAAATCTGGACATTGTTTAATAGTGTGAATGGCCCTGTACAGTACTGGATATTACCCTGGCCTAATTTGACCTTATTCGCTACAAGACCATTTGGACTGTCATTGTTTAATACAGATGGCAGAAAATATTACAAAAACTTCAAAGTTGTTAAAAATTCTTGAACTGTCTCTCCAACTACATGAAGCCAGCGAGTTAACGCAAACATCAACAACAGAAGCAGCTGAACACCCAGTTTGCTATTTTCTCATTAAGGTTATCCTATTCATGCATCCGTCAAAGACTCACAAAATAGGCACTTGCAAGTAAGTACTTGTAAGTGTAAAAATAATAAAATATGTACTCGAAAATCTACACAATAAAACAAATTATTATACCTAGGACCGAACTGGAAAAGACATAAAACATCACTGTAAACCCACTGTTAATAACATTTAGGTATTTGTGATATAGTTAAAGTTATTTAATTGCTAATGAACCATTTGGTTCTGTTTAATTTTATAAAAAATATAAAAATAAAAAAGTTAACTTTGTAAATTTATATTTTTGTAATTAAATAACCAGCTTTATCTATTCTATCTCTCTCTCTCTCTGTGTTTTACTGTCTCTCTATCGAAATAGGTATATAGGCAGTACTGATGCTGATTTTGAAATTACATATTTAAAGGAATATTTGTTGTTAAGTATTAATAGTCTAACATATTAGAGTATGTAGCTATGGCTGCATTCTGTTACTATTAGCAACATGTAATTACTCCATGTACTTAAATCAATCAAAAACAATAATTATTTGTTTCTTCCTTGCTTGTAATCACAGTGAAATGGCTCAGTGGGCTAATGCATCATCATCAGTAGAATCTGTTCAACCCTTGGGTTGCAGACTCAGCCCTTCATCCCTCCGAGGTAGATAAAGTGAGTGACATTAAATTGAGTAATACTAACAACCCCAATTTGAAAACCAGAGTAATCTGAATGTACCTTTCTTGGTTAAATAATTTATTATTATTTGTACCTTGTTGTTTCCTGGGATCATAAATTTGAAGTCCAAATAACGGTGGTCTTTCTTGTCTTAGAAGAGTGACATTTGTAGTTATCAGATCCAGTTGATATATTAATCCATTCATATAGTCAGTCCAAAATATGTACTGCCCATGGTGGGAAAGTCCAAAAGGGTGATTTAATTTGTTCCCACTACCAACTACCTAAAATAAAAAGGTGATGGTGTGATACCAAGAAAAGTAATACATATACAATATAAACACTAATGTTGCATGATTGAAACTGAGTTAAAAAAAAACAACTAGCATAGATATTTTAAATGTGTATTAATTGGATAAATAAGATAAAAATATGATTTAATAAGTTATGATGGGATAACGTAATAATGTAATATTTTTACACATAAACATTTATAAATTATGTATTTTTTCCATTGTTGTATCTGCCAATATTCATGGGTCGTTAGTCATCTTTTAGCTTGATTTTATCATATGTTATATTGTATAATATTCACATTCTATTATGAATGCTAATGCTAACCTTTTACAGTTCCCATGAACAGAATGTTATGTCAAAATGATGTTAAATAAAAACAAGTGCTTTCTACTGTATTTAATATTAAGCATCAAAACAAAATCCCTCATATGCATTTTTTTTCCCTAAAATTGAGAAACATATTTTTTTAGCTACTTTCAAATGTTCTGGTTATCTGGAGGGATTTAAAATATATTTGGAATGAACCAATAAAATCCATTTTGTTATAAAATGACCATATGTTGTACTAAATTAAGCCCACGCAAATTATATGAATATGTATTATATTCGGTAATTTTTAGATTGTATTTTACACTTCATCATAGTTTAAGGCTAAAAATGAGTGTACAAACTCTACGATGTGCAGTATTTTTTCTTATGTTGTTCCATTTGTTTAAATAGAAATAACGTATATCTGGTCTTTAAGAAGAAAGTATAATGCAATATCGATAAAACGCATACTTTAAGGGTTGTCTTGTCTAATCATATTCAACTGTATATTGAAACGGCATTGATTTGGGGAGGGGTGCACCTAATTATGGATGTACTGGACCTTTATTGTCATTTTGGTAGCAGTAAAAGCAACACGGAAGGGAGTGAATTTTCTATTATCATTAGTAGTATTTATTTAGCAGCAACTTATTCCACAGGGCTTTTCGTTATAAAATAGGTGTTCATTTAATGGTAAATGAGACACACTATGACAAGAACAATATGTTAATGAGGATTCTGCTCAAACAAGCATACAATCTTAGAGGAATGAAGAAGTATTAAGCATTTAGGGACCAGTGATGATGGTCTACGTTGTCATTGCAATTTGGTTCATTTTGGACCTTAGGGGTCCTACTCCAATGAAATAGTCTAGGCATTCCTTATCAAAATAACACTATAGAACCACTGACAAATAAACAGGATAGATCTTGCTGACAAATATTCCTCTTGAAATTTGAAATAGGAATCTAATTGTGGTGATGATGCAAATTGCAATTGGTTTCTCATGGGTTAAACAAAGCAGATTAGCTAATCAGTTGTCTGATCATCTTAGTACAAAATCAAGTTTCATGCATGCATAAAATAAAGAGACACTCAATAGTTTTTTTTAAAAAGTATTGCAAGTAAAAAAAAACTACTAATTTAAAAGTGATTTATAACAAAAAAAGTCAAGTAATGTTTTTAATTTACCTTTCTGTGTGTTCCATTTAAAAATATCTGTTCGATATGATCATAGTATGCATCACACCAGTACAATAGACCATTTTCATGGTCTAGTGATAACCCATTTGGCCATAACATCTTTGATGTCACAAAAATCTGTCTGTTAAAACCATTCATCCATGCCTTCTCAATTCTTCCCACGCTGTCATCTATTACATCTTCCTCCCAATCTGTCCAGTACATCCAGCTACAAGAATCAATGAAAGAGCATTCAGTGTATAATTGTTTTGTGTTGGTTTACACCATAATAATCATAGCAATCAGATGAATATTCAGATGCTTTTTCTGAAGTACAATATGTGAACAAAAACCAAAGTGTGACAATGTTGAATTATTGTATAATTGTTACATGCATTTGTAATAACTATTCAAGCATTTAGATTGAACAGATAATATAAAATTGAAACAGAAGTAGTTTATTTAAATAAATGAAAATATTTTTGACTGTGAGACAATATACAGGACAAAAACAAATAGCTTATTAATGTACTAATACAAACATAGAAAACTGTAAATTTTCAAATGCACTTATATAAGATACTTATTAAGTGTGCTCAAAAAGTACTGATCATTTTAGGTTTCATACTCACACTATTTGGGGGTCAGCAAAGCGGCACAGAATTAAGTTAAGCATTAAATGGATGCTCTTAGCATCAGAACCACTACAGCTTACATGAACATTCCAGGCACCATACTCAATGCAATTTATTGAAGTAGTTATGGTGCTAAGAGAGCCAAGGATCTCCTCCACAATTTTTGAATGGTTTGAGTTATTTCAGCCAATGATCTAAGTCCTGCAATGCAGGGCTTAGCTCAGGAGAGCTAACAGAATTTCCTGCCTAGGAACATCATTATTCCCGGGAGAGGTGGGGAGTAGTAGAGCGGTGGCCAGTGGGCTCTAGTTAAGAAGTACAACTGTTTATAAATGGTTTGAATCCTTACAATGGGCACCAATACACTCCAAAACCACATTAGAGTATGGTTTAAATGCACATAAGTTGTCCAAATAGTCTCAGCACTGTTAACACTGCTTTTTCTGGACTGACATTTATCATCTTTGTGATCTGCATCAACCAATGCTACCCATAGTGATGCCTTGGGATTTTTCTGGACTGATGTTTTGCACCTTGTGATCTGCACGGAGATGCCAAATACTACTCATAATGATGCACTGGCAGATGGAGTATATTCATTAACGTTTGTTAAACAATATGAAACAAAAACAAAGGTCATTTAAATCAACATTCATTTTAAAAAGAATTGATTAATTCTTAGTTAAACAGTATTTAGAAAGAGACAGATTTTGCTTGATTATAGTTTTAATTGCTTGAAGTACATACTACTGAAGAATACATTCTTTACAAATAAGATCAATTAATATTCAAAAATCTTAACATATCAGAGCATAATTATATGGGGATTTAGTGACATGATCTTAAGGATTAGCGCAACATCTCATTCATTTGACTTTAGTCCTACTATGTTTTTTTGTTTTAGCATATAATGGAATTTTTCCCTAGTATTTAAGAATTAAACTTGATAGGTTTATAAAGAGTAGACTGAGCATTCATTCATACATGATTATTTAATAATATAAACATACTCTACAGAAATATATACACAGCTTCACAGCAGACACACATACATGTGATAACATCGCGTTCAGAAATTGTTTGTCCTCTAATTTGAACATCAGTATCAAAGGTTGGACCTAAGTTGGACCTAAGTAGAATGGTGCATGGTGAAAAAAATGGTGGTAAATATATAAATATAGATTTAGTTTTTGTGCCCTCTGCTGGCCACTTCTCACTTGATCTGTGAATAAAATCACGATTTAGTGGCTGTCCCTTAACCATCAAAATTTTTTTTCTCATTAGTCATGTCTTTTTTTAAGAACCACAGATAACCCAAATTACAATTCTTTAGGTTTAGAACTGAGTCCTTTGTTAACCAATATGCATCACGATGACTGAAATCTCTGCTGTTGCAAACAAAAAGAGTTTTTTTGGAATGGTATGAGAACATCCAGAAACATATATATAAAGGATATGTTATGCAAGGAGGAAAATGTTATTTTAAGCAGAAATAAAAAAAACATTCTCCACTGGACCAAGTGTACACGATTCCCTAAATTCTAATGTTTGTTAAATCCACTTTAAATGATATTCAGTGGCAAACGTTGTTTCAAAAGATAAATCAAGATGTTGGATGTTGCAGCACCACTTAAGTGAAAGTATGATTCAATTAGTCATCCAAATAGGTGAATCTGGCAACATTTTAGCACACATTATTCACTGGTCATTTAACTAATGTTTGCACTTCACTGGAGCTGCCAGTGAGGGATATTGGAGCAGAAGACCCAGAAGACCAAATCTTGAAATGGATTTGAGAGTGCTCCTTACAATAGTTATATATCAATTAATCAGTTAAGGGGTTAAGATATATAGGCCTTGATTTAATAAGTGAAATGAAAATCCTTTGGGAAGTTTTTCTAACTGTATTGAAGCATTTGCAAAGCTTATTAAAAAGAGGCCATTTTTACTTATGTGAGCCTCTACATTTCCAACTCTATATATCATTTACAATGAATTGATATTGTTCTTTAGTATGTATTTTAGCATAAAAATAAAATATCTATAAAGAAAGAGAATTTTGCAAAACAGTTAAAAGTATCTAAGAAATAGTTAAAGCACTTATAAAACTGTAAAACATGCTTGTACAGTGATTCTAAATGATTAATAGTTAAAATAAATTGAAAAAATATAGAGAGAATCATAAATGTTTCAATCAGGAACATCTTGTTCTGGTGTAGGGAAACTGATTTTATCCTGTAATCTCCAGTTCTGCAGGTCTGATGGCATAAGTAGCTTATTCCCAAAAACTGATCTAATCACAATTCACAATGGCCATGGTTGTCTTTGGGTTACACAAAGCATGGTTCTCTTTAGTTCTCCAGGATGGTTTTTGTAGACCTTTGCACGGTGAAAACTTGTGCTTCTACAGAATCATATTTTCCAATGATAGAACATTTTAACATACATGAGAATTTCAGATCTTGGATATCAGTTCTGCTCAGCTGAATGTTGACTCAGAATCAGAAGAACACACCAAAAAGGTATGAAAATGGGCCAATCAGTGTGCTGCAAAATATATACATCATTAAAAAAAATTAATAATAATAAATAAATAAATAAATAAATAAATATATATTTATATACATATATATATATATATTATGGGTATATTTTGCTGTACACTGATAGGAGGAGCATGTTCTCACCATGTGCCTCACAGATCAAGTGAGGAAATTAATCAATAGAGGAAAAAACAGGAGAAGCAGTAAAAATAAAATAAATGTTTAAATATTATTATTTTTTTAATGCACCTCCTTTTTTCCCCACTATTGTATGTTGAACAATTTTGACATTTTCAATTAGTCTGTAATTCTTTTGCATTTTATGTTAAAGTTTCGGAATTTGATCAACCGTCCCTAATTCAGCTGAATTGTAGTTCAGTTTGAAATGAATCTCTGAGTCAAGTGTTTTGTTTTTTTCTGCTCTTCTGAAAGCCTTTGACCTCACATGTGTGGACTATAATCGTTTCCTAATATGCCTTAATGTGACTGACCCTTGAAATGTACCACCAGTTGCTGTTTAGTGAATAATAACCTGTTTATTTATTTTTCATGGAAATAGTTGCTTTTTATTTCCATTCTAACCATGCTGGTTGGTATATTATATTATTTTTTAGAGCCAGCAAGTATTTTAAACACATTCAAGCACTAAACCATATAATACAATCAATGATTTATAAACATAATGCTTGACTAGGTGCAAGCATTTTCATTGTGCTGTTGTATTATAAAAGGTCTTTGAGTTTGATCCTGTGGGTTTATTTACTTAAACAGGTTCTTGTAGTAGGCTGATGCAAAATAAATTGACTAGAAAAATCGTGTGCGAGTGAAAGATTATTTTCTATCAACAAAGCTTTATTCTTCTTGAGTTTGCAAGTCATTTATAAACTCACCAGAACTTACAGTTTAGTGATTAGACTCACTAACAAGTCACTAACAGCACCCAGACCACGTTATCTCAATAAAGTGGTCTGGGTGCACTGGCAGTGTTATTTTAGCTCTGCAATGAAATATGTTGGCACTTGGTAGAACCAGCAATGTTTTCTTTACAGAGTTGAGCACTCCTCCGGTGGCTGTCTTGTTAACAACCTCTAGAGGGGCTTCTGCTGCAAAGACTAAGTTTGACTCGTTCATGTGATATTCGTTGCCCACACGCATTGCACGAGGATGTTGAACATCACCAAATGCAGCTTATAGTGAATTCACTGCTATCCTATGAGAAGCATTAAATTAGACGTGCACTTTTTCACAATATTTTACTGTTCAAAAGAGGAGGGGACTGAATTAAAATAGGTATTTGGACACCATAGTGTTTGAATTTCTAACGCTAGAGTGTTCAATTAAGTAACAATTGTTTTTACTTTGTTTTGTTTGCTATGTTGTAAAGCACTGATGACTGTATTTTGTTGACTTAGCACATCAAGCTTATACTGAGTAACAGTGAAATAAACAACTAATGCATCCTATAGATTACAGGTGGGAGGTAAATAAATGATTTGACAGTAAACTGCAATGGCCTGGTTATTTGATCAATACAAGGTATTCAAGTGTAAAATAAATGATTCATTGCTATATAAAAACTCTTAGTGGCATCCTTGGGGCAGTTAGTTCTTTTATTTTTATTATACTGCTTTAGGAACATGACACAAAGAGTGCGTAAAGTGCAAATAGATGCAGAAGCAAAGCAATTTAAATGCCCTTGCCTTTAAGCAGTGCAATAAATCTTAATGGAGCTACATTACATTAAACTCTGTAAGCAATTACTATGGTCTGCACATCTCTTGTCAAATAGTGACACTGACAAGCTTTTTAGGAATGGGTCAATATTCTGCCCTTAATGTTGAGAAACACAATAAATCAGTAGAAGTCCTAAACATTTATATGACTTGTTAAAGGGCAATTACTGTTTCTTTCTAACTTGCTCATGTTATAAATGGTTTGTCACAATTATGCCAGAACATGATTGACAAACGCATGGAACACAACTTAAGCCTTTATGGTCAATGTGTACGAACAACCCTTTTCAACCTATTTCATTCCTGTGGGACTTAATATAAATATATTGACTTTTTTGTTGTTTTTTTTTCCTAACAATAGCTGTAAAGTGAAAACAAAAGATAGGAAAACACTACATATATTTATTTATCCAAAACATGGGGTGTATCTAATGTTATACAGTCCATCGGATTAGATAACATTAGATACACCCCATGTTTTGGATAAATAAATACATGTAGTGTTTTCCTATCTTTTGTTTTCACTTTACAGCTATTGTTAGGAAAAAGAACCAACAAAAAAGTCAATATATTTATATTAAATGTTATCTAATCCGATGGACTGTAGATTCTATCCGTTTTGCTTAAAATATCAAAATAGGTTCTATCCGTTTCGCTTAAAATATAAAAATAAAATGGAATGGAAAAATAATCATTTGAACTAATGTTAATATTAAGTACTGTGTACTAAAACAATTTTCTGGAAAATTGCCATAAAAACAGACACTTAGAGGTGTCTGTTATAAGTTATTTCAACGCAGCATTCACAGATATTTGTAGTTAAGTTTTAATTTTTGCAAGATAATTGTTTATTCTATTTTAACATTGTTAGCCACTTTTAGCCCGTTTAGGGCTGTTGGTATGTGTAATTTAACTTAAGGTGTTATCTAAATCCCACATTAAAAATGAAAAAGTGCGTGGTGAGAGGGTGACAGTATTGGTTTTCTCAAAAGTGTTCTGCACAAATCCACCCTTTCTTTACCTCCCTTCCTTCGGTGTCTCTTTTTCTGCCAAACCTGCTGCAGTGACACTATTGTCACGCCTCCCAACATTTGTAATGGACTAAGAGGGACACTTTCATTTTAGGGATATATAGGGGAATTTGGGAATCTGGCAGAGCTGTTCTGATAAATTTTAGGTTGCTTACTAATAACAATTTTTACAATTAAAATGTAATTTAGAATGAGAATAATGTATCTTATTTACACAGACTGATTTTTAAACATATTCATTGTCATTTAAAGACACATTACCAGGAGTATAATTGCTGTGGAGCTCTGTTATACATTCAGACACACACACAATATGGAACGCCTAGAAAAGAGGAACATTAAGAATAAAAAGAGGGGCGAGGGATTTGGGCCCAAAACAGGGACACTAGCTGGGGAGGTATATATTGTGATTTTGCTTTTGTTTTTAGTTGTAGGATAGTTTCCACCACCATAAATGGCTACAAATAGGTTAAGCTCTGCAGAAGTATAGAAAGTTAAAGGGGCATCATGGTCAATTGAGTAACAATTGGTTTGGTGAGAGCTCTTTGCAGAAGCTACAAGGAATGGGGACTTGAAGCAAATTTAGGATGTCAGATATGACTGTAATTTTTATATGTATTTTATATGTATTATTTATTTGTTTATTTTTCAATATTGTAGTGATTTTTCCCCCCAAGTATTTAAAAATATATAATATCTCCTTTTAATGTGTTGTCCTGGCCATAATGCCTTTTTGCAAACTTCACTGCTGGTACATACAAAAATACACTGTATTTGAAGAGCACATTTTCATATTTTGCATTGAATGGCATTCTAGATGAATTCATGAAATAAAATAATTCAGTGTCAATATTTGCCTTTTAATGTATATTATTAGTGTCACTGAATTTATAAAACATTAATTTTAAACTAAGTTTCACAACATTAAATTTTAATGTAATTTGGATATCGGGTAATTTATTATTTTTATTTTTCTATATTTGCTGCAAATGCTGTACAAAAATGAATATTCTAGACTATACCTTAAATATTCTTTCTATAAATATAGGGATGCAATATGATTTATTATCAGTTTTATTTACTGTTTTATTTGTAAAGGCTAAACAAATAAAATACAAATGAAAATAGTGTAAATGTACATTGTTTTATTTCTATGTTTCTATGTACATTAATCTACATTATTATTTTGTTGTTTGTTTTATGATAATAAATTCATCTAAGATTCCAAATATTTTTTTCTTATAAAATAGATTTTACTGAGAAGGTAAATCAATAGAACCTTTAGTATAATAGGGATGATTCTCAACACTTACTGTTACCTTTAAAAAGTACATTATTTGTAATCTGTAGGATGAAGCATGACATGTGTTACAACTCATATCAGACATTCGACACATTGAGACAAACAGTGTACATAATATCACTGATAAACCGCTATCAATAAGCCTGGACACATAACATGAAGTGTGTCACTAAACTGAAATATTGTTGATTGGATGTCAAGGGAGCTTGTTCTAATCAGCTGTGCTAAAGATAAATGCAGTAGAACATATCTCATTCCTTTAGGAGCAGTGATAGACTGACTTTGGGAATTTCTGTAATTACCAAGCATTATGTAAACTATGCCTATTTGTTTTTTTTTTTACAGTGAAACAGCATTACCAGCAAACACAAAAGGAATGAAAATAGACAGGGTTATTCACTAACCCGAGGATTGCCGGGAATTTAAGGTTAATTTCAAATTTAAAGCCAAAGTAACCAAACTGAACAGATACTTTGCTTGGCAACTGTTTCTAAATCAACTATTCTTGGCTAAATGTTGCAATTCTCGTTAAATTCCCAGCCTCTTATCACTTTAGTGAATAATCCTAGGATATTTTAGATCTACACCTGTGTTACGTATTTAGCCTAATTTATTAATTGACCATTTTATACTTACAACATTCAGTTAAATGATACCCACATCTATGGAACTCCTTAGGACAGAAAAAAAGGAATATGCTAAACAATTTTTTAAAAAGTGATTTCTAAAAGTAATCACGGAAACACAGCCATATCAATAATAAAACTAATACTAGTTTTATACATTGTGAACATTTCCCCTGGATCCTTATTTACTATAGGTAGTTAAATGCTGGACTTGTGAAATAGAATTCTGACATGACGTGTGCAATAGTTTGTGGGTAAAATTTGCAGCAAGCAGGAACAGTGTGGATTTCCTCATTCCTCTCCCCATCACATGGCATGTGAGATGAGGGGAGTAATAAAAATGTTTTGGCCTAATGACTTCAGCCATGGCATTGCTTTTAATATGACATTAATGTGGTATATTCTCTGAGACAGGAACTGAAAACTAGTGATTTCTGTTGGAGACAACATTCAGAATCATGCATGGCAGGTAGATACAGTGATTGCAGTCCTTATTGTAGACTATTATTTCTAATCACTGACTTTTGAGATAGATCAGGTTGTCAAATACAAAGGCTGCTCAGATCTAACGATTAAAGACTTGTTTCATTGTAAGAGCATTGGTATTATTGGTGCAGAGACATGAGCTTCCCTTAGCAACCTCTATCTGGAAGGGAGAAGCAGATTCCGTGTGTCGCCAGCGTGGAGTGCTTGCTGACATCAGATGTAAAACATGTAATATTTCATAATAAATCTTTTTTTTTTATATTTAAGAAATTATTTTTAGCTTGATAAATATTGTAACATTCCATAATCAGGCAAATGTTAGCTATTCAGCACAGCTCACTAAATTACAAGAATTGCTTGGCTGACCTAGGCACCAAGTCATTAATTGTAACTTGGATGATTTCAGAAGATTTAAATGTAAAAAATTAGGCTGGCCAGTAAAATATTCTTTCTATTGGTATCTAACACCACTCAGACTAAAAACAATACGACATAGCATCTAGCAACTCTAGTGTCAAAAGCTTTGCAGGTAATCATTCTTGCAGTATTGCATAAAACTAATGCCATCCTGGAACCAGGTTACTGAGCTGTTGACCCAGAAACTGGGAAAGCCATACCCACTGGATCCTTGGGCACTGTTATTGTCTACACATTTACCAAGAAAGAGCATGAATTAGCAGCCCGAAGTGCACTAGCAGTCCATAGGGCAATAGGGGAATTATGGGCCAAGGAAGATAATCCAACTATACAGATGGTTGGATGGGAAATAAATGATACCATAGAAATTGACAGTCTCTAAACACGTGACACTCGAAAGTCCTTTCACATAATATGGGACCCGTGACTCAGTGGAGACACCTCCTATATATGCTAACACAATCTAGATGAGCAAAATTGACTTTTTAACTTATGTCAAGCTTCACCAGACATGCTGGTAGCTCCCCCTCTCCCCTTTACCACCATTTTCTCTCTTTCCTTCTTTCCCAGACACACTCTTTCTCTAACATTTAGACCCTATCACCAACTTTCCCTTTCACAGAACGTTACATTGTCCACTGGAAATGTACATAGATGCATATAGTTTTAGACCCTTCTCTTCCCCAAGATATTTCCTAATCCTGTACAAATATCCTTTTTTAGTTACATACCTTCCAAATATGGAACGTTCTCACCTAGTTCCCTCTCCATCATTCTACCAAAATATGTGTACATATAATATGGCCTTCTTTAGCCAGAGAGTACATACTGGATGTGATGGTAACACTAGTAGAAATTAAGTACACAACATATTTGTAAACTTACATAGAAACATAGAATCTTAGGGAAGATAAGAACCATTCGGCCCATCTAGTCAGCCTAATTTTCTAAATACTTTCATTAGTCCCTGGCCTTATTTTATATCTAGGATAGCCTTATGCTTATGCCACGCATGCTTAAACTCCTTCACTGTGTTAACTTCTACCACTTCAGCTGGAAGGCTATTCCATGCATCCACTACCCTCTCAGTAAAGTAATACTTACTGAAATTATTTTTAAACCTTTGACCCTCTAATTTAAGATGATGTCCTCTTGTTGTGGTAGTTTTTCTTCTTTTAAATATAGTCTCCTCCTTTACTGTATTGATTCCCTTTATATATTTAAATGTTTCTATCATATCCCCCCTGGCTTGTCTTTCCTCCAAGCTATACATGTTAAGATCCTTTAACCTTTCCTGGTAAGTTTTATCCTGCAATCCATGAACCAGTTTAGTTCTAGCAAATGTAAACTTATATTAAGCCGTATTAAGCCTACTTGCATGTTACCTTGTAATGTATTGTAATATACTATCATCATATGGTTTTTACCATCTTTGCTGATATGTATACTGGTATGTATACTACTTGTATGTACACTGGTTATATACAAATGTATAATTAAAGAAACAAAAATTAGGCTAGCTGCCTACACAGTAAATTCAGCAGTGCATGGTGAGATAAAAAATATTAATCTGTTGATTAATCTAATAATATTAATCTGTTATGCAAAGATATGTTCAGCCAAGTGAGCTGGTTTAACCTCCTACATAATTTAACACTATTTTCTCTGTCATCCTCTTTAACTTTGACTTTATAATCATAGCATGCTAAAACAATATCTGTGATTATGTGATATTTTCAATAATTCTTCATCTTATCTTAAGTAATTATTCCATATGAGTGAGCCACTGTTTAAACACTATTTATATTAATGTTCTTTAAAATGTCAAAGAATGTGACAGCATTATTTACATATATTTTCAAGATTTGTTTCTAACATACTGAATAGTTGCATTTCAAATAAAATCTGCTCAAGGAGAAATGCTCATATATACATAAACGAGTAGCAGTAGCAAAAACCTGTAGCAGTAGTCATGTACAGCATACATTATAGAATGCTGTGTATGCTATTTGAGAACACATACACACATATGCAGGCACAGAAGAAATTTCCTGCAGTTAACTTACAGTAGGAGCTATATTTCAGTAGAATGCACTAAACCTTAAATTGACTCTAAAATTTACTGAGACTCATAAAAAAATAGTTATAATAATAGAGATTTAACTGTCACAAAATTAGGGTAGTTTGAGCAGTGGCTAAAGCCATGGATGACAAATGCTTAGAATGAATATTAATTTAATATATTCTTTTTGGAAGCATCCTTTATGCAAGCTTGATCCAGTTTGTGTTCCATTGTTGTTTTGCATTGAAGGCTTTTCACTCTGGCAAAAAGATTTATTAATGACAACATGATGACGTACAATGTAGATTAAATATATAGATAGCTATATATGTATATATATAGATATAGATAGATACAGATAGATATATAGATAAATATATAAGATACAGGGCTCAATTTAAAATTCAGTTTCTTGCTTTCAAATCTCTATATAATGCTGCTCCCACCTATCTATCCTTCCTAATACACAAGTATGTCCCGTCTAGGCCCTTACGCTCTGCTGAAGACTTACGTCTATCTTCTGTCCGTACTCCCACCTCTGTTGCTCGCCTTCAAGACTTCTCGAGGGCTGCACTATTCCTGTGGAACTCCCTTCCCTCCTAGGTTAGTTACTTACCCAATCTCCACTCCTTCAAAAAATCATTAAAAATCCACTTCTTCATAAAAGCATATCATTTAAACTGTTAATAGCTCCCGACTGATTCCTCTCTTGCAACTGTCGTTAGTCTAATACTATCCTTACCTTTTATGTCACTTTACCCCACTCCCTCTAGCATGTAAGCTCATTGAGCAGGGCCCTCAACCCTTCTGTTCCTGTGTGTTCAGTTTGTCTGGTTACAACTACATGTTTGTTCGTCCACCCACTGTAAAGCGCTGCAGAATTTGTTTTCGCTATATAAATAATAACATAATAATATAAATAATAACATAATAGCATATTTTGTCACCAAATGTTTTATGGATGACCAAGCCCCAATAAGAATAACTATAAAATAATTACCTTTTTCTTAGGTGGTAATGTTAGAAGATGTTGCATAATCTTTGATAACTGTGACATATTAGCTCTTGTTGAAGATTGTTGTTGAATTATAAAAGTACTTTAAATTCATCATGTTATTAAAGCTGCAATTCAATTAATTTCTCCATGGGAGAACAACGTGTCGACATCAAATTGCTTTTTGTTTTGTTTTTTAGCAAACGAAGAAGCACCAGATATCTGCTGTGATCTGTAAGAACATTTTTGATAGTATGCACTGGTGGGACTGATGATAAATATTCCTGTATGTTTAGGGTTGATAAATTGGCAATCATTTTGCCTATGGTGAATCAAGGTTCAGAAAGCTTTGTATATGAGCACTACAAATAAAATAGGCACTAGAAATCAAATATCACATCAGCAATACTATTTTGTAAGAAGCATGAACATACACTGCAGTATCTGTGGGAATCTGGAGCTAATAAATGACACGGAGCAGTTTAATTATCTAATTAGGAAGCATCTCAAAATGTTGTTTTGAATCATTGGCTTGAAAAGCCTTTTGGCATATATAAAATGAAAGCTCAACTTGAGATACATTTGGGGCTTATATGTTAACCAATGGGTCCAATCAGTTATTGACCAGCTTTTGTTCATTGACCTTTGCTAGCCATAAACCTTTTATTTATTTCAGTAATATTGCATAAAAAGTATGAAACCACATATTTTCATGGTATATTATTCAATATTCCAGTCCATAAGTAATCATTCCAGATGTATTAAACAGAAAAAAAGTCTGTTATGCACATGTTGGGTTAAATTCTCTAACAAGAGTAAGGATTTCTCAATAATAATTTTCTCATAGAATACTAGGAAGATTTGCTATTCAGTAACAGATTATCACATTTGTTTCCATATGCCTCCAAATTATGCGGTAGATGTGGAGGAGAAGGGAACTTACCTCTACATGGTGGAGCAGTCCTAAAGTTCTATGGTGCAGCATTTTAAATACACGGATTAGCACTTGAAGGTTAGCAATATTAGGCTTTTACCTATCTAATGTAATGATAACCCAAATGTAAATTAATTTCTATAATTTTTATATCAATCAAGCTGCTGGTAAGAAGAACTTGGAAGGCAACCAAACCCCCAACTATGTCCCAAGCCATGGAACTACTCAAATCAATATGCCAAATGGAAAAAGAAATGCCAATTTTCCTCCAAAAGAAGCCATAGTTACGGAGTCAATGGAGGGTAGGGACGCAGATGGTGTACATGAAGGGGACATAAATTTACCAATTATGTAAAATGACCCAATACTTAAATCAATGACCCAATACTTAAATCCCAGTAACTGTGAATGGTGGAAATGTGTGTCCCAACTATTGAACCTTCCCTTGTAAAGCTTCCTTTTTCATTTGTGTTTTGGTTGTTTTTCTGTTTAAACAATGTTTTCCATGTATGTAAATGTTGCAATATACTTGGCTGATTAATAAGGTATTACTGGTTTAATTACCAATGCAATTTACTATATGCTGTCAACTGCTATTGTACGTACATGTTTAATTAAAACTAAATAAAATATAAATATGAAAAATACAACTAAATTTGAAATTCACTTTGAATTCTAACTTTCGTAAATAACCTATGTCTGATAATGGTTGCATTGAAAAGCCTGGTCCTCCTAATACATGAAGTGGAAGCTTAAGAGTGCTAGTGCTAGTGGCACACAGACCACTTCATCTCCATGAAGTTATTTTAAACCTGCAGTTAAAAAATGCAAAAATGGCAAAAAAAAATTGAATTGGATTAACACGCTTCTAGTGGCTATCATGAAGACAACCATTAGAGGTGCTGCCATATTTATAACTGTGTTAAACTTGGTTATATGTGGACTATTTGTTTAACTTTGCCATATGTCTAACGTGCACCAAAAACATGACACTCAACAAACCCCTAACTAGCTCAGGTATTTCAACTGTTCCAGCTCAAGCACACCTGGTGCAACTAATGTAGTCCTTGATTAGTTGCATCAAGTGTGCTTGAGACAACACCCGTTTTGCATATTTGTGCTGTTGTGAGGAATTCTATTTAGGGAGTCGAATAATTTTGAGACTGGAGAAGTCATTATAAGTTGCATTTCTCTGTTGAATTTGGGTAAAATAGTTATGTTGTGTTGAACAATTTCAATTGCTTTTGTTTGATTTGTTCAATGCAAACAGCTGAAAGTCTGTAAATTTTGACAAATAACCTGATTTTCAAAGGGAGTTAAATGATTTTGATTACAACTGTATATTTATATATATATATGAAACAACCGCAAATTCTTATAGAAACAATACGTTGATAAGGACCCTACTCAAAAAAGCTCACAATCTCGAGGAGGTGGGGTATAAAAACACAATGGAAAAGGCAGTGGAGGTACCTAAGCATAGGGTGGGAAAGTAGCAGAAATGGTGAGAGTAGAGTATTTGAGAGTTGGTAGGGAATAGTTTACATTTAAACTTAAATACTTTAAAGTTGAACTCTCAAACCAATCAGTATTATCCTTTTCACCCACAATAACTGTTTGCTTAAAAAAAAAAAAAAACTATATTAGCATAACATTTATTTGAAACATAGGATGTATAGCTAGAACATAAATGTATGTCAAAACAGCAATTTTGCATATAGATTGCTGTTCATACCAGGATACATTTTGTTATACACTTTCCTGGAGCAACTATTTAGCTCTGCAGTATTCTTTTGTATCATATAAATGAATGACAGTGTTATACATTTTACTTGAATGCCTTTTTAGCTCTGGAGAAAACCTTTGTACCATATAAATATATCATACAAATGAATTTCAACTGTTGCATATGTTACTTGAGTACATATTTAACTCTGTAGAAATCTAAGGTAAAATTGAAAAATTAAATAAAAATTACTACCATAACATTTGTTATAAAAAGTAACTTTTAGTTTTAAAGGAATATCACTAGAAGTTTTATGTTAGAGGCAAACTTTAAGTGTTATGCACCTACAAAACAAACCAATAAAATAATGAAATCTAACATAGACTGTTGTATTCATCCAATTTGCTGTAGCTTTTAAAATTAAAATATGACCAGGTTACCCTCAATTTCAAAAAATGTTTTATTCAAATTATTTGTATTACTTGACTCTTTGTGTGTTTTACATAATAGAACTAGCAATTATTGCAAACACTGAAAATATAAACTTATTATTCTATTTTGAAGGAAGTATCCGTAGTAGATTGTCATGCAAGACCAAGTTGCTAGACTTGACCATTGATCTAAAGCCATATATTGAGTGTCAATTTTACACTGTTCTGCTGCTAACTTTGACATGTGATTTTCACTCATGTATGTTATTTGCCCACTTTTTTGAAACCTCCTGAAAAATTATTTAGCGCATAAAAAATAAATAATAATGCTTGCAGCTTTTAATCCAAGAAAAGTGATATAAGAAATGTTTTTAAATATTCAACTTAATAGAATTGTATTTGAAACAGTTAATTTATCTGTAACTGTTAATAATTAAAAAAATATAGTATTATTTGAATATTATTTGACAAAACATCAATCTGGTCTTCATCAACAAAAAAATACAAAGTGGTTGATTACTAAGTTTTACAATGATGCAATTTAATAACATACTTATGTGTTCCTTGATTATTATTATTATTATTATTATTATTATTTTATTAATAAAGTGCCAACAAATTCTGCAGCACTGTATAATAGGTGGATTAACAGACAAGCATTTGTAACAAGACGAGTTGGAAGCACAGGAACAGAAGGTGTAGAGGCCCTGCTCAAATTGCTTGCATTCTAGTGGGAGTGGGGTAAAGTGGCATAAGACGTAAGAGTAGGATGTATTTCACGTATTTCATGTATGGGAAACATAAGTTACTAAAAAAGTTTACAATGAAGGGTTAGTTTAGTAGATGACACCATTGCAGAGGAGGAAGCAAGGTGGTTTACCATGGAGCAGGGAGGGAAAGCTATTGGTTTTATTGATATACTTTCTTAAATAAGTGAGTTTTTAATTTTTAAATTTTTTTAAGGAACTGAGACTTGGTGAGAGTCTAACGGTGAAGGGATGAGAGTTCCATAGGAATGGCGCAGTCTTATTGAAGTCTCGAAGGTAGGCGTTAGTGGTGCAAGTATGTACATTGGATAGACACAGATATTTGATAGAGAGTAAAGGGACATACTTGGATTAGAGAGGATAGTTAGGTAGGAGCAGCATTAAGTAGAGATTTGAAAGCAAGAGGAATGGTGAAAGATAAGGAGTGAACAGATATGTTTGTGTGTCAACCATATAGAAGTGATATTAGAAGCCAAAGAGAGCTGATCAGTCTGATGTGCAAATGGCCTGGTTCTTTTCGTAATGGCACAAGATGAGCTTTTGAAGAGACCAAGTAGAGCCAGAAAAAGAAATACTGAAAAAGTGCTATTGTAGGTAGGAGGAGAACCTGGAAAGAGCAGAGTCTCATAAACCAAGATTACAAAGGATGAGAAGAAGTTGTTAATGATAAACAATGCCAAAAACAGCAGAAAGGTCAAGGAGAATTAGAAGAAAGTAGCAACCACAAGATTTAACAGCAATTAAATAATTGTATTCTTTGGTCAGAGCCATTTCAATATGAGTGAGGGGCGCGGAATATAGACTGAAGCAGGTCAAGCACCGAGTTGAATTCAAGGAAGTCTGTCAATCTAGTGTGCACAACACTCTCAAGGATCTTGGAAGCAAACTGTAATAGCAAGATAAGGCTGCTGTCGGACTGGGCTTTTTAAGAATGAGGGTGATGGTTGCGTGCTTGAAGGGTGAAAGAAATATGTTAGATGAGAGGGAGATATTTAATATTTTAGTGAGGGGTAGAGCAAGAGAAGAAGAGAAAGTAAAAGTGATATATGAGGGAATATGATTAAGGGAATTACTGGTGGAGCTGGAGGACCCAAGCAAAGCAAATCCCCTTCTGGCATAACGGGTGTGAGTGAGTATAGAACAGAGAAGGCTTGTGGGAATTATTGGTAGGGGTAGGAGAGAGATTAGAGATCTCGTCCCTGATCGTGGAAATCTTCTCAGTGTAGTGAGTAGTGAAGTTTGTAGCAGTCAAGCTAGTAGGAGGAGGAACAGTGACAGAGTAAAAAAGAGACTTAAAAGTGTGAAAAATGCTTTTGGGTTCTTGGGAGTGCATGGTTATGAGGTTATTGCAGTAGTTTTTTTTTTCGGAGTAAAGAGCCAAACTGTACGAGCATAGTATACATTTATAATGGAGGAAGTCAGACGCAGAATAAGACTCTCTCCAGCAGTGTTCAGCAGTTCTGGAGTATTTCTGGAGGTAACGGGACAGCTGAGTGTGCCCAAGTTGTAACCATGCTTCTATTTCTGTGACAATAGATGTTGTATGTATGAAATATTATTTATAAACATGCAATATTAAATAATATTTATTCCAAAAAGAAACAAGTAATATAATTTGCATTTATGATTTCCCTAATGAAAACATAGAAAATTGACCATTAAGAGCCAATTGTTGTCTATTTACTTTTTTTTTTTTTGCTTATTTATGTTTGCAGTCACAGCAATTTCAAATAAATTCCATCTTTTGACACACATTGAAAAAGTATCAAGAGAATAGCTTGCATTGAAATTGAGCTGTCTATCCCCATGTTACACGAGTATCTGACATGTTCCTTCATTTGGCACTTGTCACATCCAATGTATAATTCCAGGATTATGTACCAACCACTGAAAAACTAAGATTGTGTCAGTTAAGTTGATATCATGAACTGATTGACAAAATGTAATTAATACAACCTATGTCATGAATTACAGAACCAGGTATCAGAAAAAAAAGTAATTCAGTCTTAGCAACCGTATCCTTGTGTGGTGTGCTAGTCAATCAATCATGTGTTAGTTCAACAAGAATAATGTATTTACTCACTGTATGTGCATAGGCATTAGAGAGTGTTTATAAGCTCGTACCCATTAACAGGATCCACAACGATTCCTCGAGGATGTGACATTTCCCCCTCTAATAAGGTTTTTCGACTTTGTGATGCTTTCTCTAGACGTGCCACATTAATGGTTTTTCTATGTCCATCATTAGTCCAATACAAATTGTTTCCAATCCAGTCCACTGCTATGCCTTCCACATTATCAAGATCTATTTAAAATAACATCAAAGTTTTGAAATATTTGCATATTAATAAAAAAAAGCATTGAATTATATATTTTTGTTTACTTAGGAAAATATGTTTAAACAAATCCAGAAAAAAGTCATAGGAAAAAACTGACAAAACAAATGTCACAGAACAATAAGGCAAATATAAAAGTAACCCTACCCCTAACCGTACCCCCATAACACTACCCCTACAGAGTTCCTTCTTTTAATATCAGTATTGATATCATATTAATTTTTGTCTAAATGACTGACTTAAATATTTTGTTTCATCACTTTGCTTCAGAAAATGAATAAATCTTCTCTCACACTGGTATAATGCCTTCATTAAGAATTATGGTTTCATGTACAAGTCATGTATTGTCATTTAATACATGGTTTAAAATGACTAATTGTTTATTGTACATTTATTTAAATAAAATCTGATTCTTTATTTTTTTGCATAGCCAAAGTTGTGACTTGTTTTTTGTTCACTGTTTAAAGCAGGCCACCATATTTTTACTCAATGAGAATTTCGGTATCTTAAACAATTCTCAAAGGTACATTTTGCCTTCTTAGGCATGCTAGTGTATTTTACTGTGTTGTATTCCTTCCACATAAAAGCAAAGTAGCAAGTCAGTATTTGGTTCTCAGTTGTTTCAAAACACAAATTAAAAATGTGGTTTTAAAGATGTCGCATCTAATTAATATGTTAATTATACTTGACCAACTTCACATTACTGCCAGTTCAATGTACAAATTATTTATCTACAGGTTGTTGTTTTTTTTTTTGCTAAATTAAGAATTTGAGGCCAGAGTAGCTAAACTGAATATATAGCATACTTAAATATTTTTTTTTAGTTCAGCTATTGTCACCTTAAATTTAAAATTCACCTTTAAATTCACCTTGAAATCTCACTTTAGCGAATAACTCTGATCGTTACCAAAGACCATTTTCCAACAGTGCTTTGGGTGACCCATTGAGTATAATCTCTGAAAACTCCTGGACTTGCAAATGTTTGTGTGATCATAATCTAAACTGCAGCTTAATAGTAGAGCATAAGCAATATTCACCTAATATAAATTCATAATAGTAGAAATGCTTAATACTTTGGAATTTGCTATACAATTGGAAGCTGACCAAATGTGTCCTGCCCTTACTCCCCAAACAGAAGATCAGTACTGCTTAGTTGACATATGAGCTAACCAAGATTTAAAGTTATGATTAAGAATATTTAGGTTATCTTATACAATATAACACAATATTCATTGCTATGACAGCTTTTATAATGTCTAATCCCAGTGGTGGAATACTAGCTTGTACTATGGCCAATGGCATGAGCCATTTATCAACTTTTCCTATTATATCTTAAATGTGTGCAGTACATGATAGGTTATTAATGTCAGCTATGATCTTCATACATCTTAAAGTATTCCCATATTTTAATATATGTTCCTCTTGTGAGTTGTTGGGGCACCTTGGTATACTCAATCAAGAATGTTTTTATAATAAAACAAGAATTGGTATTTCTACAATAAAATTAAACATTCACTAATGTCTGTATTTCAGAGCACTATGTAATATTTTTGTTAGATGTTTATAAATATCCAAATATAAAGGAAAATATTGATTCTATAAAATACTTGTGAATAAAAGAGTAATGCGTAAAATATTTATATAACTATGAAACCTGTTAACTTGTCCGAGTTATCATGGAAAGGGTGTTGCAAGTGGTCAATGACTGATGTGTTTCCTTTGTCTACATTAGTTGGAAAAATAGATGGGATTGTGCAAAAGGCCATACATATACATGTGTGTGTATATATATAAATATATATATATATATATATATATATATATATATATATGCCAAAAATTCAATCCTTTGAGTTTCCAGAACAAAATGACGGCCTTCATGAAATCCATTGACCGAAACAGCTATATCCTTGTGTGGAACTGAATGTATTGAAATTGTGCTATGATGAGCAAATATAAACCATTTATGGCTATAAACATATTAAATTCCAAGAAAACATGTTCCATCAAGATCCAGTCACTCATAAACAATATTTTCCTGAATCTGGTATTCTTGGTAGAATAATATCAAACAATATCCAAGAAAATGATACTCTTCTGCATAAAATCCACATTGCACTTGATGACATTTTGTAGCATTTCTGCTTTTCTTTCTTTGCTTTTATTTTATTGTTTGTGTTTTCCTCAAGGATTTTACACTTAAAACCAAGGAATTTTATCAAACATCTTGTAGTCCATTATCGAGTGATATACATAATCCAAAATATACATTCCAGCAAAGCCACTTCAAATGAAGGCATGCATAATATGCACACACACAAAAACTGAAAATAAAATAAGTCTTCTTGCCAGGTATTTGTATTTCCCTTACTTTAATCCATTAGAATTGATGGTGGTCTTGCGAAAAATATTCCACCCTAAAAACCAGTAAATCTGAAGAATTTGTGGAGTTTCCAAAGTGATTTTTATGAAAAATGCCACAATCTTGATAAATACATAAGAATTCTTGCTTTTTGCAACAAATGGGGGAAAAAAAATAATTTAATCTACAAACAGAATGTGTTCTACAAATATTAAGCCCAAATAATAAAACAATTGTATGCAATAGTTACCAAAATGGAAAATTCTTATATATGCGTACAAATATTACTTACTTTGCAAAGTCAATCAGTTGGTACGATATGATACAAGTACATTGTTTAATGTCAACTAGTAAGCACACAAACTGTATAATAATAACTATAGCTAGCCAAAGAAGTATAAGAACTAAAAAGAAAACCATAATGAAAAAAAATCATAAATTATTATTTTTTATAAATAAACAGTAAATTAAAAAAAGTTGCCACCTGGATTTAAGCAAATAGGTAAGAGCCTCCTATTGGATAGTTACTACATGGGCGATTATCTTTCAGCTGGCAACAAGTTATTTAACCAGAACTGATGCAATGAGTAGCTTCTCATTTCTTAAAGAACCATGTCAAAAGACACATCCCGTGGTCGTGGAAAAGATTTTAGTCTGTTTGAGAAGAGTCAAATCATTGGCATGCATCAAGCAGAGAAAACATCTAAGGAGATTGCAGAAACTACTAAAATTGGGTTAAGAACTGTCCAACGTATTATTAAAAACTGGAAGGATAGTGGGGAACCATCGTCTTCGAAGAAGAGAGGCAGATTAAGTGATGCACCCATCATGCCTAGTGCCTACTGTACAAGCCTGTGGGGGCAGTGCTATGTTCTGGGGTTGCTGCAGTTGGTCAGGTCTAGGTTCAGCAACATTATGTGCCCAAAGATTGAGGTCAGCTGACTACCTGAATATACTGAATGACCAGGCTATTCCATCAATGGATTTTATCTTCCTTGATGGCATGGGCATATTCCAAGATGACAATGCCAGGATTCATCGGGCATAAATTGTGAAAGAGTGATTCAGGGAGCATGAGACATTATTTTTACATATGTATTGGCCACCACAGAGTCCAGAACTTAACCCCATTGAGAATCTTTGGGATGTGCTGGAGAAGGCTTTACTTAGTGGTCAGACTCTCCCATCATCAATACAGGATATTGGTGAAAATTGAATGCAACACTGGATGGAAATAAATCTTGTGGCATTGCAGAAGCGAAACAATGCCACAGTGAATGCGTGCCATAATCCAAGCTAAAGGCGGTCCAACAAAATATTAGAGTGTGTGACCTGATTTTTTGGTGGCAACTTTTTTTTTTGGCCAGGCTGTGTATGTTAAAATAAAGTTTCACAATGCTAGTGGCACTGAAAATAATTAGAAAATAACTTGTTGTGCCAGCTTACAAGAGTAAGAACATTTCAACAATAATACACATTTGAAGAAACAGATTATGAATTTGGTGATTTGAAAATAGTGAATTTGAAATCACAGCTGTATCATGCAAAGCTGTAGTAGTTTAAATACAGAGCTTTGAAATTAGAAATGAAGAATCAGCAGAACAAATTTAAGGAGGCCTTGGTCTGGTATTTTACTCGTAAACTAACAATATCTAGAATCCAGTTTTAAGTTAACACTTCACTTGAAATATTTACATAGGAATATCCTAATTTGCACATACACAAAAAAAGTTACTTTGTGGAAATCAACATGTTTTTCCATAACATTTAAGCAAACAAATATTAACATACAAGATCTGACCAGATTTAGCTCTGGGCCATCAAACAATAGTTTACTACATTGTTTTATAATGCTTTATAGCAGGGGTGACCAAAAGATAGATCTCCATATGTTGTAGAACTACAACTCCCATGATGCTTTGCATTCATTTAGAATGTCTTTAGAATGGCAAAGCATCATAAGCTGTAGTTTTAAACATCTACGGATCTACCTTTTGGGCACCCCTGCTTTATATCCTGTCAACTACCAACTCTATAATTATGAATATGTCATATGTGTCCTTAAAGCTCCATGTTTGGCAGCAAATTACTGTGCATTTTAAGAAAACATAATTGTCCATGTTTGGAATAGTGTTAGCACTCCCCATTCCTTGTCAAGTTTGGCCTCTAAATTGCAGGTTTTCATCTCTTTTAGTCCTGGTTCTATTTGTTTTTGCTTAACCCTACCAATTTTGTGTATTACAATCATCCCCCTTTTTTTCAGGATTATTTTATTCTTGAGATTAACTGAAATACAATGTTTTTGCTATAGTGCTAAATATTTTCTACAAATACCAGTCTTATGTGTGTTTTTCATAGAGAATATTGAAGCTGTCCATACCATCTCCCGTTACCTACAATAACTATATTAATAGATTCACAGCTTAGAGAAACACACATATATCCAGATATCCCACCTCCCATTACATACCATCTTTTAGGATAGTTTCTCTCCCTGTGCCATCGATTTTTTGGCGACCAATAAGAAAGCTTGTGGTATCTGCAAAATAAATGTAGTTGGACTCAGCGTGAAAATCTAGAGCTCTTGGGTTTACTAAGTTTTCTATAGGAAGCATGTATTCGTCAGATATTTTGGTACTCAAGTCCATCCCTCTAATGATTCCTGGTCGTCCCTTCCCATAAAACAGGAACAACTCATTCTTTGGCTCTGCAGAAAAGAAAAACAATAAATTAATATATTTTCAATTCAGGAGACAGGAAATAATTAGAATACTTTAGAATATATAGTTTAAATAGGCTTTGTAATTAAGCCCAGAAAAACATTTTATCACCAAACATGAAATGTTTAGTGCTATCAGGCAGACTAATTCTATTATGTTAATTAAAACCAAAATTACTTTTGTGATCATAATTAATCATTTTTTTCTTTAAATGTCCACTTGCCAAAAACATGACAGATCATATATGATAACTTTGTATCAAGTGTAAAATGCATAGATTCTTTCTGTAGGCATTTAATTTAACAACTCATTAGACTTCAGATTTTATGTCATTTGTGATTAAATACAACATTTGTTCAGCATTTTCATTACATGAAAAAATAAACAAGAACGTTTCCCCCAAAAATTAATAGATTCATTATTTTAAATAATATTCTCTCTCAGAGAAGTACTCAATGCGTTCATTACACAAATTCCCGTGGAATTTCTAGGATTGTTTTATTTCTAAATACATATTTAAAATGAATGATACAAACATGACGGGTTATACAATGACCTTCCTTATGTCAATAGCTTGCAAGGCCAGATTGGGAATAAAATCAGCCCGTGGCAATCCAGTGGAGGCAACCAGGAAATATAACTGCCAAAAACGTAACTTTTGTAGAAAATATATCTGTCATCATTTGCTACAAATAGTTATAGGAAGCTCCGCATTCTGCTAAATTTGCCAATAATGCACTCACTCATCAATTCAGGAGCAAAATCAACCACAAAGTGTGCGGTTTGGAAATTTTTATTTACTAAATAGTTGAAGTTAGTCTGATTTCCTCTGGATTTCAGAGTTCACAGTTGCTGACAACTCGTTTACTTTTTAAGGGCACTATTTCTGGGAACAGAGATACTAATTATTATTATTAGTCACATTTAAATAACACAAATATATTTTACAGCTGTTCACAACTATAGAAAGGGGACTCTGCTCAAATAAGCTTACAATCCATGACGTGGGCAGATATGTATTGCCAGGTGTGCCTTAGGACTTACTGGTAAGTGTCAGACCAGGATTTAAACCTGGGTTTCAGTTCTAATGGAGTCATATTACCTCCACTCTAAGCAGCCAGTAATTAAAAATATATACTTTTGATTTGTGAACTACATAAAGACTAGTCTCTCTTTTATGTTTACAAAATATACTTAGCACTTCCTTTCGAAATAATGAAATGGTTAGGATTCTCTAATCATTACCATGCACTCGGAACCAGGAAAAGCTGCAAATTTGCTGTTAATTAAGAAGGTTTATGGGTAACAAATCTTTTAAAATGTTTCAATATTTTGCAATTAATATTTTTGAAAATTCCAAATTTACTTTCTCCATAATTCATTAAATAAATAAAATCCAGCATGGACTGTCATTTTAAATACTACATTTAAATTGCTTTTGCATAACTGCAGATATATCTATATTTTACGATTAGGATATATAATCAACAAACATGATGATCTTTATTTTAAAAAATATTTCTTACTTAATTTCTAAATAAGAGAGGATGGAATCAAAAGGGCAAAGCTTGTAAAGGGACATATAAGTCCAAATGTCATCAATCATGGAAATATAAATTTTGCCTCAATGGTAAAGCTCATCATGTAGTTCAGTTATTTAAAATATGTCTATTTTATTTAAGTAAATATTAGATTTTACTCTAGTAAATATATATAGGATTTACTTGGGTAAATAAAGAACTATTAAACATAAAAAAAATAATATGTCAGATTCAATCTCCGGGGAATACAGAATAGTATATCTGGCATTAAAACAGTTAGTGCATTAAAAAGAATATAAAATATAAAATTCTTAACGGCTCCTCGTACTTTTACATGACCTTCCATCACTTCCCAAGCTAAAGCCAGTCTTGCAGCGACAGGTCCTTGTTTTGTAGCTCGAACCAAGAAGACAGATGTGCAAACAGCCTCCCGGCATCCCATCTGGGTTAATTTCACATGCGTGGCTCCTAACTACAACAAATCATGGGAGAACATCATGTTCAATTTGCTTTTAAAATAAACAGTATTTACGTTATCATGTTAATTCCTCTGACAACAAAATTGGTCGTATTTTTTATTAAAATCTGTTTTATTTGTTATTCATGAATTAAACATATTAAATTAAAAACAATGTGTTTCATTCCTAAATTTTAATTTTTAGTATAGCAGCAACCTTTTCAGCTAAATATATAATTTAACACATTTGTTTTTAAAGCCTTTGGCTCTTACCTGATGGTTGTGTTCTTTTATGAAAAACATGAAGACCACGGGCATTTTCTAGTGTTAGTAATAATTGGATATCAGTATTATTAAATCTGTTTATTCTTTTGATACTGGTACTATCAAGGCTCGTGGCATATAAGTAGTTTTCAAACAGAGATAATCCGTACACTTGACTGACCTAAAAGAAAAATGTAGAAATATATAACATCAATCTGTATAGAAAAAATTCTAACAATAAACGTTATATTATTGAAGAGAAGAAATTGAGACATAGAACATAAAGAACGTTGAGAGCTGTTGATATGCATAGCATGTCAATACAGCAGGTTGGTGGCTACTAGGCATGTCATTATTGTATCTAACTACTGCTAAACTTTAACAGTTAGTAATATGCTCATTGATAACCATGTTCTGTCTACTGAGCACTAGAATAGTTAGCACAAACTCATGAAACTCCTCTTTTATTGTCTTGTAATAATTGGTAGTCAAACAAAAAAATTTGAGAAAAAAAATGTCTGGTTACCAAAATGATCCTTGGTACCTGAACAAATAACGCTGCATTAACCTCTTGTGGATAAACTCATTGCTACCATAACTACTCACTTACTTAGTCATCTTTACAATATCCAATCTATTCACTATCCTCCTTATAGGAGAATAATTTGCATGATCCACTGGCAACGAGTGAAACTTAGTGAACTCACTATTAATACATGTGGTGGGTCCCATACTAGGGAGAGGGTTATTTGCCCTGCTCAAACACACAGAGCACGCACATCACACCTACCACATGCATTCCTTAAGAACTCATTATCCTGATAAATATGGAATAGAAATGTTGCCCCTGGGGCTGCAGATCTGTGTAAAACTACTATACATGATAATAATTTTGGGGGTCTGGAATGGACTATTTCAAATTTACGTTAATTCTTATGGGAAATTTTGATTCAGTTATCGAACAAATCGGAACTCAAACAGTCTTCTGGAATGGATTAGGTTTGAATTCTGAGGTTCCACTGTATATATGTATATATATATATATATATATATATATATATATATATTATTCAATTATGTTTCCCTTTATATATTATATTCCTTCCCCTCCCACCCCCCCCCTTTAAAAAGGCCATTTAAAATTGTCATTAAACCTACCTGTAATACAATGTTAGGAAACACTCTGCTCTGCTCATTGATATGTCCAATTAAATTCTACTTCTGGAGAAGCATTGCTAGACACAGAGCATGCATTGGCATACCTTAATCAGATAAATCCATGATTCCTAATAAGCACTGTACACAGGCTGATACCAGATGCCAATAAAGTCAACTATTTAAATTATGTTATTTTGAAGGTCCTTGTGGCTGTCTGCCTATCACAAGTAGAATCCACTAGTAGGCATAGAAACTACAAAATGTGAACAGTGCCACTGTCTACAACAAGACTACATAATAAATTAAAACATCATATTTAAACATGTGCTAATTGGTCATCTAACATAAATAATGCCATTAATTTAAGAAATTATATATTAATGTCTTAAGTATAAAGAACATATATAAATTGACACAATGTTGTTTATTTTGTTAAAAAGGTAAGGAAAAAATATATAAAACATGGTTATTAGAACATATTTTTCTCCAATCAGTAAGACATTTCATTTACACTGAACAAAATTATAAAAGCAACACTTTTGGTTTTGCCCCTATTTTTCATGAGCTGAACTCAACGATCTAAGACTTTTTCTATGTACACAAAAGGCCTATTTCTCTCAAATATTGTTCTCAAATCTGTCTAAATCTGTGTTAGTGAGCACTTCTCCTTTGAGATAATCAATCCACCTCACATGTGTGGCATATCAAGATGCTGATTAAACAGCATGATTGTTGCAAAGGTGTGCCTTAGGCTGGCCACAATAAAAGGCCACATTTATAATTTTTGTTTAGTGTATTATGTTGTTCTCAGTGGAGCTAAACTCAAGAGGTAGCAATTGCTCAGCGCACCTGCCTTCTAAAGAGTTCTGTTTTTTTTTTCTTTAAAGGGACACTATAGTCACCAGAACAACTACAGCTTATTGAATTTGTTCTGGTTAGCCTTCAGGCTTTTTGCTGTAAACACTGCTTGTTTCAGAGAAAATGCAGTGTTTACATAACAGCCTAGTGATAACTTCACTGGCCACTCTTTAGATGGATGTTAGAGATCCTTCCTGGGTCATGGCTGCCTAAAATGCATCCAAACATTCAGTGTCTCCTCTCTCTTCATGCAGACACTGAATTTTCCTCATAGAGATTAATTGATTCAATTCATCTCTATAAGGGGCTGTGTTTGAATCGTGCTGGCTCTTCCCCAATATGCCTCTTTGTCAGTCTCAGCCAATCCTATGGGGAAGCATTGTGATTGGATCAGGCTACCACTTCTGATGATGTCAGCAGGCAGGTCTAAAGGAAACAGGCACAAAATAAGCATCTGCAGCCTTGAATACAAGTAAGATTTACTATATTAAGAGGGTGGAGAGGGGGCCACAGGGGCTAAATTGTGGTTTTAACCCTATAGGGTCAGGAATACATGTTTGTGTTCCTGACCCTATAGTGCTCCTTTAATATACATTACTTTTCTATACAGTTAATATTATTTGAAAGGTCAATTGCAGATTATTCTTTAAAATGTCTGTTTCACCCAACTTTAAAAGTTATCTCACCCAAACCACTTTGTATCCCCAACGTAAGCATCTGATTCTGCTTAGTTTGCGAAGTCAGATAAAATCATTATTGTTCAAATTTTATTACAATATAATAAAAATACAAGTGTTACATATACTAGTATTGAGAGGGATATCTAGATCTCTACTTCATGCTACTTTTTCTGGTGAAGTGATCCATCCAAACACATAACGATTTTGTGACCTAATAATTTTTTTAATTTATTGATATTGTTAATTTGAATTGTGTGTTTTAGAATAAAAAAAAATTATAAACATATTTTCTTATATGACCTTCTCTTTCAGAGTTTTGGTTTTCTAACCAAAAAGCCATTACATTCTTCACAAATAGTTTTGCAAAACAAATATGATATGTACAGAAAGATTAGTAGAATTTCTAGTAATAGAACAAACCTTTGTCAGTATTTACACATCGGTATCCTCATAAATATCTAAAATGCAATAATATAATACAAATACTTAATGTAAATGCTTACACAAAACACACACCACCTAATACTATTTATTTGTGTAGGGAACATCATGACAAGACCTTTATTTGTGTATTATTTGCCTTAGGAAGGAATGGTGATAGGTTTCTTAATTCATGGCCATCCCTCCAGCTCTGAAAAGCATGAAGTCTTTTTACAGTGATTATACATTCTGTATATAGATGAAGGTGTTACACATTTTCATTTGAAGCAAGCCTGCATACAAATACTAATGTTTTTAGTTTCTCCATAAATCATTACATCTGCTTTCATCTACTTTTGATTTTGTGCATATATGATATGTTATTTGACTTGTTTAGTTTTCAAAGAAATTCAATGTCTATTTCTTTGTAGATATTTTACAATTTTCTTTCATTAATTAGCTCTACTTGATTTGTAAGGAGTTCAATGACACATATTTCAATTAAATAAAATGTATAGATGATCTTAAGTACCTTCTTCACTAGATGGAGCTTAAATACCTTCTTCCAACAATTATTAGAAACCAGAACCCAAAACAGGGTTTGAAGCATGTAAGACCAATGTACGTTGATATGAAGAGCTATATCCACAAATATATGTTTTACGGTACTTAATTGATTTGAATATCATAACACTTGCTTTCAACGTGTATTATTAATGTGACTATTTTTTAGAGATGTCCATTTACTGCAAGCATTGAAAATAATAGTTCCTATATATGAGTAGTCTATACACATATCTGGTGATGATTAGCAAACGGAGTTAGATCATCAATGAAAATTAATCTCCAACCTAGAGCAAATTCAGATGAATTATCGAGGCAATAGTAACAGGCATAGACAGGTGTTCAATGGCTTATTCATTAAACAATGAATCATGGTGAATTGAAACTGAATCTCAATATTCAGGCTAAACTAGTCACGCTGTGGCTTTTCCAAATTGGCGTTTTTTCCTAAATTTGTTAAAGGGGACCCATCACTTTGCAAGGGTTTTTTATATTATATTTACTAATCTGTATTTTTTAATAAATATGTGTATTTTCTGATGTTCTATACAGCAGTGCAATATGCCTGCATATGCTCTACGTACTGCGCTGCAGCATCAAATCATTTTCATACTCTATCTGACAGTTCTCGCAAATTAAATCAAAATAATCTATTAAGAATTTAAATAATGCCACAGACAGGAGCTAACTTTTAGTAAGCTACTTGATTGTGTCAAAATTTATGAAAGTGACGGCTGTACTGGCAATCTAGACTCAAGTTCTGGTTCATGTAAAAATTGAATTAGCCTTTGCATTGTATTTGGGTAATTACTGTTGTATACTACTTACTATCAGTCAGTCCAGAGTTTATTAGTCTGTCCAGTGGTTCTCTGCTATTTTACTTGCGCTATAATTTTATGCACCTTAACGGTTTCTGTGATTTCCTAAACATGTGCATGAGTGTGCTCAAAACAGATCATCGTGACAACACGGCACTTTTGCAGAGAGTTAACCATCACCCATTAACATATCCACAAATATGTTTTGGTCCCTCAAACTTATGTAACCAACCTGTCTAAATTATGATCTCTGTATGTCAGGCTTCCCCAAACTCCAGATGTTGCTGAACTACAACTCCCATGATTCTATGAATGAAATAGGCTGAGAATCATGGGAGTTGTAGTTCAGCAATATCTAAAGGCCAGGAGTTTGGGGAAGCCTTATGTATACGCACTATTCATCAAGTTGTGATTTCTTAATCAGGTTGTGGAAGAATTGGAAAGAAAATTAAGTTGACAAAAAAATTATAAATGGTGAGCCATTATGAGATAAATCAGAATTTTGACCAAAACAAAATAATTGAAAAATATAATTAATTATCTAAATTTTGCAAACCAGCTACAAACTCTTTACAAAACACTGTATAGTAAAGGTAGTGAAAGAAAAAAAAAAAACATTATTTTAACCAAACTGTTCAAACTTGCTTGATTTTTAAAAATGTTTTTATTAGCATACCTCTTTTCCATGTATTATTGTATGTCTGTTTCTCCCTTCGTAATCAGCTACTTCAATGTAGTCCAAGTACACATCGGCCCAATATACCAGTTTATTAACCAGATCCAAGGTCAGGGCAGTGGGCTGCTCAATTTTAGTAAGAACTATTCTTGTTCTATTCATGCCATTTAAGTCACATCTTTCAATTTTAGCAACATTTCCATAGTCCGTAAAGAAAAGCTTCCTGTTACAAAAAACAAAAAACATGATCCTTTACAAATGTATTTCCAATGGGATTTTCTAAACCAAAGCAAAACAGCTATATTTTGGTTATCCATATTCTTATATCATATTACATTCACTACATACAGAAAACAGTATAACCAGATGCTATCTCGAAAAACATTATTTAAGAGTAGTCACATATAAGAACTTGTTTCAAGTGACACTTCATGACAGCTTTCAAAAGGTTGACATATAATGTTAGACAGGACAAGCAGATATTTTAAATCTGGATTCCTGTACAATCAGTTTTTATTACAGAATTGTAATACTTTATACTTATACTTTATTATACAGTGTTGCACTATTGTTTTATTTTTGTCTTTTGTAGATCCACAGGTGCATCCTCATTTTTGTATATATGTATTACAGAATTATCTGTTTTATCAAAATAACTAGATATTTGTATTTAGTTCTGCTATTCTATTACATAAAATGTAAAAGTAAAACATGTAAAAATTCAAATAGACAATTAATCATATAGGATAGAAGGACGGAGGGATAGATTATGAAATATGACCAGTATTCATAATATATAAAGCATCAGTAGCAATATAGCAACAGTAATTATAGAGTAAATGCATGTGAATATTAAAATGTTTTTATACAATGCTCACAGTGTCAACAAGTGCTCGTAATATGAACCTATTCAAAGTTCATCAACCTTTAACTTGCATTATGGAGGAGTTAATGACACCTAAATTGCTTGTGTGCATAAACAGTAGCTTTATTCCCAGGGCTGGTCTTTTTTTTCCATTTGCCCATTGGTACATAAAATCTGTAGGAATAACTCAAATGAAAAAAGAAAGACTGATTGTTTGCAACTTCTAGTACTTTAGAGATTTTGGAGTGCTTTACATTAACAAGCATTTACGCCACTAAAAACCAGCTTACCCAGAGCTCTAGGTACATGTTGCTCTTAAAAGATTATGAAATCCTTAACAAGTCTTTGTGGATTAGTAGCATTTTATACATATTACACACTTTTCCATAAATGCTGTTATCTAAAAACAGAAATCATAAAAGTCCAATTTGAAAGAAATAGTCTTTATGGGCATTATCTTGCAAAACATGTTGCTTTAACAAAAATGAATTGTGTGTCTCAGTCAATAAGATATTTTATTTGTACATAGTGTATAACATTTACTCATCATTCAGATGCATTTAATATTAATGAACTCCTTCACTACAAAGAACTTAACATTTAAAGAAAATAGCATATTTATTTAAAATATGGAATACATATTTGGCATATAAACCTAGGATAAAGCAGTAATGTTTAGAGATGCCTAGCACTTATGGAAATTGGCACACACACACATATATATATATATATATATATATATATATATATATATTCTCTTTACTGAAATATTGAATATTGAGGAATAAGAGTTTTAGAGATGCATGGTTTAAGATATTTGAAAATAAATATTTTAAATATTGTAATATGCATTATGCATGAAAAAAACTAAATTGCTAATGATTGTTAATAATCTGAGGGCGTTTCCGAAATTTTCCTTTTAAAAAATATACCAGAGTGTACAATTGTACCTGTATATCAATATGGTGCATACATGCATACAACAAACATAAATAAAACACATTTGCAGAGTGCAAAGACACATTCATTTCTGGCTTCCAGGATGCAGCCATAAATTTGAAACTTCAACAGATGCAGTAGAGAATAGGTTGAGTTGGCTGCCATCTCTGCAGAGATTCAGAGGGACAGAATGGAGAACATTTCTCTGCAGTGGATAAATATAGTATTAGTGCAAACAGCTAGCTGTAACAGATATGGTGTCAGGAGTGCTATGGTGCGATCCCTTGGTAAGATGTCTAACTATTTTAGTATGGTCTATTTTAGTAAGCTCTATAGAGCAAAGTGGACTGATGCAGAACCTTGTGATTTGCAGAAAGTGCTCAGCTCTCAGTCAGTGATTGGGGTCTTGTCTAGATCTAAACAGTGATATCTGGCTTATCTTCCTGGAGAAGACTGGATGTGACTAATGCGACATGGGCGACCTGTTGAATTTAAGTTGTCAAACCATGCTAAAACAGTTTGACATCTTACCATGACATGGCACAAAGGGACTTATGCATTATGTAGGGGTTATAGTGCTTGTAGCTCCCCTTTAAATGTGTACAACAAATGTTAATTTTATAATTGCTAGTATAATAAGCATGGATAACTAGGCATATTGGATCACTGTGATATTTTTATTTCAGTGAGCTTCCAGGAAACTTTTAAACTTTATTTTTATTATATTACTTTAATGTCATCACGGTAGCAAATAATTATAGAAAATTAGAGCCATTATTGAGGATTCTGTTTGTTGTAAATAGATAATGCTGTCAGAAAAGCAGAATGCATAGCTTGGAGATTGTTTCACATTATTCCATGTCAGGTTAGCAGAAACAATATATATCTATCACACTGTTTCTAAATTGTTATTTTTTTACTCATCTTCGTTTATTGGTTACACTTTTCCTTAACCTAAGATCCCATAATGGGAATAATTCTGTAGAAAATTACATTATGTACCTAACACACATTGATAAAAATAGTAGAGAAAGTAGTTTGCACATAGATCTGTCATTTATGTAATAATGTCCTTTTAAGGTGTATTGGAACTTTGGTTCTGCAGTTGTTTTAAAAGCTCACTGTTTGCTAATATTTGTATCTGCATAGAATACAAACACCTGCACAGAGTATGAACAGGGCCTTTCTAAGTCCACATGAGAAATACCCCAAGTGATAGTTGAAAATGTTAAGCTAGGACTGTGAGACTTCCAAATCCAGATGGACAAGCATGCACTCTACAAGCAACCTGACATTGTGGTGGTAAACAAGTAAATGCAGTGTGGTGGATGTGATGATACCCAGTGACCATAACATCAAAAAAAAAAGAAGGAACTTGAGAACGTGGACAAATACCTAGGGCTGAACAAGAACCTGGAAAGGATGTGGAAAGTGAGGCTACAGTAGTCCCAGTTATGATAGCAGCACTAGGTGCTTTAGCCCCTAAGTTGGGAGAGGAGCTTCAGCAGGTTCTAGATTGGACATGTGAGATTTATGTCCAGACGAGTGCAGTTCTAGAAAAGGCTAAGATATTGTGCAAAACTCTCAGATTGGCAGACTTCTGGTACTGGACGCAAGAATGCAAAACACACTAAATAAATGTGACAAGTAAATATGGAAGTGAGCAGTTTATCCGGGAAGTATGTAGCAATGCTGTCTGTACACGCAGATATCAGGTCGTTAGAAAGAACGCATATATCTATAAAAATCAGCAAGTTAAAAGAGAGCGACAGGAAATACAAACTGAGCTTTGCCAAATATTAGACATTGGGTTTTGGTTTCAAGTAATATCTCATCAAATGGAGACGTGCAATGCAATATACTTGGACCTTTAGGTTATTATTTGTACAGTGCCAACATATTCTGCAGCACTTTAGAATTATAGAAAGGCTAGAGAAAGCCCTGCTCGAACAAGCTTTCAATCTATGAGGATTATGAGGTAGGCAGATATAAATCATTAGCTCAAGGACACTTAGTTGTAAGGTGGTGTGACTGGTATTAAGAAGTTTTCACCATTGCTCTAACCAGTACATGCACATGGTCTCGAGTTGCGAACATTTCCAACTGTGATTAAGTTTACATTTTTCTGCAAATACTATATTAGTTTACATTTTACAAGACACTTGTTAACTCGAACAAAATGCAATGCTTTATTTGGTGATAAAAAAATTTAAAATAACCCTCCTTATTATTCTACCACTAGAATGCTGACCTCAGCTAATACTTTAATGAAGTGACACAAAGCAAATATTCATGAAATATAATAGACTATTAAAAATAATGATTGTTTTGGTCTTGGGTTTCAAACTTACCAGAATTATTTTAAAACATGAATTATTTCAGAACATAATTCTACCCCACATGTTTAAATATGAACCAAGCAGAATTTAACAAATGTAACCCTCAAAAGTTGTTCATATAATCCAAAAGGTCTTTGTGAAGAAAACCACTGTTTTATTGACTTAGTTTGACTGTTTTGTTCTCCCTCCCCCCTTAGAACACCAGTTTAAACCCTTAATGACTGTTATATTTTCAAACTCTGTCTGACCCTTTTTACTGTCAGTTTGTTTTCCTCAGAGCAGGAGTGGTTTTACTGCATGAATACTGTTGTTTTGTGTGGCATTAAACAGATCTCTACCCAGCATTAAGCCTCGGCTCATGTGTGAGGGGTTAGGCTATGCTTGTGTCTACACTCTGCCTGGAAGGATTATTTGCTAACTACTGGGAGAAAGGGAACCCAGGACGGTCAGAGAAAGTTGGACCGTCACAGTCTTCACTATAAATTTTCTCTACCATGAGATACAACTCAAGCATTCCCTTAAAGAATAGTTATCATGAGAGCAGGGAATATCTCTTAAAGCAGTGGTTCTCAAACCAGTCCTCAAGACCCACCAACAGTCCAGGTTTTGTTAGTATCTCCATTGGAATAAAACAGGGACATACATAAATCCTGGACTGTTGGTGGGCCATGAGAACTGGTTTGAGAACCACTGTCTTAAAGATTTAAAAACAATATAGGTCATCATGATATTGGTCATCATGATCATATAATGTATTTAACTACCTTCTGAATTTCTTGGTTACAAAGTATTAATGTTAGATAATAATGCAGTCATTAACAATTAATGAGGTTTGACGGCTGTGATAATAAATTTAATATAACTGATTCTATTCTAAACTTTCCCTGTTATCACCAGACACCAAAAAGTGTTACATAGAATTTAAATGGTCAGGTACAAGCATTCTACTCTTTTATAATTGCAGAATACATGTTTTCTTCATCTGAAATAAAATGATTAAAGCTGTAATCCTACAAACTGCTTCTCTACACTGCTATCACATTTATACTTGCTTAATTTGGTACTCTTTCTAAATATAATTCAATGCACTTCACTTTAAGCTGTATAATCAGCTTGAGAAATGTCGTTTTTTTTTTTAAAGTCCAAGCATTTGTAGCATGATTATTTTTTTTTTAAATGTTTGTGCTTTAAAGATAACACATTGAAAAAATCTTATTAAAATCTAGCACTTGATGTCATAATAGAAGAAGAAGAGAAAATGATCTCTTAAATATAAACTAGAATTTTGCATCAATTTTGCATTAACTCTAATTTGGAACTGGTTAAGCATCCAGATTAATGGTGCACAATTTATTTAAATAACAAAATAGATTCTATTGACATTTTATTTATTTATTACAATTGTGATGATGCATGTTGCATGAATTAAATAGTTTTATCCTGCAGTAACAATGCCAACTTTATTGAATAGGTCACACAATTCTGATGACAACAATGTATATTTTATAAAATGAACACTTTTTAGTGTCTCTTTAAATAAGTTGTTGCTGAATAAATGAATGATTCTAGTCACCATGTAAATTACTAAAATATAAATTAGGAAAAATAAAAAGTGAAAGTAAGAATAATCCATATACTGCATAATTTAATGGAGCTAAATTGAGAGCAGATGTGTTGGAACAAAATTATCTGAAACAATATTGTTATTTTTTTGTTTTGTTTTATTGACTATGTAATCATGTTTGCAGGACAAGCAGGTTGTTTTGTAAAAATTGCATTAGAAGAAAATTAAATCTATTTCTTCTGAATATTTTTAAACAACATTATATCCAATTCTTTATGATTTATATTAACTATTTGCATCTCAATTCTACATTATAGCAGATGTTCAAAGCCCAAAGGTAATGCTAAACTCATTTGCAAGACTGCACGAATCACAATGTGTCTACAACATGTCAGTGGTATTATGGATTGCAGGTATCTGGGGCACTTTGAGAAAACGTTGTGTTATGTAAATCCACTATGATGTACAGAGTAATCCCCAAACTGTGGATCAACAGAGATAAAAGAGTCACTCTGATGTACAGTAATTAATTCTGAACTAACATTGAAAAATATATTCACAGGTTTTAATGTTAAAATGTTTAGATGGCATGGATCTATTGCACTTTCCTCTTGAATTATATTATATAAAATTGTAAACAGAAACTATAGTTGAAAATGCAAATCAGCATGTCTAAACCAGCTGAGATCATCGATAGTGCAAATGCTGAACTTTTATTTCACTATGATATTCAGTATGATGATTAACACAACTATTCGCACAGTGAATGGTATGTTCAGTTTATTCTTTTTCAAATTCTTTTATTTTAAATTTGTAAGAAATTTTAACAAAATTAAACAATGTATTCAATCCACAGACAGTAATTCTGCAAGAATATAATAACATATAGCATATAATAACAATCACATGTAACGATTAACAAAAATATATAACAAAAAACAAATAAAGGGATAATGAATTTAAGAAATAATAGTAATCAAAATGGGAAGTAATCAAAATAGTCATCAAAATAGTTTTTTAAACAAATAAGAAGAGAAAGCAAGGGGATATTGTAAGGTAAAATAATTGTACAGTTTTTAACACCTTAGAGCTGGATTCTCTTAGCAGATTACGGGGTTTGCTCTACTCTTTGGTTCATATTGAACAATGTTGTGTATTCAGTATATGTTAATGATCACTAGACTTTGTATTTCGTTTCAGACCAAACTCCAATTCTGCTGAATTTGCCCTGATTTAGAAGTGAGCAGTAAAGAGAACAATAGGAGAAGGAGCAAAAAAATGCCAGTGAGATAGCTTAGTAGTCTAATGCATCATTGGTTAAATCTGCTCAACCCTTGGTTGCAGGTTTGAATCCTGGTAGGGTTAACTCAGCCCTTCATTATTCTGAGGAAGATAAAATGAGTACCATTAAATTGGCTAATAGTAACAACTCCAGGATGTTGGGCTAAGGTAACTTGAAAATCAGAGTACTCTGAATGTACTTTTTCTGGTTAAATACTTTGTTATTATTAATATAGTATTAATACAAATATAATTATGTAGAATTTTTTTTTTTTACTCCTCCTCCTCCTATTCTCTCTCTATTGGTTTTTCTCACTTGGCCTGTGAATCAAAAAGTGTAAAAATATGTAGGTATATATTTTGCAGCGCGCTTATTGGCTGATTTACCCACCTTTTTGGCTTGTTCTATAGATCCAGTTGTTGAATCAACATTCAGCTAAGCTGAATGGACATCTGACAGAATTTCAGGTGTCCCGAAAAAATTTCTATCTGGGAAAAAAAAATATTCTGCAGAACTGAACTTTCGTCAACATGCATAAGCCTATTGGTCACCATAAAAGAGACATTGGTGTTTGAAATGTGTAATGTACTGTATAATGTCAAATTATTATTACAGAAATGTCAGAAAAATACTTTGGCCTCAATTTAATAAGTTTTCTAAATGAATAAATAATTTTTAGAACAATTTCTAAATAATCTATCTACACAAATTGACATAGACGTTAGTGGGACCTCTGTAGATGAATTACTTTTTATTTTTTTTTGCACCTGTTTAGAATCATTTAGAAAGCTTATTAAATAGATGTCATTTGCATAAAAGTGAATTTTGTGACCTTTCTTTATTTTTAGAACATGTTCACTAAATGTTCACTGACGATATTTGTGGTTACTTTTTATTTTCATCATCATTTAGCTCAAATACATGTCTTCTTGCTCTCCAGTTAAATTTTTGTATAAACCAGAAGTCATCTTTACTCTGATGATTTGCAACAATGGAAGTACTATTTGTGGATTTAGCCACTGGTTCATAAAGGTTCAAGACCATTTTTTGTTCCCAAATCTGTGTTAAAAGCAGTAGATCATGCTTAAAGGAACTTCTACTTATATGAGTATAAAACTTACATACAGTGTATGCTCATTTTTATGTTAAATTATTTCTAGTAAATATTTGAAAACAAGAGGATATCTCAATGCATAATTCTCGATAAAACACTTCATAAATAAATAATAATAGTTTGCATATTCCTGCATGTTATTCTAGGAGTGTTATACTAGCACATTACTCCTGCGATTGTTGTTCTTCAAGGTGTTTCTTTTATTCATCTGTGTTTTGATACATAGATGATGAATATCGTCCTCAGATGTGTAGATTGTTAACTGCTTCAGCACTATGCTACGCAAATCTGGTATAATAATGGTGGTACTAATTTATTGCTGGTTATGAACTGATCAAGAAAATTAGCAATATATTTCATTTTGTTTTGTAAAATACAGAAATATCACATGAAAGAGAAATTAAAAATAATGTAATTATACAGAGGAAGGAGGTTGATTAGAAGGACTAAATGTCTTAAAAATATATTTTTTGATCATGTTACTATAAAAATATAACCTTTGGTGAAAAATACAAGTCAAATAGAGTATATTTTCACTTTGATTCTTCAAGAAGAAAAAAAAAAGAATCATGTAAAATTATGCAATTCTAGTTCCACTCTTTTGAGCGTAAATAAACAAATGTAGAAGAGGGACACTGTAACAGAACTGCAACCAAAACATTGTACCTCCTAGATATAACCCCTAGATTCTGGGTTTGATACCTTATTAAGTGAACTCTGCATGCGGTATACAAACCAGACTTCTCTGAGTGTTTCACTCAATCCACCTAATGATGTCTTTAAACAATAAGAATTATCTACAAAATACCTCCTTCTGTTGTGTTTCTCTCTTAAAAACGTAAGGATGATCTCAACTATATTGACTTAACAAAGAGAAAATAGACTAATGCAACCATATTCATATGGTATAAGAAATATTGTATGGTGGAATTAACACCACTTAATTATATAAATAATGCATTAAAAAATATTGAAAAAATAACTTAAAATATTTTTTTTTTATTGTGCTTTGAGTGACCCTTTAACCTCACTAGATGACAAGGGAATTTAAAACCAAAATAGCATTGCCTCCAAAATATAAGGAACCAATGAGGGCCAGTAGTTCCCTATGGAGAAGTACGCAAGTTTGAAGCCTCCATGGATCAGATTTGTTGTTCCAGCAAAGCTTACATATGCTCAATTGGATTAAGATTTGGGGAATTCACAGGTCAAGGCAACACCTTCACCTCTTTGTCATGTTTCTCAAATCATCCCTAAACAATTTTTGCAGTGTGACATAGTGCATTGCCCTGCTTAAAAAGGCCCTGCCATCATGAAACACCATTGCCATGAGGAGGTGTACATGGTCTGCATCAATCTCTAGATAGCTGGTACATATCAAGGTAGCATACACATTAATGTCAGGTCCAAAGGTTTCCCAGCAAAACATTGCCCAGATCATAACACTGCCACTGCTATTCCTATTGTGAATTCTGCTGCCATCTTTTCCACAGGTAAACAATTCACATGCAGCCATCAATCTACCTGATCTAAAAGAAAATGTTCCAGTTCTGATGCTCACGTGCCCATTGAAGGTGCTTTTGGTGGTGAACAGGTGTCATCATTGGCACTCTGACTAGTCTGTGGCTGCACAGTCCCATACACAGATATATTTTGATACAATGGGGGATAGTCCAAAGTACTGAAAATGGTGCAATCACCAGGGCACATTCTATTGGTGACTCCTCCATGTTTATATTTTTGCACCACTTTTTAAAACAAAATACTTTGATAATTCTCCATTAATATGTTTAATTTATTACACAATGCATTTAATGTGCAGCAAAATTAGACTCTCCCATTAAGAACCTTGTATTGTTAGGGCATTCGATTATTCTTAGCAATAGTTGTTAATTTAATGGTTAAAGTCTAAAAGTATTAAAGGGACACTATAGTCACCAGAACAACTACAGATTATTGAATTTGTTCTGGTGAGTATAATCATTACCTTCAGATTTGTTGCTGTAAGCACTGTCATATCAGAGAAAATGCAGTGTTTACATTACAGCCTAGTGATAACTTCACTGGCCACTCCTAAGATGTCTGTTAGAGATCCTTCCTGGGTCATGGCTGCCTAAAATGCATCCAAACATTCAGCGTCTCCTCCCTCTGCAAGCAGACACTCAACTTTCCTCATAGAGATTCATTGATTCAATTCATCTCTATGAGGAGATGCTGATTGGCCAGGGCTGTGTTGAATTGTGCTGGCTCTGCCCAATTGTGATTGGATCAGGCTACCACTTCTGATGATGTCAGCAGGCATTTGGCAGGTCAAAAGGAAACAATGACAAAGCAAGCAGCTCCAGACTTGAATACAAGTAAGATTTTACTATACTTAGGGAGGCATGAGGGCTCCAGGGTGGCTAGATGGTGGTTTTAACCCTATTGGGTCAGGAATACATGTTTATGTTCCTGACCCTATAGTGCTCCTTTAAATATTTTTATTTTCAATATTTGGTACATAAAATGTTTGGATTGTTTTTTTTTCTTGCAGAGTTACTGTCTGCGGTTTGATATTTGGAAAAGAATAAGCAACTGGTCTTTAGCAAAAAAAAAAAAACAAGTAAACAACACAATTTAACAGTGACGATTCATAAAATAAGAATTTAAAAAGGACAAACTTTTAATATATTATTCTTTTACTCACATTTGTTTAATAGATTGAACTATAAGCCTATTGACATAATAGATAGATAGATAGAGTCTGAAACGCAATTGACTTAAACATAATTTATAGACAGATTTACAAATGATCATTATTATTATTTTAATTTGACAATTTTCTATAATAATAGATCAAACTATTTTATGTTGATTTTGGGAATTATAGTTTCTAATAACAGCAAATGCAGAGCTGTAATATGTTTCTGGTTATCCTAAAAATAATTACTTAATAAAGCATATTTATTTGCAAAAGTTTTAGGAAATTTGTCATGAGTTCATATTTCATGTCGTATCAATCTACAATGATATTGCTTTTCCTCTGCCCGAAATGAATTGTCAAATATATTTTTCACCCTGGTATTTTATTAAAGATGACCTATGCAAGATTAAATGCCAACGATAGATGGCATTTTAAGACTTGTCTCATCAATCTTGGATAATAATGCTACAATAAACATAATTAGGAAGGGTTGTTTAAAGGACTCTGAACCTGCATTCACAAACTTGGACGTCTTAATAGTTCAGAATAATGTACAGTGATGTTGAATGCAAATATATAATTTTTTGTAGCAAATTGAGCTTCTTTATATTTAGGTATGAATGATACAGCTTTTAATGTGAAAAAGGTTATTAGCTCACTGACTTATTATATATTCCAAACAATATCTTCTAATATACCCTGCCAAGGAAATGCTATGCTCCTTGGCATTCTTTGTACCCTTATTTCCCCAATTAAAATGTAAGATTTCCAGTCCCTTGCCTTCACGTAAGACCCTACCTCCTTCTCTATTCTCTTTTTTATGTTCACACTCAGTGTAAACCCAGAGTACTAGCAACAGCGTATCTTGTGACAATATTGTAACAATAAAATACTTAGGGGTTTAAATTCATCTAGGTTTAACCTGTGCCAAGTTTAAGTGAGTCCAGTGTCCTGTTTAACCTGTATTCAATATGGTTAATTTCAGATTATATCCATTCTTGCATGGTGTGTGTTTCATATCAACAAGTTTTCCATGCAGATAGCTCTCACCTCCATTCCATTACACCCCTGGGTGCATGTAGCTGTAGAGGTTTTTTCGTCTTTCATTCTTCTATATAACACAATTTACTTTAAAATATAAAATGTAAGTACCTCCCAATAACTAGACATTTCAAACAATGCACCCAAAATCTTCACAAGATTTCTGAATGCATATAAAAATAAGAATATACCAAAAATAGTATTGAAGTATAGATTATATTATGCATCAACAGTAAAGAATCAATATAAATGGGTGGACGCTTAGACATAATCTAATCCAAATGTGCTTCCAATGCAAAATGTATTGCAAATATTTTCTGTTGGTCTCATACTGGACTTTTTTGTATATTTTATTCAATTTAAAGAGTCATTGTCTAAATTGTTTTACCACATGAAGCCATACATAACTCGGTCATCACTAAAATTAGTTTTCAACCTGCATAGAAACAAATGTCACTGTCCGGCCCACATTATATCCATCCATCTATGCAGAGGGACTGTAAATAGTACCATCCTCCTTCCTCTTACATTACAGTTTTTCCCCCCACTTTTCTATGCATGCTGTTTTGACTGGAGGAAGCAGACCCTTTTGTAAATTATATTCCCTTGTTTTGTGTCCCAGATCAAGTGGCAATGAAACACTTGACTCAGAGGGGAGTTTAGAGGAGTGACAGCCAGTGGGAAAGCGGATCTCCCTCGGGCACAGCCATGCCAACCTACTCTACACTACTCTACACTTGTTAGCCCTGAGCCAAAGGCCTCCAGGGGTTTGACCCCAAAGCATAACTCACACAAACAGAGGGCTGTCCACTGATGACTGGGCAAGACCAATAAGGCCCTTCTGTGGCTCCCACTATGGAGAGGACTGGAACTCAAAGAGCCTTCTCATCTGCTGCTCTATGATGCCAGCCTCCAAATGGACCCAGGGCTGGAGGCATACCCCTCTCCGCTCCCAACATGCATTACCTTCGATGACCCACTCTAGATGCCAGCACACATTTCACTAGGCATTCCTGGATGCACATCCATCTTGCCGTCTCTGGGAATGGGCTGAACCTGGCAAAGGGCCTGTCATCGGAACTCAGCTTACAGTTGATGATGGCTGCTGCTGTTTTTAACTCCATACCTGCTATGTAGCTTTTTGTTACTATTACCTACTTTATCTATATTACTTTAATCTTGTATAGTGCAGTGACACAGCAATATCTTTGGTTTTGGTGGTTTCTTTTTACCCAATGTAACCCACCATGTTTTTGAGCATTTACTATTATTTGACATTCATTTTTTTTTAAATAAATATTTTATTAATTCTCAAAATATAAATACATACATTATTCATTATCAAATACTTACATATACAATGTAATCTTACATATATAGACATACAGTGTGAATATTAGTGCATAACCTAAATTACCTTTGAGCAGTGGAATGGGGCCAAGTACAGTGTGACTTACCATGTACCCTTTAACAGTCGTGTGTACGTATTGCATTATGTAACTGCGTATTTGATCTTGCTGAGTACTTTCTGCTTATATGTGGTACTGTTGCCACCAAGCTATTCCTTGTATTTAATCTATGCCTCAATAAAACAATGATTGACTGTTTCTTTGAAACAGCTCTGTTTTCAAAAGGCAGACTACAAAGGCAGCATCTACATATGACAACCATCTTCATTAAGGTAGAGTGATTTTGGTGCATAGCCTGTCCCTTTAACAAAGATGTCTCTAATAATAGTAATACATACTATTAAATTATCCTTACTTTCATGTAAATTTTGGAACACTTGAGAGATCCTAGGAAGAATATCTTATAAAATGCCATTCTAATACACCAAGGTTTTGTGACACAAATCTCATGAATAAGTCATAATGTATGTTTAAAGGAAATGATATATTTCAAAGCATTTAATAATGCACTTTGTATATCTGTGCAAATAAAGTCCATATCATCTGTCCTATTAATTCAGTGATGTATAGTGTTTGTAATCAAATTCTATACATGCTCCCAATATTAAACAGTAGCTTGGAGGACATACCCCTACAGATTTGCTTTTGTAGTTCTGTTACTTTGTTGCCAGAGTCTTTGGAATAGCTGTGAATGTAATTGTTTCCTGTGGGATAGAAAGACCACGCTGACTGCAGTTATTGTAATGTTAAAAGACATGAAACAAGGTTTAATAATGTAAACAAATATTTGTAAATCATTTTTGTTGAGTATTAAATCCAATGCGTAAGTAAGTTATTTTTGTGTGAGAAGCTCACTTAAATATTCAGCCTTTATAGTCAATGTAATTTCTCAACTCATCAACATTTAATATTGTAATCTGAAAAATAGTAAACCACTAATTATACATTTACACATCTACAGCATGTTGTCATTTCTTGCAGGGCTATCATTGTGAAGGCATAGAGAGATTATTATTTTTATTGTGCTTTCTAACATGACGGGATAATAAATAATAGAATTAATATTTTTTTACATTAAGTTACATTTTTGCACTTTAGTTGTAACTTTGTAATAGTGTGCAACTATTTTCACAAGTACCTGTTAGCATGTTGGTTTATGGTTGATCTCACTATAAAAGAACACATATATACATTGATTGTCTCACCCCTCCTGGGTGATATAAATATATATTCTGTTTCTCTAATAATCATTAGAAAGAATTACTATAAACTGAAATCAATAACAACACTGTATGTTATAAAGTTTTATTTTTATTAAGCACTGTTTAGTTAATTATATTACATTTTATCAGATTTTGCATAAACCTTTACTAATTATTATGAATTTAATATTTTTCATATTAGCACTATTAAGGTATATTTGCTACTTTAATTTTGTGTGAAAATAAATATTTGAATTATTACATAGGCCTTTTCACATGAAAAAAAAATACATATATATATATATATATACCATTTTTAATATGCTCTAAACAGACTTTCTTTTGTTTCAATTTTAAGATAAATAAACATTCTTCAGGATTTCTATTAAGGTTTTTTTCTAAGGCATAATAGTGCAGCAAATATTAATGATGGAATACAACTCTCAGCTGGTAAAGATGTTTATAGTTAAGCTGGAGAGATGCTTAGATAAAATCCTCTTTGCTCTTATTTGACTTACTCACTAAATTACATGCTGACTTACAAGGTTCATGGTATACCTCAGATATTACACATGTCCTTTCTTTTAACAAAACAATGTGGCTTTTGTTTCATTGCCATTTGAACCCTCAAGTATAAGTCTACACTGTGATGCCTGCAGTCTTAAGTGAATTTAGACTATAACTCATTAACATTTCCCCCCACATGAGTACGTATATACATATGGAACAAATTATTATTTAAAAAAATATATGAAAAGTACATGTTTATATTTTTATTCCAAATGTTGCTGGTTAGTACATTCCCTCATACATCACTAGGGAATAGGGTCTGTTGCAGGCTCTGTCTCCTTACATCACAGGGAGACAGAGCCACTGAGACTAGATGGGACAGCATGCTATTTTGTTACAGGTTATGGAACAACAGCAGAACTTTGGCTAAAGGGGAATTTGAGTTGCCAGCTAATCACTCTCCATGGCTCAGTCCTATAGTTCGAATGGCTGTGTATCATTATCGCCTTAGCAGATATAACATTTCATACTAAAGAATACTATAGCTATGTCATGCCCCATGGGGTTTATGGAATTGCCAAGTGTATATCAACACAGGCAGATTGTGTCGTGTGAAGCTAAAATGTCACTTTTTTAACAATTAAAACTGATGTGACCAAATGATTAAGTTGACTTTTAAGATATAATATTGATTTTGCTTCCTTCTAATTGTGGCAATTTTGATCCAAGTTAACCTACCATTCATTTTAACTAAATGTCAGCACTTGATGTATATAATTTGAAAAAAGCAAAAGTAACCAGTGTAAAACAGCACAAAACCTGATAGGTCCATTTTAGAAATTAAATTATTGGACTTATGTAATGTTTCACTCCCAAAAAATGAATATGTAATAGAAGAAATCATAATCAAATTAACCATAAATTGATGCATCTGCCATGATATTTTGAAACAAATTATATAGCAATTTACTTAGATGTAGTGCAATATATACAGTACACATCAGCCCCAATATATAGTAAAAACCAAAGAAAAACAAGTTACCTGCGCTCTCTCCTTAATCCCTATGTATTTTTAAACAAATGGAGGTTTTTTAGTTACCTCCAATGGCCATGAGAGGAAAAGGTGGGCTTTTCCTCTCATGGAAATTCATAATTATACAATATGTTTTCTGAATAAAAGGTTTAAATTATGCATTTTCACTATTTTGTTTACAATACAAAAAAAAAAAAAAAAAGTTTAGACCCTCTGCTGACAGAGGATTAACTCAACCTTTGGCCATGACATTGGGGCATCATTAGCCAACCTCAGCTAACTAATGTGAATTATATGCAAATTTGAAATCTGATGCCAACAACACTAATGAGAAATGCATGTTCTGGGTGTGCCCCCTGTTCCCCTTTTTTTCTGGCTACTTAGAGTCAATAAAGGCATGCCCCCCTCGTTGCTGTCCATGTGCATCTATCATCTGCCCTCTATGTCATTCATCCCCCTTCAATGAGAGGGAGTAACGTTAGCCACCAGGTGTAGAAAGAAAGCCATTTGGCCATTTGTGTGGATGTAAGTTTTTTCTTTATTCTTTTTTTTTTGGGGTGGGGGGGGTGGGAGGGGTAGTAGGGCCAATATAGAATGAGTAATTCTGACCAAAAACAGCATTTTGGTCAGTGTATTTTAAAATCACATAAAAATAAATATATAAAATTACAAATTATCAGACTTGTGTTCAGATGGGCATTCACATATTCACTAAAGGCAATACATATTTAGCTTTGAAAATTTGCATATTTCCATTTTATTTGAGGTTAACAAATTAAATGGTATGCAGGTTCTGTGAGATATTGGAGTATTCACTTTAAGTAGGTGAGCACTAAATAAGATCAATGGCTTTCTGACTTACATTTTTTTTCTTGGAGGAGTTGTCACCACTCTAAACAAATAATTGCTCACGGAACAATGAATTGTCCTGAATCAACAATCAAATTAAAAAATTAGGCCAAAACAGATTTTGAAAAAATAAATCCTTCAACACAGCTTCAGTCACAGAATAGCTAGTATAGTGCAAATTGTGCTATTTGGTTTTAATTTTTTTTGTTTTCATTACCGAACCCTATGATTATCACATTTATATTTTTATTTTATAGATACACACAATTATAGACTATCACTATGGACATTTACAAGTTTGCAGTGTAAAAGCCTGAAGAATTGTAAGCATGACACACCTCCACCCACTGCATCAATACATTAAGTGTTCAACTTTTCCTAACAGCTTTTCCTAACTATTCTAATTCTTAATTTTTGCAGAAGAACTGGCAATTTATGTGCTTTTTTATGGAATTCAGTTTTTGTCTATCCTGATTTCTCATAACAGTATTATTACTACCCAATATATGTTTTTAGAGAGTTTAACATGCAATTATTGCTGCACCGCTAGTAGTTAATGAACACATAAAGGATTATTTTTTTGTGTGAATATTTTGAATTTAATTTTGTTACTAAATGCTACCTAAAAAGCCTTCACTAAATATTTATGAAGCATTTTGTTTCATTTAAAATCTAAAATCATTTAAGAGATCTATGGCAACATATCTCAACACAGAATGCACCTACAATCATGGTTAACTATATTTCTTACCTGTTCTCTGTTAAATGTATATATGTGTGCATATATGTATATTGTATATTTTTTTTTGTAAGCCTATATTGTACCCTAGTGTAACAATGCAGTGTTTGTGGACCCAGGACATACTTGAAAACAAGAGAAATCTCAATGTATCCTTCCTGGTAAAATATTTTATAAATAAATACATTATCAAAGATAGAACAGCTTTTCACAGGTTTGTCTCTGGGTAGATAACACTGCAACTCCAACAGGGTTATTTATTAGAGAGAGAGAGAGAGAGAAATAAGTGGATTCAGAGTAAATTTAAAATGTAATGTCAAAATAGGCAAACTAAGTCAGCTATGCTTAGAGTCCAGCTACTGTGCCCTTAAATTTGACATTCTCATTTTGAATTCTCAGTTTAGTAAATAATCATGAGATATAATTCCCTTTATGCTTAACCAACATAAAGTATTTCTGATACACTTCATATTGTTTGGGTAAGGAGATAAGCTTGTTGTAATTTAATGATTCTAGTCTTCAAAACATTGGTTCACTTTGTCATTGACTTTTTATGTATTTATCCATTTTGGGACTTGACCAATAAGTAGAACGTAGTCCGTAATGAGTAAGTAATCATTTTAGATTCAAGGCTTCAAAAGAAAATTAGAAGGGACAATCACTTGTGTCAAATACAAAGTATGTATTAGGTTAAACATTTCTATTATATGAGGCTTTAGTGCATCGTAGAAAGTACAAGATTATATCAATCTTAATTTTAACATTTGTTTATTGCTAACAATGCATGCAGTGAGTGTATGCATTCCACATCACTTCCTAGCATGGTGGGATACAACTTAGAATTCGAAATATTCTGGCAGGGCTAAGATTCATGGCATCATCTGCCATCGTATATATTTTTTATTTTCTAATATAACGTCTAACCATTCAAATAAAGCAGAATAGTAAGATGTAAACTAAAAAAGGTGGTGTGTAAGAGCGTAAATTATATGTATGCCTGTGCTGACAGTCAAATAAGCATTGCAAGGTAAAAACTCATATATATTGTTCCAAAAGAAAGGTGTGGGTAGGAATCAAACATTTCTTCTGAAGCACTGCACAAATAAATAATCGAAAGCACCAAAATGCAGAGAAATAAACTAGAATAAAATAGGAATATACCACAAAACCTTCTCTTTTCCATTACTTAAGAGCTACTACATATACATTCCAAAGATGGTTTATTTTTCCTAGTCTATAGTATTAAGAGCCATGCAGGAATTTGCTTAAAAAATGAAAAATTCGGTGGTTTGTGAAAACAGTTATCACGGACTTGTGTCTCAATGTCATTAAAGGGACACTCCAGGGACCCAGACCACTTCTGCGCATTAGCTCTGCCCCGCTGGCTAACATCGAGGGACATTGGCGCTGGATATAGGTAAGTCACTGATGGGGTTTTAACCCCTTCAGAAACATGGGATGGGGGATTGGAGGGAGGGGGACACTGCAGGTTTGTTTTCCTGGCACTGGAGAGTCTCTTTAAGAGAATATAAGATTGTTCCATAAATTGCAACACAAAGAATTATCTAAGAAAGAAATGTTTTCACTTAGTTATTTTAGCCTGCAATTTTAAATTCTCTTTGGATTCCAAAACATTCAAACTTTAATGCATAACCCTAAAAGACGGAGGCAGGATTTAAATTTTTTCACTGAACACTCCCACAGAGTTATTTACTAAAGTGTGAAATGGTAGAAATTCAGGGGAAATGTAATATTTAAGGCCTTCATAACCAAACTGACCATTTTCTATAAGTAAGCAATATTTTCAGTTGAGCTATATTGACCTAAAATTAATTGACACATTTGTGAATAACCCTGTGTACATTCATTTGTAGCATTGCTTTATTTTGTTAGATAGAAATCTAAATTTTTATAGTAGTGAACTTATATCACAGTGATCCTGGGATGTATAGAACATAGAACAGATCAATTGTGTAAGAAATATGTCAAGAAAAAACATTGCAGTTGCTTGAAATCACCTTATATCTCCTTTTTTTCAGCCTAAACATATATTGAGTCAGTGGAAGCCATTTGTTAACATTACAGTGTTTTTTTCCAACTACTACAAAATTAACCGATGTTTTAAATGTCATATAGCTTGTCAAAAGTGTTAACACATATCTCATATCTTCCACTGTGTTCACCTCAATATCCATTATTATTTATTTTCTGGAACTTCTGTTTCACAATCTCTGTGGTCTGTATCAAGAACGCCATGGACTATCACCCTAAGTAAGTCGAGTTCAGAAAAAGGTCATTTGAAGACATTTACAAACTACTACATATTTAATTAACATTAACCAATGGCTAATTAATACTTTATCTTAATAGAACTGGAAATAATAGATTTAATGTACATTAGTAATGTCATTGCATATTTTGCAGGAACACGCTGATCTGAGTAGAAGGGATGCAATTGCCCTTGAGCTTGTGCGATTTTGATGATTGTGAACACAATGGAATGCCATTTATTGTTAATCACACAGATCAGTGCATTAAAGCATGTTATTACTCAAGAACATCCTGGATATCACAGGTGCCAATCACTGTAATGGGGAACACATACAAGAAGCAAAATAATGATTAACTTCTCTCATACTTCTGAAGAAGCTCATAGAGTTGAAATAACGGGTTTACGTATCTATTGTAAAAAGTGTATTTGAGATTAAAATAGAAATCTGTCTTACATCCAGAATATTATGTCACCAACCCTTGATTTAGCAGAGAATAAAATTTTACATCAAAAACACATTTTTACTAAAATTTAAAAAAAATTAACTTTAAAGGACTTATCTTATTATCGAACAGTATAGAATAAAAACCCTTTAATAGGCCCATGTGGATTAAATATGACACAATTTCTAATGTTTGTTTTTTTTTAGTTTCAGACAAATATATGTCGGTCCTAGACTGCCAACATGGGTGGAATCAGTCTGATGTACAAATGGTAAAGGTTCTCTTTGTAATGTCACAAGTAAGCAAAAGCATTTTAGATTCCTGAGCCAGGGCTAACTGAAGGGCAACCTACTGAGTTTCTCTAAGCATTTGCCTATTCTCAGAGTTTCTTTTGTTGAAAATATTTTTACATAATAGTTTGTTGCAGACATTAATATATTAATATTGCTATATATAAATAAAAAGATTTCAGAACAGCAGTCATAGAAATCACATATATGCGTGGGTATAGCAAAGCTGGAAGCCTTTATAAATCCCAACATCTGGTGGAATGTCAATCACAAGAAATGCCTAGTGCTCTATAATACCTTTTCTAAAATGCTTCAAATAACTCCTAGAATGCAAACATAGACAACAAAGCAATATTAGTCCCTACATGGTGCTGAATCAAATGGTGTCCTTGTTACCATGTCTACCTATGTGTCCTATGACTGAAAAGGGAAAAAATGGAAATATGAAGAATGAGAGAATTCAGTGCTGCATGGTACATCTATTGATTGATCTATACCAATGCAGTGAAGGCTCTAAATAGTCATACAGCACTAGCATGATGATTTTTTTTAGCATACGGACTGTTAAAGAAAGAATGTGTATTTTAAGATATGTTGTCTACACTAATGGCTATAATCTCATTGATATCTACCTGCATATAAATGACAAGAGTGAGGTGTCTTCCTAAATAATGGCAAAATCTTGTCAAGATTGTACATATACTTGTATATGTATGATAGAAAATTATAAATATATCAATTACTAGATTTGAAGATTCCTTTTGGTCCAATTTGTGATTTATTTGAATTTGGACCAACTAGGAGATTGATAGACTTTCTGAACTATGAACCCAAATGTACACAAATCACGCACCAAACGAACTGCGCAGTGCTGATCATGTTCACTTTGATTTGTGATTCTGAATTGTGCCCATGGTGCCAAAAGAAGATATGATTGATAATAAAAAAGATAATTGATGGTTAGAGGAGTAAATGTTGATTTTATTCATAGATGAAGTGAGAAGTAACCAGCAGCGGGAAAAAGGAAAAAAATATATATAATGTATATGTAAAAGGATTTTTGTAGATTTTTATAAATAATATATAAATAATATATAAATATAGATTTTTTTTAACTGCTCCTTCTTTTTTTGATGTATTGGTTACTTTTCCTCTCTTGATATGAAAGAAAGAAAATGTTCCTATCAGTATACTATCAAAGTATACATAATATTATATTAAGTATTAAAGAGTGTCTGCATTCATGGTCATCATTTATCCTGATGAAGGTCCTGAATGTGGACTGAAATGTCGATCTTTCTCTACATATAATATACATATTGGAAGGCCGTAAGTGCAGCCACTTTTCTACACTTGCTTTTAATCGGCTGTGGACTGGCACCAATAATATATATTATGTGCATATTTCAAAGTACACTAAACGGCCCATTTTCACACTTTTTTGGTTGATATGATTTGTTTTTCAAAATGGGTTTTGATACTGAAGTCCTGTGAGCTAAACAGACATATAGCTGGAATTTGTGATTCTGAAAAAAAACATTATTTTCTGGAAAATGTTTTGGCTCAACCAAATTTTCTCACCATGCAAAATCTCTCAATTGATATTAAATTATTTTCATCAATTAATAATAATACCATAGAATATATTGTCAAAATATGAAATTGGATTTAACCCTTAATTGAAAAGATGTTAATGGGATAAAGTAAATGAAGTAGACTACCGATAGCTATTCCCCCCACCCACACAGTTATCAGTCTACCCATGAAGAACACAGGCCACTGATAAAGTAAGGGTATGGTAATAGAAGGAAAAGAAGGGAATTCTCTGAATTCCAGAAATAAAAAAGGATAAATATACTTGCAGAGAATACATGTAGAGAACAATTGACAAGGAGATGAGGATTTGATAAATACGGCAGAACTAAAATATGAGATCATAGGAGCTGATGGAAGCTAATATATCACACTGACCTTTCCATAAAATGTGAAATGCAGTATCAATTATAAATATGTCAACCTTGTGAGGAGTGACAGTAGCAGTCAGAGAGTGAGTGGTCAAACATCTAAGCTTTAGTGTTGATTGGCTTCTCTACAATGTATTCAAAGTGTTTTTCTTCCTTTCTTCATGAGACTCATTGAAAATCATAATCCCAAAAATAATCACTTCACAAAAGAAGTGTCTTCTTAGAAACATAAAATGTGACGGCAGATAAGAACCATTCAGCCCATCTAGTCTGCCCAATGTTCTAAATACATCCATTAGTCCCTGGCCTTATCTTATAGCTAGGATACCTTACGCCTATCCCACGCATGCTTAAACTCCTTCACTATGTTAACCTCTACCACTTCATGCATCCACTACCCTCTCAGTAAAGTAATACTTCCTGATATTATTTTGAAACCTTTGTCCCCCTATGTCCTCTTGTTGTGGTAGTTTTTCTTCTTTTAAATATACAGTCTCCTCCTTTACTGTGTTGATTCCCTTTATGTATTTATGTATCATATTCCCCCTGTCTCGTCTTTCCTCCAGGCTATACATGTTTATAACCTTTAACCTTTCCTTCAGATGTTCCCACAGCCTATATTTAGATTTGTATGGCTATAAATAAAGAGTTGATCTATTCTAGAAGAAGATTCATCAAACTATTTAAATCAGCAGCTAATTACGATATAGACAAAACAGCCAGTACAAATACACGCATTAATTATAAAAAAGTAATACAAATTAGTGTTTGTGCTAGATATACCAGTCAATGAGAATCAAACAAAACCCAAAAGTGTCACCAACAGAAAAAGTGGCCAAGTGGAGGAGTCACCATAGAAATCAATGAAATGTGATTTGGAAAGGTACAGGTCAAAAGTCTTATATAGGCAATGAATATAACATTAAGGGCCCATATAACACATTTTCCAAACATGTTTAACATTTACATTGTTTACACTTCAGAAGTATTTTATTTCAAATTTTTTTATATTGATAAAAGGCGAAAACACTTATATACAACATTACAAATACTAATACTTACGTGTGTAATATGATATTTACAATATATCTAAAATAAAATTTCAATACAATTATTTACTAATGGCAAAGTTTGCAAGCATTTAAACAAATATTTAGAGCATCATATCTATCTTGGCTGGACTCTACCCTTTCCACTTTTAATTTTGTGTGTAGCCCTTTACCACTCTTTGCAGCAGTATACTAAGGAAAGTTTAACCCTCTTGGTTTCACATAAAAAAATGCAGTGGGCAAAAATATAAAACTTAAAAATGAAATATAAAATAAAATAATTTTAAAAAAGAACTGTTAAATTATAAAAAATATTAGTGAAGCAGTCACAGAGACATATTGACAAAACAAAAGCACACCAAATAAATAAAGAAATAAAGAGTCATGATAAGACATAAGTAAGCCGCAAACTAACATGTAGTTAAGCAAGCAACTCAGACATACTGACAAAACAAAAGTACACACAAAAACACCAGAAAGATATTGATGATGAAAAGAATAAAAATGATAAAATGAAGCAAATAGAGAGGAGGAAATAAAAGCAGGGGAAAAGGTAAAATGATGAGTGAAAGAGGACACATAAATAATCAACCCCCACTCTCCCCCAAGTAAAACAAGAAGCAAAAAAGAGAGATAGTAATACATAATAAAAAAGTGAGAATAGCTTTTTAGAGCCTCTGGAAAATGATTATATATGGTCTTTATTATGAGTTCAAATACACAATCAATGTACATTGAAGGTAAGGCTCTCCTCCCTAATCTGCTGAGTAACATAATAACATAGTAATTTATGTTTAGTGATGTCCCGAACGGTCCCCAATATAGTAAAATATTGTGATGTGTGTGACCATTGAAAAGAAAGAAACCCTAACATCTGTTTTACATGAGTCATCAGAATTTAAATGCTAAAAGATCAATAATGTAATAACATGTTATAACCAACCAAACCTTAAAAAGCCTGTATCAAAATGTCCCTCTGGATTAAAGGTTGAGGAGCTGTATAGAGCTGCAAATGCAAAACAAAAAGAACATTTCATATAAGCAAAAGGGTGTTAGGGACCAGATGGTAAACCTTAAGGAGTTATAAATGCGGTCCTTAAGGGACAAAAATCAAGAAAAACTAGCAGTCATGCAAAAGTTGAAGGAATTAAAAAAAACAAAAACTAGTTGATGTTAACATTGTCCTAAGTCTTTAGCTTGATAAAGACCTGGGTACAGGTCAAAACGTTGCAGATCCATTAAAGCTGCTTTAAACGTATCACAGTGAGTGCCCGAGATTTTAATCTTTGATATATGTTCTATGGGGTATGCTGACCTGTGATTTTTATGATTGAGTGCAACCCTTTTTTTCTTTTTTGGTACCTAACAGAGACCTATGAGTGGCACCCTTTTAATCTCTCAACTGCTATGCAGAGACATGGAGGGATACTTAATTCAGATAGAAGCCCAACAAATAGCTCCTACACCATACTCCACCCCATGTCCAGTAAGGGTAGGTTATTAATACCATACATAGTGCACTACACATATCCGGGTACAGTATACTAGGAATGCATACAGAAAAATACTTATTTTAAAGTCTAGTGTTAGGCATACAAACATATACTCCTAACGCTAGAGTTTTATGTCAACTATATGAATTATTGGCATTCTTATGTCCATTAAATAAACCATTGTATTCATCTTTATTCCACCAGTGTTCCAGTCTCACTTGGCTTCCACTGTTTTAGATGATCAATCTTGATGGTCTCAGCCAAGCCACAGCTACCCCATAGGGATGCATTGGTAGGCTAGTAAGCATATGCGATAATCACCTCACTGCACCATTCCTCTTCCTCTCACAGAGATGCATTGAGTGAATGCATCTCTAAAGGGAGCAATCAGTGTCTACATGCAACGTGTGGAGATGCTGAACAATGAACCTAGGAAGCACCTTTTGTGGCTGTCTGAGTGACAGCCACTACAGGTGACATTAGTCTGTAGTGTAAACACTGCCTTTCCTCAGTCTGCAGGTATAGACTCTTTGCCTTAGAACCACTAGATTAAGTTGCAATGATTCTTATGCCAAGTGTTTCCCTTTAAAGTTCTGACTGACAATAGCATTACTATGCACCATATTGAGATCTCAGCAGGGACCCACCGAAGGGCAGGCTATTTGAGCTGTTGTCCGTTCTCAGTACTCTCTTGTGCCTTGTTTTTTTGTTATTTTGGCAGTAGTATTGACCTCTTTTCACTTGTTGAGGCAACTTATTTTGTAATATGCAATTTGTATCCAATATACAAATTCTCTATATTCTCTAACATTGCCTGTTAAAACCTATCATTAGTAAAAAAAATGTAAAAAAAGTATTTTTTAAAAGCTTTTGATAACTCTTAAGATAAGAGTAGAAACCAGGAAAAACACACATCATTTTAGTAAAGACAACATAATTATTTGTAAAAACATCTTGGGGAAAAAAAAATGAAAATTACTTTCACAGATAGTGGACTAGCACAAATCCATATCTATTTTAGTTTTGATTTCTCTCTGCAAATGCAAAACTTTATATGTGTTTTTTCATCCATGCAGAACAAAATGAATGCATTATTTAGAATGTGCTTTGTGAGAAGCTGTAATTCATCTTAAAAATTTGGTAGGCTATTAAATAAATAATAACAGTTTCCTTTTGACTCAACATTTCTTATTGTATGAGGATTACTGAAAAAAAAGCCTATGAAAGAAATAATATCCTGGCATAATGTATCCTAACCAAGTACTCGTTTTTAGGTTATTTAAGGGCAGTAAAAGGAGATACTGACATTGATGACCACTTACAGTAATAATTTGTTACAATGCTGAAATATGCACTTCTCGGTTTAGCTTTCTACTGCACTTTGAAAAGTGAAAGTTGGTAAACAGCATCTGTTCCTAAAGCAGAAGGAAAACACCTACGGATTTTATGATTTATGAGCATCTCATATTGGTTATCCATCTGAAAAATTGACCATCTTTTCTGTTGATCGAGTAGTGTAGCTACACTGTTATGTATATGCAAGCAAGGCATTCACTATAACATTTAAATCTGTATTCACCAGCCTATATTATAAGACATTGATCATTTGAGATCATAGGATATAGACTTAGTCATCATTTGAGATTTTAATGATTGAAGATGTACTAATATAGAAAGTGTTATACCAGGAAAAATGCATAAAATGAACGTATTCAAAAATATAATCTATAGACCATGCACAATTCAGATCAGTCATACTAAAAACACGCATGGAGAGCTGCACAAGCATTTTAATATTCTGTGCCATAATAAAATGTATCTTTTCAAAATCAAAATACTTTATAAAACATTATCTCTTTTAAGTGCATGGTATTTGTTTGAGAGTCCATAGACTAGATTTCATGTGATAACTGTGCAAATGTATTGGATTATTTCAGAAATTAGACTTTGTTTGGTTCTAGGGGGATAAGATTGGGGAAGAGTTACCTTTCATGAATAGGAAATTGAGTCCCAGATTGTGACAAATTACAATGCAATTACTAGACTTGTGCATAATGAAAAAAAAAATGATTTGTCAAAAAAATAAATAAAGATGTTTCAGGTGATTCTGGTTTGGTCCACGTGATATTTCAGTTTGGACGAATTTCGTGTATGTGATCATTTTGGGAAAAAATGTTTCTGACAAGTCAAAATGGTGCAAAAATTTAATGTATAAATATTACATATATATTATGCAGTGCAATGATAGGCGAGCGGATCACAAATCAAGTGATCACTGATAGAGGGAAAAAAAGGTAGCAATTAAAAATCTATATTCTTATATTATATATTTATTGAATATACAATCTATAAGCATAGATTTGTTTTATCACTATTGATTACATCTTATGCTGTGACTACAATCAACATTTAGTGGCTGTTTCCTAGCAATCATCTTATTATCTTATAAATCGTGGGGGTTTTTTTGGGTGGGGGGTTTGGAACCACAGACGGAATTCCATATCACAAAGCAAACAGAACATCTTGTTCATTGCCTGTTTTGTTTGTTCCATAATTAATATATATGGAGATTCCGAGTTATCGAATTTGGACTTATTGAATGTCGCCCAAAAATGTGGTAATTTGAAACTGTGACAGACCACCCGGTCACCAGGACTTCTACATGGCTACCAACCACAACCTCCCTCACTACAGTTATCCACTTCAGCCCATGCCTCCCAGCCTAGCTCCCCATTCCATCAGCCCTGAGTCATCACAGACTGGCAGTAAACACAGAGCTGCTGTGCTGCTGTGCAGCAGAGCTGCTGTGGTCTGGGTAAACTAGAGTCACCTATCAGAGTGCTATTTTAAGGGGTGATAGTCAAGGTGGTCTAGCATTGAACAGTACCAAGTACTCCATGTACTGATGGAAAACACCATCATTTTAGGTGACTGGGATTTCCCACCCTGCGCTGAACAGTATTGGATTGGAAGATTGTCGCAGCCCGGTCAAAATTTTACCTCCAGCTAACTCAGGCTAGACATCTTTGATCCAATTGCTTTTTGGACAGTGGGCACTCAGGAGAGAAATTTGCAGGGATGACATTTGTTTAGGAATGTGTGCAACAAAACCCAATTTGTATCATATAATTGTAAATTGGCTCTGAAGTGTCTGGCCACAAATCAAATTACCTGGCCAGGGACATACACCTAGGTGCCAGGTATGTCACAATATTGAGGACCTCCTGTTGAGAACCTAGGTATAAAAGTGTGCCATTCATTAAATAAAATCAGTTCTACTTCACCCTGTACTAAATCTTGTGTAGTGCTTGGGTGAACCAGCTATAATAATATATTATAAGCACCGAGCTATATACTCTAAGCTATAATCACTGAGAGAGTCCTTTGTGGTGACACTTGGATCCCCTGTGAGTAGGCCACCACAGAAACAAAATGCACAACATATCACATTTGATATATTCAAGAAGTTTACAATAATTTTGGAGAGCTTCATGGACAAAACTGCTTTTGTTGAACGACATTTGTAAATAAGACAGTATATAAGTGCTGTACCCGCTAAGCATTTTCTGAGGTTCAGTACTGAAAAGGTTTTTAAAAATTATATTTATAATAGTCACTCTTATTGCATTTACGAATAAAGTAAAGGTACTTCAGGATGTTATTGTGGATGTTTCAGGATGTTATCGCGTTGGCAACACCTTACATTAGAAATGGTAATGCTTGGTGGAACATAGAGGGTCTCACTGTGTACAGACTATAATCTCAATGCAGCAACCATAAGTACAGCTCCTAAGCTACTGAAGATTAGTGGAAGTTACATGCATGATAGCAACTGCTATTGACGGCTGCCTTCGTTAATTAAATCCCTCTGCTGATAATGATGTGCTTGAAAGGGCTGGGGAACCAATATGGTATCAGTAGCCAATAGTTGCAGCTGCTACTCAAAATGAAACCTCCACCAATTGTAACCAGTGTAGAACCTGCAAGCCTTTGTGCTGCATTCAGATTAAAAGAATCTTAATCACAACTCTACTTCTAACTCGTAAATTTAGCCTTGACACTAACCCTAGCTCTAAACCTAACCTTAACTTACAATAAATAAATACATGAATAAATGGATAAACTAAAATTAATTTCACTTGAGGTTCCAGAGAACTTCATTAGCCATTCAATTTTATACTTACATTTTATTATATTGTCTCTAAATCCCTTTGATGAAATTAGTTACCACTATGAATTATATATGTATATATGTATGTACATATTTTACCCATTTGCACTTTTGTTTTTAACTTCTACATTTTAATGAGTAAAAGCATCTGTATTCTCCATGGAGTGCAAATTCTGATAGAATTGAAAACTAAAGTTGCAGTTGTCTAGGAGCCAAGTTTTGTGAATTTGCTCTGGTGACTATTCTGATAAGGATCCCAATTTTGAGCTAAACAAACAGCTTTAGCTTCAGGGATAAGCTTAGCTGTGTCTTTGAAGCCTGAGAGCTCAGATAGAAAATATGCAATAGAGAGACCCCATTTTAAAACCACTACAGCTACCTTATAAGTGCTTTGTGCCACACAGTTCTTTATGAAAAAAAAGAAGAAAATGATCTGAATTATTTATTTCAACATTTTATTGCTGTCTTTGTAAACTATCTTAAAAGCTGGAGAGATAATGCTTTACATGATATAAAAAATAAAAAAAGGATGTTATTTTGTACCCAGATTTTCCAAAAATCTTAGTATCTCCAGTATTTTTGCTTGACAACATGAAGTATTTTATTAATTAGAGTGTGGTTCTATTTCAAATTCTGACATGCTTTACAGAAATATATTTTAGAAATGCTTAGTTTAGTCTTCGGGCTAAATAACAGAACTCTTGCCATGGTTGTGAAATTGACATTTGTTAAAACATATTGCTTCACTGTATCCGCTATAAAATTATATGCATTTTACTCTCTCTCGTAAAGGGACACTCAAAGCGCCCCATTTATTACATCTTAATGTTGCAATGTTGCTGATAGATTAGGACCCTTCACTCATACTATTTAAATTATGAGAGACAATAATGTTTATATTTGTCTGACACCATGTCTTCAGTGGTTGTTAGATAATCTCTAGATACATATTTTTCTTAAGACATTTAATTTTACAAAAACAAATCCTTACACATTTTGTTATCATGGAAAGGAAGATAACATTGAAGGCTCCTCAAGGGAGTTGCTGAAGGTGGGGCTGAGAGGAGCTGGTGCCCCTTGTTGGGACCTGAGAAGCCTTGGGTCTTATTGTTAGATAATTTTATAGTTAGTTTTAAGTAATATTGAGAGAAAAATTAACATCACCAATTATATAATCTGCAAAAGTATCATAATACTGCACCATATTTGGAGAGACTGACCATTAGCCCTAATTGTCTGGAACTGTTTTGGGCATGGTACCATGTGCACGATGGGTCAAAAATAAGACTTCCAGGAAATTCCTGAACCCCTGAACTTATCTGGGTGATTTTTGGATTTGTTGGTCACCCAGATCAGGGCTATCAGGGGATGTAACATTTTAATTTATTTTTAGGGTACTTTTGGGGTGTTTTTAAAAAGTGTTTTTTTTTCTGTGCTTGGAGATAACTGGATTAGAATTAGTACAGGTACTGATCCAATTATATCCCAAGCAGAAGGGAGGGATTGTATGCTATGTGTGGGAGTGTTGTGCATTTTAACTCGTTGTTATTGGTTTACAAGTTTGTGTCACAGTCCCCAACAAGGTCCATGTGGGTGTCACCCTTGCATGGGGACTTGCATAAAAGGCCAGTGTGGCTACCATTAAAACAGAATGCTTTACCCCTTCATCAAGTCTTGGCTCATGTTTGGGGGATTGGAGAACTACATTCACTCTGGGGATTGCTATATCACAATACTCCCCTGAGTATAATCACTAGCTCTTATAAGAGCTGTTCCTGCTACGCTCTCTGAACTAGGAGAGGTCTACCCAATGGAAGCTGGATCCTGGTCTTGGGTCAAGGGTGGGTGGAGGACGGCGAGACCCCAACCAAGTTGCGGTGGTTCATGGGGTTTACGGTGGTTATGGTGTTCCAGTGCAGTGCTTATCGTACTCACAGGTACTAGGAAGCAGCAATTGATGGAGGTACCCGGTCGGGGTGCCAGGTGGTCCGTCACAATATTGTTGTAACATTTAACATTATGCCAAAGACATAGAAATTAAGGCTATAATTAAATTAAAAAACATAAACATTTTACCTATTCATTTTTAAACAATATAGCTCACACATTGTTTTGATTAAGGGTTGGATTATCTTGGCATTGTGAGGGCTTACTTAACTATGGAAAAGCAATTTCCCATAGACTTCAAAGAAGTAATCGCTATTCAGTGAGCAAAGTAAATGCTTACCGTGCTTACAGAATCCAGCCCTTACTCATGATTTCTCTCCTATTAATCTATTAGCCTGTCTGGGAGGTTGCAAAATTTGAATTACTCCAATTAAATGCCTCATTATTTTCCTTAATTATAGTGCTAGTTAGTCTCATGGCCTTGTGCAATCTCCTTCCCCAAAAAATGATTTCCAGTGAGGTAATATAATAGAATGGGAGAAGAAGAATCAAAATGGATTGAGTGTAAAGGTTCAGGCACATATATCAGCTGTGTGCCCACAGTTACACTATGAAACAGAATTGATGGTCCAAGACACACCTTACAGGATTGCATTGTTACTTGCCAGGTCTATATATATATATATATTTTCAAAATAACCATCATAATAATAACTATAATAATAGTTGCACTATGCAATGATAACCTTTTTACTGGACTAACATAATATTTTTAAATACAAGCTTTCAAGTGTTTTACTCTCTTCATCAAGTCTGAAGCAATAATGATCATATTGATCAGTAATGCTTTGGTTCTGTTCATAGACATTGGATTTAAACTTAGTTCAACAGTTATTCACTGTCTTGGTAGGGTGTGCACATCTTGGGTGATTCATTGTGGGTCATTTCTTGAAGGAAAACAAGTAAAAATAGTGGAATTTTAGTTTCAAAACTGAAACAAATGTTAGGTTTATGGATTATTTCAAGAAATTTTTAGATTAATTGACTGCAACATTCACCTGAAATTTCAGCTCCTTAGTACTTCCTGTGGGGATTGTCCTAGCAGGGACCTTTCTCCACTAGATCCACAAGAGTATAATCAGGAACAAGAAATATCCCACCTCCTCCCCAGCAACTGGACGACACACAGTTCTGGGAGTACAACTGGCTTTATTCCTGCCACACACATCTTTTATTCATTGCCCCTAGCATGGGGTTTCTAAGTCAAAAATATAGAGTTTTTCTTCCCAGGATCCTCTGTGCCTGAGAGATAATTGTGTGAAAAAAGCTATAGCTTAATTATCTCTCAGGTAATATACAATAATTTAAAACACCCCAAAAATAAATTTTAATAACTTCAGAACCCCACCAAAGTCATATTACGGAATAGCTTGGATCTGAGCACACACTTTGCCGAAATATCATTGAGATCCCTTTATTGGTTCGGAGATGCCATTCGAATTAAGTTTTGACCAGTCGGCCACGAGGTGATGCCCCAAAACAGTCCCAGAGAAAACAAGGCAACGATCGGTCATCTTTTGGAGGTTCTCACACTAACACTGATGAATCCATTCACTGGCTGTTAGGATATGAATGCTCCCCCTGTTCGGTAGTTTATGCCTCCCGAACGGTGTTCTCCTAACTATTCGGGAAGTTGGATGGGCAGCGGTACAAGTTTCTAGGGTGTTTGCAGGATTGCATATCTGAAAACAGTTCCATGCTGTTGACGACCATGTACCGCTGCCCGCGTTCGGGAGACAAAATAGCCGCCAATTGTTTGTTCACATTCATTCAGTTATACGAACAGTGGCCAACCGGGAAAAAACTTGAACTAATAACCAATTTGTGGTTAACAGCCAGGGTTGGTTGATAATTTAAAGATGCAAACAAGGGGCAACACAGTGAGGGGGTTCGGTAAACGAACGGGGGTATGCGGACAGCCAAACAAAGAGAATAGAAGTATATTTGGGTTCTCCATTTCGCTACAGGGATATCTGAAGGAGCAGGTGTAAGTGAATATGCCATCTACACTTGAGCAGCTCAAGGAGACTATTTTAACGCTAGAGCCTCGAACATTACTAATGTTATGAACAATTCACTCAAAAGACCAGACTTTGCAAGGTGGCAAATAGATCTCATTTAAAAGATGTCATATCTGTACATAGGCAAACAAATTGAGAGGGATGTCAGGTGTCATAAATAGAAGAAGATGGGCCTGAGAGTGAAAGGTGCAGATTTTATAGATATTGTCCTTTCTTTATAGCCCTTTTGCCAAAATGACAGTGTACTCAGGTGTTTATCTCTGTCTCCTGTGTCAGAGCAAATGCGGTGATATCTGACAACCTGGCTGTAAATGAAAATAATCTCACATTCTGCACCATAAATAAAGACCTAATGTAGATTTTGGCTTTCTGACACACTACCAAAACTATCTTAATGTCTTATACATTAAGTTTTCAATTCTTCCACTTTACTTATTTTTGAGCAATATATATATATATATATATATATATATATATATATATACATATATATATATATAGATACACATATATGCATCTTTATATTTGTATGCCTTTCTGTGGTGTTTTTAAAGAGCATATTGACTCTTCTCTGTTTATTTTCTTGTTCTGGCTATTCTTAACCAATCAGGGACATATATTCGGTTATTTATTACACATGACTCCCCTCTCCTCTTCTCTAGCAACATCAGTTGTTTTACATATTAATGCTATCATATTGATCAGTATTGTTTTAGACCTGAGGAAGTTAGGAATTCTCTGGAAAAGCTGTTTTCCTTGCACTATAGGGTTAATAGGTACCCCCTCTCCCTCATGCCCCCCCCCCTTCAGCAACTTACCTTAATTCAGCGCGATGTCTGTCAGCGCTGGGTCAGGCTCCACCCATGCTCTTCCCCCGCCAATGTCAGCCAGCGGTGGAGACCTAATGCGCATGCGTGGCAATGCCCGTCTGCGCATTAGACCTCCCCATAGGAAATCATTATTCGATGCTTTCCTATCGGAAAAATCTGACGTTGGAGGTCCGTAAGGACCTCCAGCGTCAGATAACGGACCAAAAGTCTGTTAGGATTCCAGAAGTGCCCCCAGTGGCTGTCTGGCAGACAGCCACTGGGGGAAGACCTTGAGCTGCAATGTAAACTCTTAGTGCAACAGGGTCACAGCACCCAGACTACTTCAATAAGCTGAAGTGGTCTGGGTGCCTACAGTGTCCCTTTAAGTATTATGTTAGACCAATTAAAAAAGTATCATTGCACACTGCAATCAATACTCTGGTATTTTGGCTATGCACTTAAATATATGTGGTCACCATACCAAGATAGTGTATTTCTGTTGAGCACAACTTAAATCCAATATCTATTTATATTAGACAGTGATCCTCCAACTCAACAGGAAAGCAGCGGGTTGTATGCTATGAAAATATATATTTAAGTTTGATAAGTTGGGACACTGACATACAGTAAAATGTATATATTTTATTAACTATATTTTTTTCTAGATGTCTGGATGATGACAGGCCATTAAGGAGAGCACCCATTATTAACACACAGCTGGACTTCCGAACATTCAGTCAAGCTACAGATTTCAGGCAGCAGGAGGTAGAAAATATCAAAGAACCAAAGGAATAAGACAAACCAAGAGCTTCACATGAAACAGTTTCCACACGCTGCATTGCTTTGTAAAAATTGATTTTAGCAAAGTGCTGTAGAATATGAAAGGAACATGCTTCGATACGGTTCTCTTTTTAGAAGTTAATTTTGACCTAGGTTACGTTTGTGAAAGATTTACTGTTCATTCACAAATACTCCTTAAGTTTTATAAATCATTTGAAGAACATTCTCACCACCAAAGTAAGTACAGGCTTAGGAAGGAAAGCTTCTACAACAAAGACAACTGAAACCATTAACTCAAACCCATGCTTCCCACCACATAATCACTATGCCATTCTGTACACACATCTGATTGTCTCAGGTTGTATGGGATTATACTTTTACTCGTTAATGTGAGTGCATCTTTCTAAAATGTTTCAAATGTCATGATGCCTTACTTAATTACTGAATATTTAGTAAGTTGACTATTTATGAATCACAGACACTATGGCTAAGGCAGACATAACATAGACAAAATACACATGGCTGCATAGTACATATAAATAGATGTTATATCTGTGATGTGTATTTGAACAGAAAAGTAGAAAGATTGACATAAAGGCCCATCAGTGTGCCAACACGTGTGCAAAGCACTCAAAACCTCAGCACACTAGTGACAGAAAGTTGCCTGACCAAGACCACATCTGTGTTACCACAGCATCACAACACGACCCACCACCATTCTAAATGTAGCTGATCTGAGGTGATTTATAGTTAAGTGAGACCTGTTCTGGCACTTGTGCTCTATTGCTCTAATACTCAGGAGGCGATGGTGTCTGTGCCTTTTCTGGCTGCAACTGCTACTTTACGGTGCCTTGTGTGAGTAAAACTAGTGGAACACGCCAGACTCAAACACAGCAAAGGATGTGCACATCATGGAAATGTAGAAGCATGCATAGGCGTTTAGCACTCCCACTGGAGATAGTTAAGGCTCTAGAAGGCATAATGTCTGTGAGAGTGGGAGTAATGGGATTTTGTGGTGATATAACAGAGAAGGATATAAAATTGGAGGATTATGACATTGGAAATGAGGAGATAATTGTATTGTGAGACTGGAGGAAAATGACACGATTTCAGCTTGTTGGGGCAAGGCTCTCTTCACCTACAGTTACCGTATGTCAAATGTGTTTTGTCAGATTTAATTATTTGTCTTGGTTCATCTATTGTACAGCATATGTTGGTGCTGTATCAATAATTGTAATTGTAATGATAAATGAGCTCTCGCAATTTAGCCGACTGAACAACTAGAAAACACTCTACATGCGTTTCCCTAATATTTAGTTCATTCATCATTTTAAGTTTGAAATTAAATTGTAGGGAAAGAGTTTGTACATCGCTTTTTTTGTTTGCTCTGGGGCAGGGAAAAGGGGTGGGCACGAAAGATGACTTTGCTTTAACACTTCACCTGAGGTTATTTTACGTTCATATCTTGTTGATAGCTACTGTCCATGCTTCTAGGCATGCCTCCGGGGTAGAGCTCTGTTCATATAGTAGGGTTGATTCATAAAAGGAGGGGGTTTGGCTTTATAGGACTGTATCTATTTTATTTGTTAACAGACTGGCATTTTAACTACAGCCTCAAGGTGATTTATTGCTGTTTTAAGTTGAGGTCCGTCATACAGATTTTACATTTTTGAATTGACACAGTTTATTATTTACGGCTGTTAGTTTTTTTCCACAGAGTGTTTGTAGGAGGATTACAATGTTTCAAGCTTAGCTTGCATCATAATCCCAGAAGGTTATAAACCGATCCCATGAGTTATTAATTGTGACACATGATGTAGCTCTAAAGTTTAGATCTCTGACTGTTGTACATATGTAAAATATTTTTAGTCTAATTTTTTTCTTTAGTTTGGGTTTTAATGAATTCTAATAAAAACTAAGTTTTAGTCAAAATGCATTAGTGTGTCCTGGTTCAGTCTCTTACTATTTGTAATCACATCTGTAGGGGAACCTACTGTTATATTTCCTGAGACGTTAGGATAGTTTCCACTATGTATGCCAGGAGGGACAATTTTTATTTTTGTTTAACCTTTTTTTCTGGTCACCATGAATTTGTTGTCTTAATGAAAATGAATGAAAATTACCTTTCTAACAAATTTCCTCTTCCTCTGAATATGTTCTGCAAATATTTAGGAGTACATTCAAATAGATAACACTTAAAATATATTTTATGTATTTCTGAGTTGTAAAATTTCATATGATATTTTGGGTTTTGCGCAAAAGCTTTACAGTGTGGCAACGAATGACCCTGTTGCTTAGGTAGTTAAATAAATCTCTGATTAGGGAAGGTATGTTCAGAAACATGCACTACCAACCCACATAATACTTATTCTTCATAACTGAATGCAGAAAAAAAATGTTCAATTTCCTGCCCTTATGGAGAGAGCTTGCATATCTCTTCTCTATTCACTTCAACATATTTTGTTGAACAAGTAGCTGATGAAGAATTTTAAGCAAATAGTATAAAATAATATAACCCCATAGACTGCAATGATGGGTAGGAAAATTATCTATACTGTCTGTCCATATAAAAATCTCATTAGTTTTATGCGTAATATAGGCATATACAAGCCCAGATATGCAAAGCTTCAACTTCATGGATCTACCTTCAATTCTTAAAAGAAGAATATTCAATCATTACTTCTCAGTCTTTGCACGCCACCTTCAAATCATGCCCTTCTAATTAGTGAAAATGTTTCATTCTAGAACCTTATTTAGTCCATTTAAATATTTGAAGGTTTATGTAATTTCTTCTTCTGCCCTTCTGTCCTTCAAAGTATACATATTAATGTGCTGAAGCATATACTGCAGTTTTTTCACTAAGACCGTGCACCATTTTAGTGACCCTTCTTTGAATGCCCTCTAAATAATACATATCCTTTTGAAGGCATTGTTCTATGTTCGTAGCAGAATAAGGCAATGCAAATTCAAATGAGTGATTAAAATATCATGAAAACTGCTTAGCTAGTTAAAACAGCTGCAATATGCTTTTAACTCTTAATGTAAAATTTCCTAGTTTACACATAGCTGTGCATTTGTTATTAAACATTTTTAAGGGGACACTGAAGGCTCATTATATTGGTTATAATGCCTTTAATCTCTTGGCACTGTCCCTCCATGCAGATTTCAGGCAGCAGGAGGTAGAAAATATCAAAGAACCAAAGGCGGTAAAAAAGTGTCCCTGACCACCCACACTCCAGCCCTTACTGGAGGTGTGGCTGAGGCAGATATTACACACTTCATTCTAGCCATTCCAATTCAAACCAGCAATGAGCACTTTGATAGAGTGAAAGTGATTAGATGACAGTCTCCGCCAATCACAGTCACCCATTGCTGCACATGCTAATACTTCCTCCATGGCTCAAGCATCACTTGGGCAATGGGCTGCCTCTCTCTGGCAATAAAATATTAAAAGCAGTTTAAATCTGAATAGGAGAACAGCATCTATGACTAGTACAGAACTTATAACCACTTCAATGAAAAAAAGCAGTTACAGTACCTAAGGTACACCTTTAATTTACTTACTATATAGAAAATAAACAGAAGAAAATATTTGTGCAAGTAGTTTTCCTACCTAGTTTTCAGCCACAGTACATATAATTAACATTAGACATTCTTGATATAATATTGTACATAAATGAAAAAAAAAAAGGAAAAAGATTTCCAGCTGTGGCATTCATACGCTGCATGAACACATTTTCACATAATGCACACAACACATTCCAGAGATGAATAAAAACATAATTATATGCATGAGAAAATGTACCTTTTGCCTAGAGATGCGCCAATCGCATGTTCACAACATCAAGCTGCATGGGGCATTTTTAAAAGAAGCACTTACTGCTGTTTTACTGCGTCCCCTCAGAAGGAATATAATGAGGCATTGGTCAAATTCTGCATGCAAGATGCTCTCCAGCAGATATACTAACTTAGTGGAAAACTACTTTTTCCCTCAATATATATATGTAAATATATTTTTTTTTAATTTAAGAAAAACTTTATTTGCCACAACATTATTGATTTATTATACACTTTTTTTTATTGTGTTTCTTAAGTATTTGTTTAGGCATAGTTAGTAATTGGATGTTTTTATAATGCAGTGGTTTTTATTATTGCAACAATAAAAAAAGATACACAATGAATGAATCAAAAGTAATAAAAAAAATTGAATTTGTGTCCATTAAAGGAACAGTCCACATACCATACCCACTACAGCCTGCAGCAGTAGTGGTCATGGCGCCATAAGTACCCTGGCATCAATTCCACCATAATCTGTGTAATACTTTTAGCAAGGATTGAAACTACATGAATCATTCCAGGTGTCTGTATTGCTTTCAGTCTTTTTGAGTAGGAGACACCACATTTTTTGATATTGTGGGTATTCATTGGCTGAGAGTGTCACCCGAGCACTATAATCTAATACATGAATTCAGAAGCAGTGCAGACACCAAGCAGGTCACAGGTAATTGACAAATTTTGCTAACATGGTTTATAGCGCGATAGGACTGTTGTGGTTATGATGCTTGGAGTGTTCCATTAATTTAACAGATTACCAAAACATTAAACAGAAAAAACACTAATGTTTGGAACTAACATTTTTAGATCAAAGTAGAGTGTAAACCTCACAAGGATCTTCTATATTGGGTTTACATAAATAGTAAATCTCTAATTTATCCAATAGTGGGAACTATATGAAGGAAGCTAAAGGAGTTTTATACAAAAGTGTGAAAAATTCGTAAAATTATATTAAGGGAAACAATAGCAGACTCTGCCTTTCCAATGTACTGCTCCCTAAAATAATGTCCAAGAATGGTGTGAGCAGTTAATAATTGAGTTTGTTGTCCTTAATGCATCCTATACCAGAAGAGGGAGCAGGGTACTGATCATCAAACTGTCTCCATCTCCCTGCATGTGACAAATGACATCATACTGTATATTTATATATATATATATATATATAGGTATACAGTTAAATTGGTGTTTACTTCCTACCACTATAATTTGCTGATCTAAGACTAGCATAATAGATTTAGCTTACTTCATTTAAAAAAAATATTTAATTTGAATTCAAATACTGATTTTGCATACATATATTTTAACTAAATTATGTTATATCACTATTTCAAGGAAATTCTTTGTTATGAATAACTTTTATTGCTGTTGCAGAGTGTAACTGTTTAAAAAAAAGTCTTCTATCATCAAAAGCTGATCTGTTTTCAATTATTTATAGTTGCATTTAGTTACAGCAACTGTCAACAAGACGTACTTCTGTGAGTACCGTTAGATCATAACACATCGAGATGTTTTAATCAGGAGGGATGGGAGAGGTGGTTTCAGTTGAAATCAAAGCTCCTTCTTATTGTAACTAAGTTGGACGTGGCAAAAACAAATACTTCCCAGATTGAACACATTCATTTTTAAATGAATAGGTTTTTTTGGAATCTGCATATTAAAAGGGATATGCCATTAAGATTTCAAAGAAAACATACTTTTATTTTCATTTGACATGAGTATGCTTATTTTTAGTGCACGATCAGCAAGTTATTTTTCATGGTACTAAAGAGGCCATTTACTGCAATAAGGTTTTGGCTGTCAAGTTCTTTTTTACTGTCAACATTTGGGACATGTAAAAAATAGAGCATAAACCCAGAAAACTAACAAGGATAAACAATAATGTAAAGTTAACTGCTTATTCTCCAAGAAGTATGCATGGACTAAAGAATTTCTATTTTTTTAATTCAGCTTATTTTGGCCAATACGTGAAATTCTTTGGTCAGTGTCCACTTATTCATGATGGTTTACTTAATATCTGAGTTGAATATGTAAAGAAATCACAGAAAAAAAAACTTCAAAAAGTTTATTCACTAGGCAGTTGAGTTAAAGTAAACAGACAACAGACATACGTTAGGCATCAATACTCAAGTTCAAAAAATATCTTTAAATTAGATCTATAGTCCCAAAAATAACAACCAGGAAGACACTAGAGTGTATTTGCTGTTTGATAAGACAACTGCGCCCAGGACAATTCATTCAGATGAAGTGATCTGGGTGACTTTAGTGGTCCATAAACTAGTCCGCTGGTGATTTCCACCAATTCAGCTATATTAGCTTTTATTGAGAAAGAATGATGGCAACTCACTGAAAACTTACTGTTTAGTGAAAAAAAGATTACGGCAGAACTATTGCATAAGCAGTTTATAATTTATCAGTGAATATTTTTGTACAATTTTACCCAGCAGCATGTTCATTATCAGTGCATATATTTTCAATGTATAATCTTAGCGTCTTACGGTCAATCTTTTGCAGTGTAAAATATATATGCTTTAAGGTGAGATTTTTTAAGTGTTGTTTTATGCAAATCGTGATTAAAGGAAAATCTTTTGCATATAGCTTCACATAATATTAGATAATTCCGACCCATCTTGGGAAAGACGTTCACTTTACTGGTATATTTTGAAAAATGATTGTAGTCATACTGAATCAAGTTTACCATCTGTTATATTTAGCAATATGGCTCAATTCAAGGATTATGGATACAACATCCCATGCAAAGTTGTATTTCCAAGCTGTTCTTGTCAACAATAAACCCATTGTAATGATGCATTTTAATATCAATCAGACTAAGTAAAGAGTGACAAAGTCTACATATGGATGACAAGCTGTTTTTTTTAGTAAATATTTTTACATTTTGACAACGCAGGCTTATGATCCAAATTACAGAGAGTCTAATTCTGTTACATGTAAGAAATATATATATATATATATATATATATATTTTTCTGGATACATAATGCATAATTTGAGGGGGTAAAAGTAAAAATAAAATGTGTTATACATTGCTAAAATCGGATTCTATTAATCTATTCTCGTAGTGTGAGATTTTACATCAGATACAATACATGATTTGAATTATAAAAAGATAAAACATCTGAAAAAAAAAACCCAGATGTATAAAATAACATGAGTCAGCCAGTTAGAAGCAAATACTTTTAAGGAAAACAGCAGGTTTAACATCCTAAAATATGCATTCAAGGGCATGGCTTGGAGCTCGAGCTGCACGGTAGCATGTCGGAGTAGCTCCCACCGAACGAGAGATACAGAGCGATAAATAACCAGACTGTTGAGCATACTAGCAGTCAGAACACACAGCAATTACTGTGAGAATGTCACAGAGGCAGAAAACCAAATCTGCTAAGGCGGAAAAAGTGTCCTTCTTCCTCCCCAAGGAGACGAACCCTAAACCGCGGGAAAACCTCGCTCACTATCGCCATCGGCCTCCCCAGGGTGCGTTGCTGAAAAGCAGCCCTTAACAGTACCGCGCATGAGGGCTATGATGGCTGAACTCTCAGACACCATTCAAATCGCAAATGCAAACCCTGACAGTGGAGTTCTGGAAGGACATCAAGGACATCGGAAACCGCACTGTGCACTTAGAAACCAAAATGGATGAATTCTCAGTTGCACACAATAGTCTGGCTGACAAATTACAAGAACTAGATGACATTATAGAGGCGCACAGAATTAAACTGGCAGACATGGAGGACAGATCCAGGAGGAATAATCTCTGGTTCAGGGTATACTTGAATCGCTTACAAATGCCGACTTGGTTAACTTCCTCCAGGGCTTATTCCTACAGTTAGCCCTGAAACTGCATCTGGACCAGTTGCTCATAGCCAGAGCACACCGCCTCAGGAAATCTAAACATCTAGGGATTTCATAGCAAGGATACACTTTTTCCACGCTAAAGAATGCATTCTTCGGGCAAGCAAAAAAAAAATATGCCGAAAAAATACCATAACATCAAGATTTTATCTGACTTATCAGCGGAGACTTCTCAGTTTTGTAAGTCCTTAATGCCGAATATTACAGTTAGTGTACCACCAGGACTCTCTGCACTCCATCACTACCCCAACACAGGGCCAGCAACAGCTCCAAGACTAGGGTATTCCACTAGCTGAACCAACAAGCTCCAACCCGGCAAAGATCCCCAGACTGGCCCAGGACTGGTCTACTCGTTGATGCAGCCTACTGTCCACGGTGAATCGGTACATGTTAGGCAACAAAACACACTAGCACACCATACAAGGTCACACGTTATATTTATTGTTAGTTAACATGTTTATTCTCTGATATTGATAATCATGCAATGCACTCTTGGTCAGGTTTAGCTAAGTTTTCAGCTACACCATCCCAAAGGGTTTTCCCTAATGTTATGCGAGCCAACACCTCGGCTAGTTATGGCCCATTAGAAATGTGGTTGAACACTAGGGGACACGGAACAGAGATATCCCTGCTGGACTATTACATGAACGTTAAGTTATGACCATAATTATTTATTTATAAAATATTTTACCAGGATGGATACATTGAGATTTCTCTCTGTTCTGTTACTACACACCACAGGTTAATTGCAAAGTTTAAAATTCATCAACACGCTCTTGTATGCAATCGACAGTGAGAATTCCTCTACAATGGAGTGTCTCGTGGTCACGGCCCCTAGTAGCTGTGTTCAACCCCCCCATTGGCACAGCCAGGCTCAATCTCTATGATCCATTTAGGGCCAAATACCCTTGTTTTCCCCTGGAGTTGGTTGCTGTGGTCCAGTCTTCTTTTCTCCTTTCCCTATGGGTCTCACTTTCTTGCAGAGTACATACCCTAAGTTACATAGTCTCCCCATCCTACAGTGTGATAAGCATTCATGTGTGTCTTAAATGTTTTACTGAAGGTGAGCACAGGCCAGCGTTCCAACCTGTTATCGTACTGTAATGAGAATCATGTCCTATAACATCAAGGGGCTTAATTACGCTGGTAAACTCTGGCTTCTGCTGCAAGACCTCAAGAAACACTCCGTATCCATTGCATGCATCCAAGAAATGCATTTTAAAAAAACCTAACGTGCCAACCATCTTCACCAAAACATTCCCTATACAATAGCATGCTCTATCAGATTTCAAAACGAATGGGGTTTCCATCTTCAACTTTATTCAATCCCCCTCTCTAGACACTAAAGCCACTCTGATGGACAGGAGGAAAAAAAGCATCCATACCATCTGTAAAACACTAGCCCACACCATGTCCCTGTACAACCTCCACAATAGCTGGAGAATACTAAACCCCACAGACCGGGAATACTCTTTTTACTCCAGAGTTCACAATACCTACACCTGCATTGACACGTTCTATATAGACAACACAACATTACAAAACTGACAAAGTGTAAAATTGGAGATATTTGGTCTGATCATGGCCCAGTGTTTCTTGACTTATATGACACGTTCATATTTCAGGTAAAAGGCACCTGGAGACTGTATGAATCCCTCCTTCAGGATAAATTGTTTGGAGAGCAAATAAGGAAAGACCTCTAAGAGTATTTTCTCACTAATACCCCTGGGGACGTATCAGATTTGACGGTGTGGTCTGTCCACAAAGTGGTGATGAGGGGAAGATTCATTAGGCGATCAGCATTCATAAAACATCACCACCAATCCAGTTTACTGGAATGCCACAAACAGATAGCGTTGGTTACAGCCCAAAATAAACAAATGCCCACATCAGACCCAGCCTCCAAACTTGACAAACTGTACAAGGACCTCACTGCTCTTAATGCTCAAAAAACGAAATACTTCCTACACAGATTGTGTGCAACCACGTATCACAACAGTGGAAAGGCGTCCAAATATCTCACCGCCAGACTTATGGCACAACAAGCAGCCACCAGAATCCCCTACCTGATGGGAAGGGATGGTGGCAAGATCATGAATCCCATTGATATAGTCCAAGAATTTGCTCATTTGCTCAGCATGAGTGAGGGGGTCACAGTCCCTGAGGCCAACTCCATTCAAAGCTATCTAAACCAGTTAGACCTCCCTGAAATAGGCCAGGATCATGCCGACACCTTGCTACAACTAATCACACTCCAAGAAGTTCTTAAAGTAATCCATAGCCTTCTAGTCAAATTGGAAAAAAATATATACATTCAACACTGACAATATTAAAATGATTATAGTAGGGTACATTGACACAGGCTCACAAATTAAATATGTATTATAAAATAGAAAAAACGATAAAACTAATTGACTTGTGTTTATTCTAAGATGCTTATAAAAGTTTTTTTAAATTATTTCCTGATACAGTGTGCTCAGTAGTATTAACAATGACAATAAACACGTTCTTAAAATACTATACACTATAAGTGAGAAGATAAAACAGCATGAGCAGAAAATATGCTGTTATTGGTGGTTAGAACCCTTAAATGATATTTATTATGTCTACTAGTAAAATGTTTCACTTTTTGCTTCATTAAGTATTACAGATCAGTTTTGTTCATGCAGGTGCTTTATCTCAATGGTAATTCTTCATGTGCAGGATATCGTTAACAGAGATGCCAGTTTAGGTCATTTTTCAAGAAAAGTGCCATTCTGTGGCAAATTGCTACTACACAGTGAAAGCTATTGATTTCTACAAAAAGTGATCCACATTTAGATATTTGCAAAATAGCATGTGCTAGACCTAGATTGGTAAATCATTGGGGACAGAAATAACTTTTAAACTCTAGATTCTGAGGTTGATGCTAAGGTACATTCAATGACCTAATTTAAAACATACAGCGGGGTGAAACCACATTAGAGAAAATTGTTTTCTGGTATCAGTGACACACTCTGGTAGCTAAATAAATTTGAAGAATTATTTTATTTTTGTAAGCCATGCTCAGATATGCAAAATATGTTTACAATCAACATGTTATAAATGAAGAGCATATAAAGTGGTCCTAAATGTATTTGTATTTTTGAAATAAGCATAATTGCCATAGGGCATTTTGGGGTCCCTTACACAGTTTAAGGTCTGAGCCCCTAGGGCCTTCCCTGAGTGGGCCCACAGGGACAGCCCCAAGTTCACCTACAGGGCCTGCCGCCATCTCGTAGTCACTTGGAGCTGTTGTAGAAAATGTAGTATAGGCTTGTAAGATCTTTGATTTTCCATCTCCATGCATATATTTGCAGTATGGGGGTTGGGTGTCTTGTCTGTATCCCCCGTGATCGTGACAATGGAAATAACTATAACAATATAAAATGAGCATGTAGCATTGTGGTGCCCAAATACTCATTAGTGACAGACATCAAACCCAGGTAAACTATTTCACTACCAAGCTTTACTTTGATAACAAGAACTCAACTCTTCCAATCCTTCATTGTTACTTTCTTCAGCCATTATTGGTTCACATATATGTTGACTAAGTTCTGTTGGAATTTTTTAGCACAAATGATATGTTTTTGATTTTGTTTGTTCCTTCATTGATGTGCCTACCGTGTTGAACCTGTGTATTCTCTACTATTGCTACTGACTTTGGTGGGGGGGGGAGGGTGGTCTCCCACCAGAGTGTGTCAGGCTAGGCATAAGATTACTGCTTAATTTCCAGAGAGTGCCACACCACATTACAAAATATGATCATTTACTCATTTAAAACATTATCATATGTTATATAAAACTGTATCTCTGGAAACTTATGTCAGGCAACATAAGACAATTATGTAAAATAAGTTTTAGCATAGATTATTTCACAGTAGAGGAAAGGTTTTGAAGAAATCCTACCCAGCAATGGGATCAACTGCAATAGCCTTTGGGTTATGAAGATCAAGATCTACCAATGTAACGCATACTGTCCCATTTTTGTTGCATGTAAATATTCTGTCATTGCCATGATCCACAAAGTAAAAATTTCCCGTTAGCCAATCAACTGCCATTTGCTGAACATCTGTAAAAAAACAACAACAAAATAAAACATAATTTGCAAATCACTCTCTATTTAGCTAGAAACTGATTTACTAGGAAAAATACGAATATTTTTATCTTACTTTAAAGTACTTAATTGAGTTAACGTATAGTACACAAATACATTGATCAGTCATAACATTAAAACCACTGACAGGTTGAGTGAATAACATTGAGTATATTGTTTAGTGGCACGTGTCAAGGGGTGGGACATATTAGGCAGCAAGTGAACAGTCAGTTCTTGAAACTCATGTGTTGGAAGCAGGAAAAAAGGACACGTGAAAAGATCAGAGTGACTCTGACAAGGACCAAATAGTGATGGCAAGATAACTGGGTCAAACAGCTCCAAAATGGCAAGTCTAGTGCGAGGGGCCTGGTATGCAGTGGTTAGTAACTACCAAAAGTGGTGCAAGAAAGGATAACCAGTACACCTGCATCAGGGTCAAGGGTGCCCAAAGCTCATAGATCCATGTGTGGAACAAAGGCTAGCCCATCTGGTCCGATCACACAGAAGAGCTACTTTGGCTTAAATTGCTGAAAAACTTAAATGCTGGTCAAGATAGAATGGTGTCAGAACACACAGGACACCACATTTTGCTGTGTATATGGCTGCATATCCACAAACAGGTCTTAGTCCCCCCTGTCCACCGATAAAAGTGCCTTCAATGGGGACGTGAGCATCCAAACTAGACCATGGAGCAATAGAAGAAGGTTGCCTGGTCTGATGAATCATGTTTTCATTTAGACCAGGTGGATGGTTATTTAACTGGGGAACATATGGCAGCAAGATGCACTAAAAGCAGACAGGTCGGTGGAGGCAGTGTTATGCTCTGTGAAGTGTTCTCCTGGGAGACCTTGGGTCCTGGCATTTATGTGGACGTAGCTTTGACACATACCACCTATCTAGAGATTGTTTCAGACCACAAACACCCCTTCATGGCAATGGTATTCACTGGTGACAGTGGCCTCTTTCAGCAGGTTAATGCAGCCTGCCACTCTGAAAAAGATATTCAGGGATGGTTTTAGGAACATGACAAAGAGTTCAAAGTGTCGCCTTGGAGTACAAATTATACAGACCTCAATTTGATTTAGTATCTTTTGGATATGCTGGAACAACACATGCTGTTACTACTTGCAGGACTTAGAGGATCTGCTGCTAATGTCTTGTTGCCAGATACCACAGGACACATTCAGATGTCCATGCCTCAATGCATCGGAGCAGTTTAGTCAGCATGATGGGGACCTACATGATTAGGTATGTGGTTTTATTGTTGTGACTGAGCAGTGTAGATAGAAAGAAACACAAATACATACAGGAAGACTGCTAAATAATAATAGACAATATATTGTTAAGCTTACACACTCCATTAATGGCATACATATAGCAGAGTGTTTATGGAGGTAGGAAAGTCATTGTTTCATATCTGATACCATCCGTTTGCATCAAAGATGTATCACCTACTAGGGTGTGTTAATGTAATAATGTATTACTACTCACTACATTAAGAGGTTACTCCAACCAAAAAACAGTATTTTCACAAAATACTGTTCCAATTAGAGTAAACCTCACTGGCATAGGACCTCCAAAAAATAAAGATAGAAATGAGTATAAACTTATCTTTGATCCAGAAATAAGGCCAAGTTCTACCAGCAACCTGATCCTCCTCCAATGACATCACTGCCTCTAACTGCAGGGGGAGGAATGTTCAGTGTAGAATGGCGGAGGGGAGGATTCGAGTGGCACAGAAGGGAAACTATGTCACAAGTAGTTACATACTATGCATGCTTATGACAGATGACGTTTATGCACAGAATTAACATTAGCCAACTCTGAACTTTCATTCTGGGTTGACTATTGACACTGTTGGAGGTTGTGTTATATCTCCAGCAGCAAAGAAAAGCTTAAACTCTGTATGTGCAGAATTTCAAACAGACTTTAAAAATATTACTTTACTTGATTTTCCCCTTTATTAATAAATTTAATCACTACTTCATGCAATGCTCAGGATAATTGAATTCATATAGAAAACATGAAAATAAAATAATAATAATATATATATATATATATATATACATATATATATATATATATATATATATCAAACACTCACTTAATTTTCACATACAGCTAGCAATTTTTAGTAATTATATTCACATATATTAAGGTTTGTTTTCAAAATGTTTTACACATGTAGATTTTTTTCTTTTCCAGTACCCAGGCAATACATAAACACAAACAGAGTGAGCCATTACATTCCTAATTTCTGTGTAAGTGAATTTCTTGCCTGTTGCCAAATGATTATAAAATTATAATAGCGTCCCTCTCGCCTGCCATCTGAACCAAACAATAAAAAAGGAGATTTATAGCTATACACAGCGATTACAATCTTTTCTTAACTGCATATTCTAAATGTGTCTCATAAATCTGCTCTGATTATAAATTAAAACTTTTTTTTTCCCTTGAAAGACAGGAGGTCCTTCCAGTGTTGATCTTAATGTAGAAAGCAAAATATCCCTTTATTAACAAAAACATCAAGCACAGAGAATTATGTGAATTACGCTGTTCAGGATAACACTACATGACCACTTAATCTTGCAATGCTTTGCTGATTCTAATTGCTCTTCCTGGGGCAAATGACACCATTGCCTTTTAACCCTTTTATCATGATACAAACTTATCCAATTTGCAATGATTTTTGTTATGATACTTAAATTTTTTAGACAATGCAATATGATAATATGTCTTAAAATATGCATTATTAATAAAATTTCTAGCCTTTTCAGTAACACATAGGGCTTATAAGTAAAGCTGGCAGAAAATGTCTTAATTATCATCCAAAAGTTAAAAATAACAGAGTTTTCTCTTCATTGAACATTTCTCATGAAAAGATATCTGTATATCATCTCTTCTGGTTGCATGCTTGAATATGTATGCATGGATGCATGTATATGGCATGTACCAGACTGTGCATGTTGTTTGGAGTACAAAGTACACCTCGATTAATACAGAGGTGTCATACCTATGTTGCACAATAATTTTTAAAGAGAAAAAGTAAAAAATATATAAAAACATGCAAAACCTAATGAAAAGCAATGTATTTCTTCCCCACTACTGCACAAAGAGTTAAGTCAAGCTTCCCCAAACTCCAGCCCTCTAGATGTTGCTGAACTACAACTCCCATGATTCCATGAATGAAATAGGCTGAGAATCATGGGAGTTGTAGTTCAGCAACATCTGGAGGGTCAGAGTTTAGTGAAGCCTGAGTTAAGTAATCAGAAAAGTGTAAATAAGCACATATATTGTCTTACATACAGTTTTCCGACTAAGAATAAGTTGCCTCACAAATTAGCTTGGCATTGAAACTTTTGTTCTTTGTTCAACTCCAAAGTGTTTTCTCTATGGGATATGATTTAAATTAGGAAGAAACATTTGACACATTTCTTAGTAGGGAATATTGTTATTCTTAAAGACATATCTAAAAGTAACTATTACTTCCAATAGTATTATATATCTCCATATCACAACGTTCTCTCTAATTTGCAACAAACAATCTGAGCAATTCTCTAAAATGAGTCAAAGTCTAACTCAATGTGATCTTATCTTTGTCAAATACCTTAGCGGGAAATATAACAATTGACAAAATAGCAATAAAAGGAATAAATTCACCATACCACCAACAATGGAAAGTGGTCACTATCAGGATGAATGGTGTAGATGCCAAACAAAGGCAGGGTACAAAACAAAATGAAAATAAAGAGTTGGAAGGAGAAGAGAGGATGTAGATTTAAGTAAACATTAATGTATCTGTTTTTGTTTCATGAAAACAAACTGAATTTTCTATTCAGGGGGCTATTCTTTTTTATAAGGTAAAATTCGGGACTGAAGTTTCACCTAAAATTTTGCTGTACAGTGGTTAAAATAAATTCTCTTAAATATTGGCCTATAAACTGCCTCTTAGTCAGATATAAGTTAATTCTATTTAAATTACTGCATGCAATATAACATAGACATACACCTCAAAGCTTTTTTATGAGATGTGCTATATTACAACAATTAAAATGTGAGAAATTCACCTTGCAGTATTATTGCACCAATATTTACACACACACACAAAAAAAACTTCCTTTTTGTCACTTAAAACACAATGGCATGCTAGGGAATTATTCTATTTTGCGTAATCGCTGTAAAAAATTCACTCTAAAAATGATAGTTATTAACTATATCTTCTAATTTACTCTTGAAAATGCATTTTACAAAGCTATAAATTAAGCTTATTGGATATATCATAAGCAACTGGCTAATTTAATTTAAATAAAAAGCAATAACAGGCAATGTAAATTGCCTTTTTCATTGTAATTTTAAATAATGCGATTAAAAAGTCATTTATAAAAGATAAGTAATTAGTAAATTGGCAGGTTTTAGATATTTTACTTTCTGAGCAGTATGATAGTTATCAGCCAGTTTTATATAATACATACTATGTTTTATGCAGAAGGTGGCAGTGTAGAAAATATTTAAATAGAAATACATATTCTCACAGTTGTCTCAATATAAAAATATGCTAAACTGTAATATCAAATGAATTCTAAATTACTGACTAATGCTATGACATTTACAAAGTGATAGAAATATATTGGGGATAGAATTGTATTCAAACTAAAAAATAAATAAATACATAACATACACACAAATATGTAAATGTAATGGCTGCATTTTCCTTTAAAGGGACACTCCAGGCACCAAAACCACTTTTACGCATTTGATAGGTTGTGAACTCATTAATATGATGTATTTTTTACATGCTCAAACCTTTTTGCATAAAATAAATATTTAGCAAAATGTTGCAGCGTAAGCCACACCCCATCACTCTAGAAAAAGACTTCCTTATCAAATGTATGTACACAGCCCAGACACTGTCATTACTGAATGATCCGAACTACAAAACAACCTGCATTACAAGAAGAGGACACCCAGGAAGGCATATAGTAAGTATATCACTAACTGTTTGCAGTTTATCTGGCTGTCTGCAGCCAGGTTGTAAATTAAAAAAAGTTGCTCACTCGTTGCTGTTGGGGCTGAGACTGTGTGCACACATTTGATAAAGAAGTATTTCTGGCACATGGGAACATGACTAAGGAGGCAGGCTAATGAGCCAGCATTCTGCAAAACATTTATTTATTTTGAGCAAAAACTATAAAGATTTGAGCATGCAGGTACTATTCATTTACAAGATGACATATTTTTATAATTAGAAGAGAGGATTCTAAATATTATTCCTGCATACAATTATTATTATTTACATTAGCTTTAGACAGCTTTAGGAGGATTTTTATCGGTATTTTTCTGAAAGGCATCTTTGTTGATTTTGGAAATATATAGAGCCCTCGGTTTGTTATGGGGGTTTGCTCACAGAGCCATATTTTCTCTTGCACTCTGATTTGAATTGTGTCTAAGAACATCTTTGCTATATGCAACAGGGGAATATTTATCAGAGTTTATTTCTGCCATGGCTACAGTTATGAAACAATGATATAAATGTCTAGTTTTCTGGATTCTGAGTCCCAGGTTGATAAAGAGCCAGAGACGTAGATATTTTCTGGTTGATAAATTTGGCCAGTTTGTTACCTGTGCACAAAAAAATTACAGCTTCCCAAAGTTGCGGACAAGCATGGGCAAGGACCTTTGGCAGCATATTTGCTTTGAATGTGCTAGTGAGTTAATAGGTTTCATTTTTTTGGAGAGAAAAGGATGTTGCACAAGGCACAGATAGAAACATTTTGTTTTACAAATCTTGGTACTGCATGGTTAATTGTAGTTGTGACATGCACACTAATAGACTATTAAGTCATCCGAACAAGTGTCTTTTTTTTTTTACTAAATACTTATTTATCTGCATGTATTCTACTTCAATAAAATCTATTTTTCCAGCATAATAGTTTATTACATTGTATATATATATATATATATATATATAGAACAGTGTAGAAGGTTAATTAATTATATCTGAGAAAAAAACATCTTCACGTAACATGTCAGGATGCCGACAGGCACCAAGTCAGACCTCAATCAAGCACATGCATTTGATAATTTGCTTTGACAAAAGGTTCGAGGCAACTACATAGATATGCACAATTCTAACTTATCATCAGTTGAGGAACTGTCATGATAGATGTATGGAGCAAGATGTCAAACAGATGTTCAGTGACATACAGATGGACTGTTTGGCTTATAGACAATGACAGATGAAACCTTCCCTTCAAGCTTTATTTTCTAAGTTTTTTTACCAACTTATCTCTGATTTGTTACATAAGTTTATAGATGTCCTATTGTGGTTTTAAAGAAAACAAAAGATTAATCTTATCGTGTCATGTTAAACAGCTTGCCTAGTTAATACATAGAAGCATTTTTTATGACAGCATAAAGCTTTTGTGGACGCCACTATAAACACGGATGATGTTTGCCTGTTTATTTAACAGTTATTGTGTTCTTATCCAGTGTTTTCTACAAATGTTTCAGTTAATTCCATGTGTTATATTTTTCAGGTGATGCTCAGTTTTTCTTTAAATATATATTGTAGCAATTGAAGTCACAATACACTTCAGACCTGGCAAAGTCAGGGAACATGTTGCATAGGATTGGAAACCAGAAACATTGTTCTCTCTATGCTGTCTGACAGGTGCAAAGAGCAGAGCTTACTATAATTGACAGGGAGCAAAGATTGAGGTGCTCAGTTTAGGAAGAAGCTAAATACAGCAATGTGGATTTTTACATTTTAATTTTATTTTTCAGACCTCACAAAAAAAGCATTTGTTAAGTATAATCTTAAAAATCCCAGGATGTAATGGTTCCCTAATAAACAAACATCTGTTTTAATAATACCTTTTACAAGTTTTTTTTTTAATATAGTTTCACTTTGACCTATATATAAGCCTTTATATCATAGTATATACCTTTTATCACAATGTATTACTCAATAAATTTTGATATATTTTAAAAGCTAGCTCACTTTAGATCACGATGAAGATTGTATTATTACATTAAACAGTAGATCTGAAAGTATTCCTATTGTACACTGATATGAAGGTGAAAATAATTGCACTGAAGCATATTAGAATAGTGAGAACATTATTCTTGATTTTATTTAAACTCTTAATATTCTATTTGGATCTAGAGTTAAATTTAAAAAATAAGCAATATATTTTATTGAAACAAATAATTGTCACAAGGCTAGAAGTCCTGTATGAGGTGGCACCTCACACCCTATAGACCAGTGTTCCCCAACCCATTCCTCGTGGACCACCAACAGCCCAGGATTTATGTATTTCCCTGTTTTATTCCAGTGGAGATGCTGATATAATCTAGACTGTTGGTGGTCCATGAGGACTGGGTTGGGGAACACTGCTCTAGACTCTACCAAATAAAATATATCCAAACTGATAAATGCTGGACAGACTACAGTTAAGCTAGAATTTACAATCATCAGTGACCATGCCCACAAGTCTGACTATTTAGAAACAAGTGCCCTCTTGGATTTGTCTGTCTTTAAATTAGTCAATAACTCTGGACCTTTAATGCTTTTACTTTGTTGACCTATTGATGGACTTTAACAATCTGAAAATATACTAAATTCCGAGGTTGCTCTGGTAACCAGACAAATATTGCCTAGAAATGGAATGAACCATCACTACCATTTAATATTTCTAGCATCATTACATGTTGGCTGAAGTAAAAGCCATGGAGCCACTCAATTTGCTCAACTTCATGATTCTCGGTAACAACTATAATGTGTTACTACAGCAACACATTGTCACCGTGGCTTGAGAATGCTTTTCTTTCTTTTCTTTTTATTGTAGTTGACTTAATCAACTAAATTATACTGGTTACTGAGCCCTATGACATTTGTATTTATGAGGTAGTAAAATGATGTACACAACTAACAGCAAAACTACCACCATTGCAGCTATTGAATGTGAGAAGTTCTGATGGTACTATAATCCTGAATTAAACTGGGAGATCTGAAAAAAATAAGTAAATTTTCTTTGTAACCAATGAGAGATTAGGTATTAGACTGTAGGGACAGGGAAAGAACATTTTTTGAGAGAAATGTAATGAAGAAATATAAATGAGAGAAGGGGAAAAAAGGGAAAAAAGAAAGAAAGCAACTATAAAGAAGAAAAAAAAAAAAGGAAAAACAAGTTGATTATACAGTCAGAAAGAGTAAATTATTGAAAGTGATGTAGAGATAGCAAAACAAATAGACGAATGACTAGAGAGAAATGGGAAATGTATTAAATAATATCCAAAATAAATAAATGTCACAAAAAAATTATATAAACTCCAGAGAATTTATATAAAGGATTTTGGCTTTATTCACTCTATGGTTTCATCTAAACTATTTTATATGTGCATATATGTTTTTCTTGGTTTGAGTGTTGAGGACACTGTAGGCACTGTAACTGCCTCATCTCATTAAAGTGTCTATAATGTCTAGTGAACCCTGGCAATATTCTTCAATTCTAATGATGAATAATTAGCCTGAGCAGCAATGGTCAGCTTTGGTTGGTTGAGAGTGACAACTGACCATGTTTAGCCTGTTACATCATCCATTGCTGGTGTAAATTGGTTTGGCTCAAAAGAAGTGTGTAATTTCTGCCTTAGCCATATCTCCAATGAAGGCCAAGCTCTGTGTGGCCTGAAGCCCTCACTCAGTGATGACTGAACACTAAATAAAGGAACAGGGCCAGAGGACTCAAGGTAATTTAACTAATTCAATTAAGTGTGATGGGCATAGTGCCTACAGTGTCCCATTAACATATACACTCTTTGAATATTTTTATTTTTGTGAAATGGTAAAATTCTTTAGAAATGTCACCACTACCAATACCTTAATAGTTTTGTAATTCTTTTCAGAAAATATGTACTTTCAAAATCTGGACTTTAAGACGAATATTTCACACAGATCAGTAAAAAAAATTCATTTTTATCTAAACTTTTTAATTACTCACTGTGAAGGTACTGAGAGAGATGCATTATGCGCTCATCTGTAAATGTCCACAGTTTTGTAATTTTGGAGCATTTCAGCTGATATGAAGGCTTTTTGGATTCAATCCAGCAGACTGAATTATCTTCGTAAATAAAATCCAATGTAGAAATTCCAATTGCATTCAGAGAGCTCCTGTTGGGTGATTTGCCCCCATTAATATCCGACACTTCAATTGTTTCTGAGTTTGCAATCAAAAGAACCGGAGGTCTGTCAGCAGGCTCTAGGATTAAATATAAAGCAATCATAAGTGTTTGGTTCAGTGCAAAGTAAATCTGCATATTATGTTATTCAAGTGTTCAAGATTATTTTTATATTGCTACCTTTGGCACACATACAGACCTATATAACAATGCAGATTAAAACATTTTAATATTAAGGGAAGAGCCCATGTTCAGTTTGCTCATAACAGAACCTGTTATAGTCACAATCAGGAACTGGTCATTTCTGATAATTGCTGAGCATTATAATTGCTGGAAAGAGTTGTATAGTCAAAACCAACAATAAACTATAAAGCATTATATTATGTTTACCATTGCAGAAAGCATTTCAGTTCTAAAAATCCATGCAACTGAACACTTGTAGCAAGGTAATGTCATAGTCCTTTGTTTTTGTGAAGCAGAATCCTTTCCTAAAAATCTATATTTTAGCAATGTTTTGTTGGTCACTTGGCCAAGTGTAAAGGACAGCCAACCCTTCGTCAACAATGCACAATCTGTATATTTACCATTTAGACTCTTCTAGCTGGTAAGCATCAACCATAAACATATGTGCCATACGCACCCTAACTGATAATCAATAAATGTCTTCCTTCATTTATCTTTTTAAATCTAGAGTAGTCCAAAGCTATATAGCATTATTACAAGCAAAAGACATAGCGATGAGTATTTTTACAACTAACCGTCTTTATAAAATTGGATTTTGGTTACAATCTTGAGGTCATTGAGAAGGGGTCCAATCATAAGCTCCGTAGGACCTCTTTTTCACCATATATAAGTAGACAGCACAAGCAACATCTAGTAATATATGGAGTTTTGATTATGTCACTGAAAACATTTAATATAGTATGTTAAGATAATAGCACAACTATAAATTATTATTTGGTTAAGTAACACTGGCCATGATCAAGACACTTTCATTGGGCATAATCTGAAGGTAGGCTACAAATGTTGTACATGCATTTTGTTACTGTTGTAAACCCATAATTAGTTTCCAATGCCAAACGTTATATTTTATTCCATTTGGATCGAATGGCTTACATTCTGTTACCCACTTAAACACTGGGTGATAGAACAGAATGTACCTCATGTCTACCATAAAACCTACTGCCAAAAATAAGTTAAATACAAAAGAAGGTAGTGTAGCTTTCGTTTGATTTTTTTTCCTTATGTTGCAGAATTGTCTGACATAAAAATGATATGCAAATTCAATACATGGCTCTCCCTCAGTCCCAGTCACTGCCACAAGAATCAGATGGGTCATACATCAAGTTTCATGTACTCCTGCAAAGGTTATTTAGACCATTTTGTTCTGCATTTGTAACTGAAACAAATCAGTAAGATACAAGTGACCTAGAGCTTTTGATATATTTGCCACAGATGTTTTGCATAAGGCAAGTAACACAAATGTCACTACTTAAATAGCTGTTATGAGACTACTTTCAGTTTGATGAAATAGTTTTGCAGACATTACAAATTTATAAATCATTGCCAGTGTTCTCTATGATAATACTCGAGCAGTGATTTCCATCATTCCTGCATGATATCTACAAGAATCAAGCACCTTATGACTTTCAAATAGAATTTATGGGATGGAATTCACTTGGATGATAAATGCTTGAGTGTTTTTGTAATGTAAAATGAGAGCAAAACTGGAAATATTGCAAATCTCAAAAGTAAAAAACAAACAAAAAGCAAAACTTCTAGTCAGTTCAGGATGGGAAACATCCCATCTACTTCAGTAACATCTGAGTTCAGATACTGGAGTGTATCCAAAAGGTACCTCTTTAAACACTGAAAAAGAACCTCTATGACTGCATATATAAGGGGTTAACAGGGAAATTTAGCAAAGCAAAATGGGTGTTTAATTACATAAATGCTCAAATACACTAAATTGGTTTCCATGATTATTCCCTTTATATTGAGTACTTTATGCCTAGAAAGGCTTTTGTTTTGCTTTGATATATTGTTCTCAATGCGTTACCATCAAGGTTGGAGGTAAGACTCTAAGAATGCATTAGTGGCAGCCTGCATTGTTCTTTATTATATAGATGTCTGTATTTTCTGTATGGGATCACAGTATTACTGATTATATTGTGATACATTTTCAAATTCTCATGCCTTAAAATGATTAATAGATTTTGCACAAATAGCCAAAAGCATAGTATTTTACCATTTGTGTTTATATTTTCATTTCCCACTTAATATCTGTAATAAAATGTATATATATAACTGCATTTCTGCCCTTGAACGAGCATTTCTGTGACCTTGTTAGAAGAATTACTGTTTATGTATTCTTTATCAGCCGAAGTGATGTAAAATATGAAAAATATATGGCAAAACATTCTGTAAATTTCGCTATTAAAATATATGTTATTCTTAATCAATTTTTGAACACAAAACTGAAAGAGTAAATATTTTATTTATCTATAAATTCATCCCATAATTCAATTGGTATGGCCATTTTGGATGATTTGGACACTTTGATGTTGTTAGAAGGGGTTATGTAGGAAAGGCATTTCTAGGGCAAAGCTCTGACCTATAAGTCTCACTATAACCCCTAGAGTAACATCACTGCAAAAAGAGGACATTTATGATAGCATTTAGTGCTATTTGTCCTCAACTGAGCATGCCTTAAACAATAATACTCTATATGAACATAATATATGCTATCCTTTTACTTGGTCTGGATGCTGAGGGTCCCTACTAATTCATGAGACATATATGGTCCCAAGACAGTCAGTTCTGTATTGTGAAGGATTAATAAAAGATTAACAATGTATTGTCAATTTTATAACATTTGCCATAGATTAAGTTCTCTGCCCAAATCCAATACATGTAGGTATTGTTTTGTAATTGTGCCAAAATACTCTCTCTGACCATATAGATATTGATAGCGTGACAACACTTGTTATCTTCACCATTTATCTAACATTTAATATACACAATTGCCTAACAAGTGGTATTTGTCACATTTTATGAATTTAAACTGTATAATTGGACAACAGTGGGAGCATAAATCCAGGACACATAACAAAAATAGCACAGTAATACATGTACACAGCATTTCTTTTCCCCAATACATGTTGATGTAATTTAAATTTGTATAAAGACATTATGCAAAGTAAATTATCTAGCATGATATTCTTTACTTTTTGTCTTACAAGTCTCCTTCCTATGAATTTATATAATTTTTTTCTTTGAAGCTATTTAAAGGTATTCTCCCGGTCATATATTTTCATCATTCATCCCAACATTATCATCTCTAGGTCTCCTCTCTCAACCTAAAGTTAAGAGGTTTGGTAGATGATTGCTGGTTTTCTAGGTGGAAATCTTGCTCGCAATGAAGATGGCTTAGTATTTACCACTTCTCAATGGATACATTGGGCAAGTTTAGTTTTTCTTTGTCCTACAGAAATTCTCTCATATAATTATCTTTCCACTACACCATGTCATTATACTCTCATGATATGCTAAACTAAACAAATTTTGTTCTAATTCCCAGAATCAATCTGATTTCATTCCTTGCATATATTTTTTATTCTTACATATTGTTTAAACAAAAGAAAAATTTGTATTGTGGATTTTAATTACAGAGTAAAAGCATGTGTTTGTTATCTGACAAGTTTCTTCTGTTCCATTTCTGAGATCTAAGCCATTTACTTAAAACTAAGAATTAAAGCTAATTACAGGACAGCAACATTTAAGGCTTTCACAATCCTCGTAGGAGCCAAATACATTTACAGGAGTGTCGCATTCACCCACAGGCAATTCATATTGCTTATGCAAATGAACATTATTGTAGCATTCAAATCAATATTTTCAATATAGAGTAACACTGTAAATTCTGGTGAGTGAATGAGATGTTCTTATAGATACATTTTGACGCTTACAAACATGGTGGAATTAATTTCCTTTCTCTATTAGAATAGTCTAGTTTCTTCAAGGGTTAAAGAAATTCACTAAATTTAGTAGACTTCTCAGATGAATGGCATATGCATATTTTTTACGGAGTCATTATATAACCATTTGCTCTTCTACTTTACTGCTCCTAGTACTCTCTGCCTTTTTTTACTTTACTGGCCCTTTCACCTGTATCTACCTTGCCTTATTAATTTTACTGTCCTTTTCACACATATTCTTACGTTTCTCTCCAATTTCAATCATATTCACATTCCTGCTAAATTCATTTTACTCTCACTCATTTACAACTTTACACCAATTAATATTTTGCAGGTTGCACATTATGACAATACGGGTCATTAAATCCATCATCCTACACTTTCTACTTACGCTCATGTTATACAGATGTTGGGTTGACCCTCATCTAAATAACGTTGAGATTGAGCACAACATTTTGCTGCTCCAATTAATGGATGGGAATCAAAGAATCAAAAGCACAAATTAACAAAAAGTCTTTAAACATAAAGGAAGTAATTTACCATTGAACAGTTATACCCATGCCACTTATAATACTCTTAACTTTATATACAAGTGGCATAGTTTAAAATTTAATTTCTTCTCCTTCCAATATATTATATGAGGGGACTTTATGGGGAATGTAAAACACACACACACACACAAACAAAAAAAAAATAGTACATTTTCAACTTTATATACTCTCCTAAGAGATATTCTGTAAAGAAATATCCCTCTTCCATTTTAATGTATATCTTCTTAAAGGACCACTCTACGCACCCAGACCACTTCAGCTTAATGAAGTGGTCTGGGTGCAAGGTCCAGCTAGGGTTAACCCATTTTTTTTATAAACATAGCAGTTTCAGAGAAACTGCTATGTTTATAAATGGGTTAATCCAGTCCTCAAATCCTCTAGTGGCTGTCTCATTGACAGCCGCTAGAGGCGCTTGCGTGATAACAGTGAGAACACGCAAGCGTCCATAGGAATGCATTGTAAATGCTTTCCTATGAGACCGGCTGAATGCGCGCGCAGCTCTTGCCACACGTGCGCATTTAGCCGAAAGGGAGGAGAGGAGGAGGATCGGAGGCAGAGAGCTCCCCGCCCGGCGCTGGAGAAAGGTAAGTTTTAACCCCTTTCTTCTCTCCAGAGTCCGGCGGGAGTGGGACCCTGAGGGTGGGGGCACCCTCAGGGCACTATAGTGCCAGGAAAACAAGTATGTTTTCCTGGCACTATAGTGGTCCTTTAATGCAGACAAATTAATAGAACTAAATGGACACAAAGAAGAGGAACGATTTATATTCTGCTGGTATTTTGGGAATCTACATTCCACAAGCACTAGCAGTTTCCATACAGATAACTAGCAGTAATATAAATAACCAAATGTATTTCCATTTTTATTTTAGTGTAGTATTTAGTATATATAATGATAATTGTGTTTCTGACTAACTATGATCCTCATGTTTTAAATAAATTCAATGCATATTTTTCTTTCACAAAATTATTAGATTGCATATTGCGCACTAAGGAACATGTTTATCATTGAAATTCAAAATAACCAAGAAAAATGTGTGCAGCTCTTTTAAAGCTCATTAAGGGAAAAATGAAAAAAAAGGAAAAAGTTTGTTTTCTTTCTCCATTAACTCTCTATTAAGACTGTGACTGTATCATCAAATTCATTACTTTTTAACAAATGTTTGTTCTTGTGGATAATATATTCATGCAATTATACTGTATATAAAAACCTTCATTAAAAGGAAGTGTTTCATAATTGCCTTTTACCTTATCTTAAAGTATTTTGAATTTCTATCAGTAATACATAGCAAGAAATGAAATTCTTCATATATTCCAATCACACGCTGTTCTAAACTTTTTCCTGCTGAAGACATATTTACTTAGCAAAATGATTTAGTAATTTATGAGATAAAGTTTGGGATTCATGGTGAAGTTTTACTTAACCAGACGCTAAACCGAATAAAATGTAATAGGAGATACAAAGTTACTTTATATTTGCTGTAAAGGAATAAATGTATTTTGATATTTAAAAAAAAAAAAAAAAAATAGCACAGTGTAGTGTCTATTGCTCTGCAGTACTTTTGAAGAATTAACTAATTTGGAAATCTAAGCAGAAATAATATAAAAAAATAGATGTAACTAGTAGATTAACGTCAGTGATTTAAAGTGCTCAAGGGTCTTGGAGTCTATATCTGCAGTGTTTCATTATAGAATGCTGCACATAACCCTGTCATTAAGGCGTCAGCCACAGAATGCTGTCCTCAGATGGAGAATACAGCTGTAGATCTACAAAATGAAAAAGACAACAATAGCGTAATAAAGTTTACAATGCAATTTAGTGCGCCTTAAAAGATTGCACTTACAGTGTGGAGACATAATTTAACGCCTTAGTGCCTCCCCTTCCAATTATTGGGGGGCTAATCCAGAGCTCATTCACTCCTGGCAGCATAAACCACTCCAGTGTAGAAAACAGGACTCAGCCCCCTTCCTTCCTCCATTGCTACCCAAGACCTTCTCTCATCCTCTCCTCCCTGACATTCCCCATCCAGCCAGGTAGCGTGACATCACACAGCTAGAGACAGTGACATCACCAGAGGAGGCTCAGGTTACTGGGAGAATTTGGCCTCAAATGGAATGCAGGTAAAAAGTTAGCTTTATTCCTTTTCTTTTTTTTTGAGGAGGGGGGGTGCATGCTGGTAAGGTTAATTTGACAAAAAGTAGTGTTTTATTAAAATACTGTTTTTTTTTATTTGAATATTCATTTAAGCATAAGGAGACAGAAAGGTTATGACAAAATATTTATATACTGAATAATTTTTTTTTTTTTACGAAGCATATTATTCAGTAAACAAGTGACTGATAAAGTTGAATTCACTTGCAAAATTTGAATTAACTTGCAGAATTTAGGCTAGACAACCTTATAGGGAAATGTTACTATTGGTAAGTTGACTGAGCCAGTTTTTTGCAACTCTCCAATCTTGCTGCTTGGTATTTGAACATTGTAAGCTTGTTTGAACAGGATCCTCAACAGCCTATTTTAATTACTAATAGTTCATATCATTTGCTTTTAAATTTTGCTTATTAACGTTGTAAAGAACTGTGGAATATATATATATATAAAATGACAATAATAATAATTAGATGAATTGCTCTAAAATGGCAATGGTCATTCTGAACTATTTCATCACAAATTAAAAAAATAGAAATAGGTTTTATTGTATTGTTGCAAGTAGTGAATATATTAATATTTAATTTATATACACATGCATTATCAGCATCTTTAATTACAAAACCTACATGCCTAGAATGTGTGTGTGTGGGGAAGGAGGGCAAACACCTAGTTCACTGAAAAATAGATATTTTTGTTTTGAGTAGAAACTTAAAGGAGTTTAGTCTCTTAACTTGTCAATAGCTGACCTCATTATGCAGAATAAAATAATATAAAGAAATTACTCAGTATAAAACTAATGCCCTATAAACATATAACACAAATATATATATATATATATATATATATATATATATATCCACAACTAAGTAAACACATATATAAGAAAAAGAAAGCACTGTGAACCTGCTAGAAAAAGAAAAACACAAAAAAGGAAAAGAAAAAACAGCAAAAAATAGTGTAACACGGTTACAAATTAGTTTGCACTTAGTCGTGGGTGTATATAATTTTATCATTATACAGAAGAGTATCTAAACCATTCCTAAAGCTCAAAGGCTGTATTTTACATTCAAAGTTGGATGGATATGAAAGGACAATGGGATAGTTTTAATTGTGCATCATTACATCTGAAAACGGAGGGCTGGGCATTGAGTGCCAGGAGAATCTTAAGTAATTTGAAAAAGATTGTGGAATGACACCACACGTCTTGTACCACAACCACCTAACCCAAATTAACTGAAGTGTTTATGGTATTTGGAGTGTCTCATTAATCTATAATTCTTGTATTTATAAACAGCCAACTGGCTGAGCTTGATATAAGTTATAGTTGAGCAGCATAAGGACAGGAACACAACGAATGAACTATGCTGTGACTTTATTGAACAGCATTTGAGAAAAGCTGCATTTAATTTTTCCTGACTCATGTTCACCTTTAATTAATTTATAAATGAATATCCAAGATAATTCTTAGAAAATGACTTTATCACAAGGCAGGCTTAATCTTCAAAATAAGGGTGGTTTTATACAACCAAAGGACCATGCAGCATCTATGCTTGAACTTATTAAACTAATTAGCAAGCTAAAATAAGTGCACAGTTTGTGAGTATTGATGTCTGGATAGGAAATAATGCTAGTGATGTCTTTTGTTCCAATGTGAGATTTATATAATTGGCAGTTATTATAGGTTAATACTTGCGATAAAGCTTTGCAGTTAAGTTGTATTTTGGATGAAGTACCTTTGATTGCTCGTAATAAGGAAATGGCAAGTCACTGTGGAGTAATGTGAGCATACAGATGAACTAACAATATATTAGCGGAATTATGCACATAATCTCTGATGTAAGAAGACCGCAAGTCATCAAGGAGCTCCTTGACATTTTTAACCAAGACAAACTTTTTAGGATTTAAAATTCCAAGGTTTATTAACATATTTTAATGAAATAAATTAGCAGGGCTTTATTTCTTTCAATATTTTATCAGCTCCTATCATATTAAACCTCCCAAGTATTTCACTTTACCTACTCACCCAAATTCTTGACTCTCACTGAAAATAAATAAATGAGCATCTATATTAACAAAAGGGCTATTATAAAGAAGTGTACGAGGGCTAATATAGAGAAATTAAGCCAGTTAAGCTAGTTAAACCAGTAGCTAGCTGTTTCGCAATTGGTAATCACCAGAACAACATCACATGTTGAGCAGAACCACTGTTATTTAATTGTCATATGCACTGCTACCCTTATTAAACTCTATCTATTCTTAAAGGAGCACTACAGTGTCAGAAACAAAAAAACCTGTATCCTGACACTGTAGTGTTAAACCCACTATTTAGGTCCCAGGCTCCCCTGGCATCACTTTAATAAGGTGTGTTTACTTATCTTTATTCACAGGCCGCGTCGGACTCACCATGGCTGACCCCAACTCCATGACAAACTTTATATTCTCAGCCAATCTAATGTTTTCTCATAGGAAGGTATTGGGATTCTATTGCATATGTGAGACAAAACACTGCTCTGCATCAATCAGCATCTCCTCATAGATATGCATTGAATCAATGCATTTCTATGGTGAACACTCAGCTCCTCCATTCAGAGCCTTAAGATGCTGGACTAGGATGCACCTCTAGTGGCCATCTGAGTAAAACACTGAAAAGGCAGTGTTTACATTAAAACACATGCAGGAAAATGCTATAGACACTTTAACAACTAAATTAAGCTGTAGTTGATCTGGTGACTATAGTGTCCCTTTAAATCCTTTGTTCTCATAAATCTCTATATTATATCTCTACAATTTCTTCCTATTTTACACAAAGGCCATGAAATGTTTCTGTCTAGTAGTGCCGTTTGTGCACAACCAGAAGTCATTTTACTTATTTTCTTATAATTATAAAAATAACCATATCCTAGCTCCCAGTACTGCTAAATATTGCCTCACCATAAGCGAAATAACTGGGGGAGATACAATTTTTCAGTTGTTTACTTGTATATAGTAAACAAAATTTATGTTTAGATGGATTCCACACTATGTGACACCGTAGAAAATATTACTGATATTTTTCTCTAGTCCGTATGTATTATCTCGAGCAAAAGGTGAGCAGTGCTCATAAAAAGCATTTAAGTTGTTAACACTTTTCACAGCAGCCAAAAGCATGTTAACATAGTGTATATCCCATACAAACTCATTCTATGAGTTGTTGTAGAATTCTGCATTTTCATATTGTTTTATATCAGTGCACATTTCTAGATAGCAGGAACAAACTTATCGTCACTCACACAAAAGCCGTGTTAGTTTTCTGTAGGGCTTATTTACTCTAAATACTACATAATGAATAATATGTCTGATGTTACAGAACAGAATTTAAAAAAGTCTGAAAAACACACATATGAAATTTGGGCAGTAAGTTAATACTCCTATTATACTCCTATTTCCCTATATACTCCTGCTCACACAGTAACAGGGTTATTTTACTAAACTGATGAATGTTGGGAATTGGAAGCCAATGTCACATTTAAAATTTAAGGTTAATCCATCTAAACTAAAAACATAGCTGACTAGGATAATTTTTCCAGTTTTGGTACTTTGACATTAAATGTGAAATTTACTTTGAATTCAAGTTAAATTCACAACTATTTTCACTTATGTAAATAACCCTGTATATCTCTGTGAAGTTGACTCTCTTCTCCCAGCTTTTAATTAAAGGGATTTCTCCAGTGCCAGGAAAACATATCCCACCCCCCATCCCAAGTTTCTAAAGGGGTTAAAACCTATTCAGTGACTTACTGGAGTCCAGCGCCCCTGTTCCTCGCTCCCCTGCTGACGTCAGCCAGCGGGGGTGACCTAATGCGCAGCAATACTGGGGCACGCGCATTAGACCTCCCCAAAGGAATGCATTATTTAATGCTTTCCTATGGGGATTTCGGAGACGCTGGAGGTCTTCACATAGCGTGAGGACATCCAGCGTTGTGCAACACACTTTTGCGTGGTCTGAGAACACGGAAGTCCCTCTAGTGGCCGCTAGAGGAGGACTTAACCCTGCAAGGTAATTATTGCAGTTTATGAAAACTGCAATAATTACCTTGCAGGGTTAAGGGTAGTGAGAGTTGGCACCCAGACCACTACAATGGGCAGAAGTGGTCTGGGTGCCTGGAGTGTACCTTTAAAAGCCTATAAATATGTTTGACTATGACTTATTACTCTTAGTGATGCAAATAAGGCCATGAAAAGAAGCTACAGGACTGTAATGGTGGTTTTACGCATGTACCCCGTGGCCTAGTAGAATGTTGTGCTGCTACAAGTGACTTAGAACATTGACAGTGAAAGGAAAGGAGGATATACGGAGTTGACTGGATGCGAGGGTACTATAACTATATCTATATTCATCCCATAAATGCAACTAGAACAACTGGAAGTCACAGCCAAAATGTAAATATTTACAGGGGTTGCAAATAGTGAACAATTGTTGGAGATAATTGTATACTTACATTGCTACAACTTACTGTACAGTGATTTTTTTTTTTTCACCAATCTCCAGAGTCAATTTATAATTTGAAAATGAAAAATAGGTGCTGGCAACAATGTCTGATCAACTTTTCAAGGGCATAACACAATCTATGCTTTTAACTAATGTAGATATATATCTTTGTAAGGACATTGTGATAAGCAAAGTGCTACAACCCATGCCTAAATTAATTGCATTCTTTTCCATCTTTTTAATGGCTGCGATACTTCTTATGAAACAGAAATTGCACACATTTCAGGAAAATCCCTTAAAGCAAGCCAACAATATGAAACTGATTAAATAGCTCTATCAATAAATTATTTTTCAGATGGTTATAATAGATTGTGTTGAAGTGCCAAGATTGGAAATATTTAACTTTAATTTTGAAATTCATTATATATATTTTATGTCTTTAGAGTGGTTATATCCTTAAGGATATAAAGCTGTAACTATTGTTTAAACTAAACATCTCATCAATATCATGCAACTTTAGATGGACTACAGCTAGAGCCATTAGCTTCAGAATCATAATTTTCCCAATTTTAACAAAGTTTGTGTAGCTACAAAAAGAAGTATATTGTTCCTAACTAGCTCGAGGCAGTCAGCTACTAAGCTCTCCTTGTAGTCATCTAGTGCCCATAATTGTTCTTTCCAGCCAGGTAAAATACTCCATATTATCTCAGGCAACAACAGTTCTGTTCTACTGAGTCCAGTAAGGACCATTTAAAAAGTTTCCTGGGTGAGGAATACAGTGTAGCGAAGTAATAACACTTCTAGGTTAAGATGCATCACAAACTCAGGCATTTTCCATTTTACTGTTGCATCTCATGTGATAGTTCCTCTAAGAAGCTTAAGACACTATAACCACTTTAAATTATTCAAGTAGGTATGGTGCCTGGAGTTCCCTGATGCATACCCACTATTCAGAATCAACTTGATGTTATTTGGATCAACACTGAATGAACATTACTGCTCTAAGCCTGGAAGGAATGACAAATATGGAGTGTTATTCTAAATTCATCATACTGATTCATACCAGTGATATTTTACAGTGACGTTGGGATCATCCTGCTCACATTCTCAGCCTTTTACTGCCATCTCTCACTGCTTGGGACAGCATTATATAAATGGCAGCATTATTTATTTACTTTTTTAATTTTTTATTATAGCTAAAAGAGCATTATGGTAGATTTAGTCCACATCATCTTGAGTGCCAAAGGTTGCCTACTCCAGTTCTAGAGGAAAGTTGGCCATAGGTAAGCAACCTTACCATCTGTTTTGGGACTAATTAAGGATAGTACTGGATAACAACAATTTTAGATCTAGTTGGGCTTCTACATTTTGCACCCTCCCTCATTACCGGAGCATATAGATTAGTGTAATCTATGTTAATTCAAGGACATTTAGTAGGCTAAAGCATTATAACCCAAGGATTTTTAAGGCAGATTTTTTTCTACAATCAAATCAGCTGACCTTGGGATAAGCTAGCATTAGCAATTTTATAAAGATTTCAGATTATTTGTTTACATATTTTTAGAAAGCTAGAACAGGACCACTGAGTAAAAAAAAACAAAAAAAAAAACAACAAAAAAACAGGGCCATACATCTTAAGAAGCTCTTATTATGCCTTTTTAACATTTGTATTCCATACATTTAAACAAGATAAAGCACTATTGTGTTGAAAGGAAAAAGATTTCAAGGAAAAATAAAATAAAACATCATATATCAAAGATACTAAAGTACCCTGTAGATATCTCTAAAAAAACAATGCATGCTATCATTTGGATATATGCATTCTACAGCATGTGGTAAGAAAACATTTTGCTACTGACAGAGACAGAATGTAGGGTTTGCTTAGTGCCAAGAATTTTTACTTCCCAGCATTCTTAAAGTATAATCTTGGAAATTTTCCCAGATATTACATCTTCTGAATATAAAAGGATGAAGCTAAACAAAACGATGGAGCTGCATAGAGAAATTTGCCTTACATTGCAGAAATTCTAGCGTGGTGTGTGTGATATGAAATCTACAGGCTTTCTTAAAGGGAACCTGTTACTTTTCTGAAAATAACACAATGAAACTCATCTATGCCAAGTCCAATCTTTTTTAGGTTAAACTTTATTTTTCTTTATATGCATTACAAAGATTTAACAATTGACATTTGTCATTTACTTTTTTTTATCCCATTGCTGGTCACGTCCTGGACCCCAGGGTCTGTTTCCCTTAATATTGATAAATGACTGACAGGCAGACTTGATAAACCTATTTAATATTTAAATTTCTGTGAGGTGACTGTTCCTTTTAAAAAAGCCACAGACCATAAAATTGATTGTAAAAGCAGCTAATGTAAGTTTTTGTAAGATAAATATTATTTTCATCAAACCAAATTATAGTATATTTAGCTGTAACTAGGTAGGGTGAACAATACCTTCTAGTAGACTTGTGCACAGGAAAAAAAACTTGGTTCTTGTTCATCGATTACCACCCCCAAAAAACAAACAAACAAAAAAACAGGTGGTTCATATGGACCAAATTTCTTCCATGTGGCCTTTCAATTCTGCAAAATTATGTCTTTGGGATCGTTTTGGGAAAAAACAATTCAGACAAGCCAAAATATTATGTGTACAATTTTCAGTAGACTAATAGGCATTTTTTGGCTCACTGATTAAATGACCAACAGAGGGGGAAAAACAATCTGTATATGTTTATATACTATATATTTATTAAATATAATATAAAATATAGATTTTGTTACTGATCCTCTTTTTTTGTCTCTACTGGCCACTTGTCACTTGATTTGTAAAAAGAATCAATGTTAATTATCATCTTATTTTCAACCACAGATGACATTCCATATTACAAAACAAACTGAGTGGCTCATCCATTGCCTTTGTCGAGTAATTTGACTATATGACGAACTAGATTTGCGCAATTTGTACAAATGACAATTTTTTTTGATATTCAAATGAATTGCAATTAGTTTGAAATGAAATGCACACGTGTACTTTCTAGCATTTCATTATACATGATAAAGGTGATATTCAATAACAAAAAAAATTACATTTTCCACAAATTTATCTATTATTTTTAAACTTAATATTATATTTAACAATATGTGTTTAGGAAATCTGAGAAATAAAATTATGTGTTTAAATCCACACTGCTGTACTTCAATGATGAATATAAGTATATCTATCATTGTTATACAAAAATAGCTATTTCACTTGACAGTCTGCATAGAGAGAGTGACTGCCCTCACCATGCCTAGAGACAAAACAACATTATGGTGTCAAATGCTTAATCATTAAGATACATTTCAAATATTAAAGACCAATAATGACCCATGTAATCATAGTCATTGCATCTTGAAAAAATGCCAATATTGCCAAGTACAAGACTTCATGGCACTCCGGGAGCAAAATAAGCAGTATATAACATACTGGCATAAGGCCCTTAAGGATCATATTGTAATGACCATGTGATAACAGATGGTGTGTAATGAAGATAATTTCTAGTAAAAGAAACAAACAAGAAAGTTACGTGGTGCTGATTTTTACGTACCCAGCTTTCAGTGGAGAGGAAAAACAAGCAGCATCGGCGGACGGTGGACCTGCACAAAAACTGGAACTACCCCAAGATCAGTGAGCTGGATAAATACAGTGACATTTACTGTTTGAGCTATATAACTTTTATATTTTTATATTTTATTTATTTTTAAAATGGAAATAAAGCTGAGTAATCCTTGAAAGATCTCCGGAGTAATCAATCTCTATATTGTGGGTTATATACAAAGTGGATACAAGTCATTATAACCAAAGTGTAACAGAATAAGGTGAGAGATCCACATAGGGTGCATATGGTGGAGGCTCTTTACCTAATGTTATCACACCATTTAAGCCTTGTATTTCCCTAGATAACAGCTTAACCCTTGGAGTGCTGGAAAAAAGAAAAAAGTGGTTATATTTTGAGATTTGGACTGCTCATTTCTGGGATTCATTTCTGGGACTCTCTGTGCTGGTTTATAATTAATAAAAAAGTATTTTTGTGTGAGCACACATTCTGTATAAATTACATCTATAAGGTTAATAGATTATAATTATAATTTCTTATTTTTCTGTACTTTCTAATTGGAGAGCTTTCAAAAAAGATTTTGCGCTAACTCATTGTCAAATACATTGAAAATCTTGTTATGTGTGTGACACACAGGGGAAGTTCGAGGATAGCAGCACATATTATAATTAAAAATTAAAGGTATAACACCTTGGATATATGAAAATTAAAGGCATAATACCCTGAATATATAACACTTAAAGGAAAAGTGCCTCAGATTGGTATCTATTTGTAATAACAACATGATAACATATGGTGTGTAATGAAGATAATTTATAGTAAAAGAAACAAACAAGAAACAAAAAAGAAAGAAGCAAAGTGGGCAAATAGAGCATTACAAGATATAAGCATAGCAGTTATAAAACATTAAATAATTAAACAATTAGACTTTTCTGAATTTGCCACACATGTTGTTGAAAATCACTTCAAGGTGGTTCCACTAGCTTATTTATGAACAGCCAAAGCCAGAACTTAAAGGACCACTCTAGGCACCCAGACCACTTCAGCTTAATGAAGTGGTCTGGGTGCCAGGTCCAGCTAGGGTTAACCCATTTTTTCATAAACATAGCAGTTTCTCTGAAACTGCTATGTTTATGAATGGGTTAAGCCTTCCCCTATTTCCTCTAGCGGCTGTCTCATTGACAGCCGCTAGAGGCGCTTGCGTGCTTCTCACTGTGATTTTCACATGCTTTCCTATGTGACCAGCTGAAGGCGCGCGCAGCTCTTGCCGCGCGTGCGCATTCAGCCGACGGGGAGGAGAAGAGGAGGATCGGAGGAGGAGAGCTCTCCGCCCAGCACTGGAAAAAGGTAAGTTTTAACCCCTTTCCCCCTTCCAGAGCCGGGCGGGAGGGGGACCCTGAGGGTGGAGGCACCCTCAGGGCACTATAGTGCCAGGAAAACGAGTATGTTTTCCTCGCACTATAGTGGTCCTTTAACCCCTTAAGGACTGGACTGTTTTTGCGATGTTGTACATTTGCGACCAGGAATATTTTTACACTTTTGTGGTGTTTGTGTTTGGCTGTAATTTTCCGCTTTCTCATTTACTGTTCCCATACAAATTATATATTGTTTTTTTCAGGACAAAAGGGGCTTTCTTTACATACCATTATTTATATAATCTCATGTATTTTAATTTAAAAAAAATAAAAAAATATGATGAAAATTGAAAAAAATACATGTTTTTTGACTTTTACTTGAAAAATCTTTTACTCATCTACAAAAGCGAAGAATAGAAAAAAACTGCTAAATAGATTCAAAATTTTGTCCTGAGTTTAAAAATACCCAGTGTTTACGTGCTTTTTTGCTTTTTTGCATGTTATAGGCTATAGGTACAAGTAGGATATTGCGGTTTCAAAACATACATTTTTAAAATTTATCAATAGTGACATTGTAACACTATTATCTGTCATAAATCTGAATAACACCCACATGTACATATTTTTTTTAAAGTAGACAACCCAGGGTATTCAATATGGGGTATGTCCAGTCTTTTTTAGTAGCCACTTAGTCGAAAACACTGGCCAAAGTAAGCATTCATATTTGTTTGTGTGTGAAAAAAGTAAAAAAACTAAATTGAACGCTAATTTTGGCCAGTGTTTGTGACCAAGTGGTTACTAAAAAAGACTGGACATACCCCATTTGCAATAACTTGGGTTGTCTTCTTTTGCAAATGGTATGCCATCATGGGGGTAATTCTCATTCCTGGGCTACCATACGCTCTCAAAGGCAACGTAATCAACCTGGCCATTTTCAATGTAAAAATATTTGACCCATATATTTGACCTTTTGTAACTTTCTGTTCTGTAGATGGTGGTATGTTTTATTCGGGAGACATCGCTGAACACAAATATTAGTGTTTAAAAACTGGAAAACGTATCACAACAATTATATCATCAGTAAAAGTGCTGTTTGTGTGTGAAAAATGCAAAAAAAGTCACTTTCACTGACAATATCATCGCTGTGATATGTTTTACTGTTTTGAATCACTAATATTTGTGTTCAGCGAAGTCTCCCGAGTAAAACAGTACCCCCCATGTACAGGTTTTAGGGTGTCGTAGAACGTTACAGGGTAAAATACAGTGCTAGCAAATTAAATTCTCTGGAATTTCGGCCTGGGTTGGCAGGCAGGTCCCTCAAATTGCAATCAATAAAATTACTGAATTATGTAAAAATATTACATAAATACGCACGTAGAATTTAAATATATATGCATATTTATATATTTGAAGTCTACGTGTATATTTATATAATTATTTATGTAATTTTGTATATGGACGTATGTATATTTCTTATTATTTTTATTTATTTTTATATACATAGATATATATACAAATTCATTCTAAGTGTATTTTGATATAAATATATATATATTAATTTTAAAATACAGTTAGAATAAAATTTCATATAGCTATATATTTTTTAAATTTTTATTATTTAAAAAAATTATTTAATTTAAATTACTTATTATTTATATTTTATAATAATATATATATATAATATATATAGTTATTATATATATTATATATATACGTGTGTAATTTAATTATAAGTGTATTTTTATATTAATATAAGTACATATTAATATAAAAATACACTTAGTATGACATTATATATATATGATATATAGACATATATTATATAGATATAATATATGTCTATATATCATATTTATACATATATAATTATTATTATTTTTTTTATTACCATTAACTTTAATTTTTTTCTGATTTTACACTAGCAGGGAGACTGCCTGTCAGCACAGACAGTCCCCCTGCAGGCAGCACTATGGACACCTATTGTGACCATGTGATCGCTGTGTTAAGCGATCACATGGCCACAGGGGTCCTAATCTGCCGTGGGGAGACTGTCTGGGCTGCAGGCAGTCTCCCCACAACCGGAGCCACGCTGATCGCCGCCGGGGGAACGACGGCGATCAGGTAAGTAGCTCTGACCGTTAGGACGGTTCAGGACCGTCATCGGTCGGCAAGGCAAAAATGCCGATGACGGTCCTGAACCGTCCTCGGTCCTTAAGGGGTTAAATAACTATACAGTCTTATAAACATTATCTTTTTAGTGTTTTTGGTAAGAATGGTTTAATTTTAGCCTGTAACCATGTGGTGCAAGGACAATGCTTTTTTTCCCCTCTAGCAATGATGAAAACTTTTTAAATGATATTTTGCCAATATGATATTGTGTTTTCAGAGCTACTGAAATAAATCAATAGATCTGTTTATTTTCTTTCCTTAATATGTTACAGCACTCACTTTATGTTTCAATTAGTTTGTTTTGTTTGATGAAAATAATAATGGTTGAGACTTTTGAACCTAAAATATTGAATTTATATCTGCTTTCCTGAACTAACCTGTTCTACTAAGACCTCAGACCAAAATCATTATAAGTTCAAAAATATTGATAAGATGATATTTTGATATGGACAGGTATGAAGACGTACAGTAAATACATTTGCAAACAGAAAAATAACAAAAATAATGACAACAATATAATATTTAGCATTAGAGGTTATATGTCTAGAGGGCAAAGAAGTTCAACTTTATTTTTTATCTGGCTGGTCAACTGTATGAGTGATTTAGTATTTTAACATGCATATCCTTGTACCAACTACCTACCCAGTAGGTAAATGTTCATGCTAGTTGTTTTTTGGTCCAACTCTTGTCTTCCAAGTAAAAGACTTGTCTTTAAGTGCATTTCATCATTATGAAGACCTATGTAACTGTGTATATTGTGTCTAGCACGTACAAGAACATAACAAATTATTGGCACCTCACTCGTTTATTTTATCAGCAAGTGTTGAATAAAAAGACTTAGCTAATATTCACTTGTTAGACAGTAGGTTGTTCAACCTCTTCATTTATAAAAAATAAAATAGGATGAAAGGAAGACTAACTGTACAAAAAATAGAAATGATTTAACTAGAAATCCAACCGGCTGATAAGACTAGTTGGATTATCGTTTTTCAGAACAAGTTCAAAAGTAGGGAACAGTCATATTGGTTTTAACACTTATGAAGGTCCACTTATGCCTCACTGACCAATGGTGGAAAATTATATAAATTTACTGTATATCACCTACATGTCCTACAGAAACTGTAGGAAAAGTTTACTGCAAATGTAGCATCTCATAAAGATCATGTTTCCACAGATCTCCAAGAATGTCATACTGAATACAGAATCTGAAATTTTTTTTAGATATGTGTGTTTATTTGCGTATTTTGGATGATATGCTGGGAGAAGTGTGGAAAACATTTTTCTTTCGGAGGCAGATGCTTTACAAAGTTCACTAAAACCAGTGGGAAGCTCTTTTTGGAGTACAGACTAATCTGTTGTTGGGGGTTAAAAAGAGAGAGTAACAGTGTATTAACAGCATGGCTGATTGCACCAGTACATTCAAAATGTAAACTATGCGAAAGATAATATTACCCAGGCATTATTCCTCACAAAGAACACTTTGACTATCATGGTGACTGCATTGTCTCTAAGGCCGAGCAGCATGTCTGCATGATTTTGCAAGGCATTATGTCATAGTCAGCCGTTGCCATTTTAATTCAGCTCTCTGCCATTAATGAAAAGTCAAAGAGGAATTGATAGACAGTGTGATTATGTCACCTCAGCTCCTCTGCCACCATATCATTATATCACTATCGAAAGAGGCCTGAATTAGCTTTGTGCCTCAGTGGCATATAACCAAGAAGTGAAGATTATGGAAAATGCAAAAAAAAAATGTATTTGTGTATTTTTCACATCTTAAAGAAAGCTGCTTAAACATTATACCCCAGAGAATAAGTTTTTTTTTCTCAATTTCCATTGTCCTTTACAATGTCATGTCATCCTGATGATAAACACGGATCTTAGAAAAGACATATGTCATATTGTCCATTTAATCAACATCTTTAACGGTTTTACAGCAGAAAACACAAGGTTTTCAATTAAAATGACCATAAGTACAACAGGATGTCAGGGAAAAGAGGTCAAAACAATTCATCATCAAACACTAACACAACTAAAATGTTTAATGAAATATAGCTAAATATAGCTATTCAAAGCATATTTTCATTGAATCATAATTTATATCAGGAAGTTAAGATACAGGATTTTAAAACTGTTGACCTGTAGAAAAATAAGTTATTTAAATAGAGAGATTATGATTTCAGGTAAATCTATTTTACATTGTAACATCCAGTGATATATTGACAGTTTTGAGAAATAGTTATGCTACTTCATCACTTTTGTTTAAATTTGGAACATTTGTAATAAAGCCAGTGTACTGAATAGCTGCACAACTTGGATACATCATTCCAGTTTGAATACTTGTCAGTCAAAATCAACACTCAGTGGCTATTAATGTATCTACAATTTTAAGATAAAAAAACAACAGTTTCACATTATATAGCTTCAAAAGGTATAAAAAAGAGAAAAACAACTCAGAGAAAAAAAAGAAACATTTTGAAAACTTACCATTTTTTGCCTTGCAGGATTTATTGTCAGACTGAATTAAATAGCCCTCTATGCAACTGCATGCATATGACCCAGGATAATTTTTACATATTTGACTGCAGGATCCATATATTGTGCACTCGTCTATATCTTAAAATGAAGAAAAAACGTTTTTGAGAAAAATGGGTCATTTTTAAACATGTTTAGACTTAAAGTTAAATAGAAAAAAATAAATCGAAGAAAAAAAATGAAATTCAATATGTGAGAAAAAAAAATTAAATAGATATATAGAATGCTTATCTAGAACATAAAAATTAATTACTTAATGAATTAATTAATGGATAAATGACAACAAATGGCATTTTCATATATTGATTGCTGTTAATGGATACTAAAAAGTAAAAATTTACTTAATCTGTATGTTTGTTTTAGTTATTAATTTATACATTATGTAATTATGTACATCATGTAATTATGTACTGGATGTGTATAAAAGGAGCAGACTTATAAAGGTGAGATGTGGAAAGGAATTTAACCACATATGCATAGGTCAATGAAAAGTCCTACAATCAGGTGTTAGTGACATTTGACTTACTTGAATTCTAGAGTTCCAATGGGGTGGGCCCCAAAATATCTAGAGTAAAGGATGCATTAGGGATTGATGTGGGGTTGTTTTGGGCATACAGGAGAGATGTATATGAGCTAACTAAGTAGTAGCAACTTGCAGCCTCTGCCAACATCCAGTACATAATTACATAATGTACATAATTACATAATGTATAAATTAATAACTGTCAAAGTGCGGGCTGCCAAACATATGTAATTCAGTGGGTTGAAGATAATGTGACTGACTGAGCTGTTGCATATGACTGTACGGGGACATGTGGCAGGCAGTGTGGCTTTACAAAATGGCCTATAACAGGTTTGGAATATGTGATTGTAAAGAGGACCAAGAGGTCTAGAGTTGCAGAGAGTACATTTAATTTCAAAGGTGGGGTGCTTGGGTGAACTGTACCCAGTGCACCATCTTTTACATCACCCATGGTTCAGGTGACCTGCACTTGATGCACAAGGGTAAATTTGGTCCATCAGGTTTGATCATGACAGAAGGACTGACTTTTAATCTGTACCAGGAATGCAGCCACAATGATAATAATCATGGAAATATTAAAAAAACAATGTCTTCACTTGTACACATATAATTAGTTGTAAAGGAATTAAAGTATATATTGTGTATTTGTCTTTGTGTTTTATATATATCCCACTTTTTAACTCTCTTTGTCTCTTTCTGTTGTGTGTTTCTGTGTTTTCTTGTGTTTCATTTTGCCTCTCTGTGTGCCTTTTGTCTATTGCTACACTACATTTACCTAAACAAAAACACATGTCCCATTCTCTTTTTCCCAGTGAAAGTGAAGGGAGGTATTTACATCTGAGTAACAGTACTCTAAGTAATTGTCACAGGTGAATAAAAATTATGTGATCAACATAAAATTACCTAGTTGAAATTTGTTGACTTCTTGCACAGAAACTATTGTATATTTCCCAAAAATTGTATGCATATTTTAAGAACATATGTGCAATATATATTTTGTTTTTACAATATAACTTACCTTTTACATTTACAAGACAGCTCTGATTTTATATATACTGTTACCCATTTAGATATACTGATGTTGGCAGATAATTGTCTAAGTGGTAAAAGTCCATTCTCTATTTCACTATAAGAAACACAATCAAACTGTGATTCTTGTATCATCACGTAAACAAGATGATGAAATTCTGCCAAGATGTCTCATATGTCCTCTTTAAAAGTCAGATGAGTAATTTTTCAACCTTTATATGCTGCTGGTGATCACTGAATCCAGAGAAATAAATAATTCCACCCCAGAGTCTAATAATACGTTAACGGATTATAAAGATCTATTTATGTTGCAATTAGATGTTTTATTCTAAAATGTCTTCAATCAGTTTAAAACAAGAGTAACACTTAAATGTTATTATACATGAGCTATGAAATGCTAGGATATCAGATGAACTAATGTGGTGAAGAGGATCATTTGTTTTGTGTGCAGATTACTCTGCTGGGTTCTATGTGCCAGTTATGCTAGCTATTTATAAAAACTGTAAAATCAATGAAGGCATTTTTATAGGCACCAATACATAGGTGCTGAATTTAAAAAGCAGACTGCAGTGTATTTTTCATTTCAGTATAACTATTGCAGTGATCATAAATATGGCCTTGGTGCGCGTCAATGCTATGGAAATTAACTTGCTCAATTTTCCCTAAAATGTGCAGAGGTGATGTCAAGGTAATCCGGGCCACTAGAGTTACCGTTTTTGTATTTTGTGATGGAATATAGCGCAACTAAATCACAAATATTATATTTTAAGCACATTCTTAAAGAGGTAGGGCTATTTATTTGAAAACGTTTGTACAAATGAAATCATACCTCTGCAGCTACTTCCATCCGATGCTATATCATAGCCATCTTGACAGTAGCATTGTGTGCCATTCCGTGTTATTCCACATTTGTACTGGCAATCCTTTTTTTGACATACTGATGACAATTCTAGAAAGAAAATAGAAAAAGAAATAGAACATTGATCATCACATAAGATACATAATTTATCTATTTGCAGGTTTTAACAGCTCTAGCCTATGAAGATTTTTACAGTTTTATGCACATCCTATTTGGTGATACAACCAACATTCATTATAATGAGAACTCTTTTGTTAGTCCATACTCCTTTCTATGGGAAGGCCATATCAGTGAACCTCTATACTAAGGGGCAATAGAGCTAATAGTCACGCTTGAACTATCTCAGCATCAGTGTTTAACTAAAGTGCACACCGTTTTCAGTGTAAAGAACAGCAGATCATCATATTCTAATATACTTTGTATTATTTAACTTTTACTCAAAGTGCTAGATTAAACAAATGAAAACCTTGACTCCTTCTCATTATGATTTTGTAGTAAAACACGAGAGAGGTTTTGAATTAAGGATGACAAAGAAAACAATTCTAAATTGGAAGAGATTGTATAACTTGAACATATATTTCATCTTCTTCATTAATAATTTAAAAGTCATTAATATGACACTTAGCTATAAAAAGTAAATGAATTAAAATTTAAAAAAGGAACAACACCTACTCGAATTGACTGTTGCTAATATGTTTATATTTGACTGTCAAAATATTTATGAGTTTTGCTCCTGTAAACAATTTTCAAAATTCTTTTGTAAATTGCTCTGTGATACATCAGTTTTACATTCATATAATTCTATTAAAGAAAAATATATAATTTTCAGTTTCTCTACCTTCACATTTTTGCGGTTAATTATTAAAATGTTCTGAAAAGTGACGGTTTTATTCTGTCATTATTTTGATTGTATTTATTATAGTGATTTAAAATGTGATATTTTTGTTCATAGTAAATTCTGGTAGTTTTCACAGTATTTGTATTTCAGAATATTGCCAAATATACAGTAGTGAGATTAATTTAGCAACTTTCCTGTTGGGAAAGTTTTGGAAATGGTAATAAATCCATTGCATCACTAAAACAGTGGTAAATATTAAACAAATATGGTTAGTGCGCAAAAAAAACAAACAACTAATACTTGGCACCAAAAAAAATCAAAGAAATTAGATTTATAAAAAGTGATAATGACACTTTGATAAATCTCACCCAATATGTCCCACGACAGAAAAAGGCAGAGCTTATAACTATGATTTACAGGGAGCCAAAATGAAAACACTCAACTTTGCAACATATATTTGAATTTCCATATTTATGTTTATTTGTCAGACCTTACAAAAGCATATAAGGGTGTGGTGAAATGATTGGTGGGTGTGTAGGTGAACTTAGCTGCACTAGTGGATACATGTACCTAGGTTGTTGGTTAGAACTAGGATTAGAATTTGCCAGTGTTTTTTGTATGACTTTTAGCAGAAATCACTCAGCAACATTGAAAGAAAAAAATGTTCAGCTATTTAGCATTTATCATATTTGTCCAAGGCAAATTTACTATAACAAACTCAACTTAAATGAAATCATATTAAATTAGAAGGTCATATAATGAATGTTTGATCCATTAGATTCACACTTTTAAAATCAATTTTCTTTTCCTTTGTAAAATATTTGTTTTATTAAACATAAATAAATATCTTAAATAAAAATCAATATATAGTAAATTATGTTTTAGTCATTAGTCTTTAGAATAATGATAGTAAATACTCAGTGAATATAATATAAACATTTGAGGGAAAAGTGTCTTGCATGAAGCAGAAAAGCTTAGTAGCTAAAATACTTAAAAATTCAGTAGTAAATCACACATTTTCAGTATAAAAATAATTACTTTGAAATAAATTACAAACAAAAATGTAGGCATGTTCTTTGAATTATTGGCTGTAAAACAAAATTAGTTTTAATTAATTTTGACATTTTGGTCCCAAGTGAAATCTCAGAAATGAATTGGAAGATAGCAAGTTGGAAAATTGCCTCCCTTAATAATCACAAGATATTTTCCGCAATTCAAAGCTATCTGACAGAAGCAGGTGGACTGCAATATAACAAGGAAAAAAAGAGAAATGTTTAATTTGGGGAGGAAGTCAGTGTAATATATCATGTCCTGGAGGAACAAATCAGCTTGCCTTGATATATTTACTCTTTTGACAAGCACTACTGAAAGTCATTCTTTATCTAATATACCTCATCATTCCGGGTAGTCATCATGGAGTGATCTAAAATGCATTGTGAATTGGACTAAGATGATGATTACAAATATTTTAACAAGATACAACCAAACTGGCAATGTTTTCAAATTATGATTTAGTATTGTTGGATAAACTTTTCAGATAATTTTATATTTTTTACTTGACTTTTAAAATTATTATTTCAAAATATTAGTATATATATACACACACACATATATATATTAAAACAACAATATATAAAAAAATCAATATATCAAAATATTTTTGAAAATAGTAAACAATTTTAAATGTGCATAGTAAATTCTGAGTCTAAAACATATCCCTACATGATTGCAATGGCATTTCTCAAATATAAAGGTGGCAAAGAACAACTTTTTTTCTTTATTTATTATTTCATAATTCCCAAACTTTCCATATTTCCATATTTATTGTTCACTCTTACTTTTCAATTTGGTCCATAAATTAAATACACTTATTGTTAAAAAAATAAATAAAATAATAATAAAAAAATAAAAAAAACATCCTGGTAACTAATTAAAGCTTTGGAGTCTCTATGAAGGTCATTAAAATCTGTTTCATCAGTCTTTCAAAGGACATTTAGTTCAAAATTGTTTCAGGTTGGCATAAGCCTCTAATATGGACAAATGGAAAAGTCAGCTTGCCTAATATCCATTAATGGAGAGATGATTGATTCATTGCATTTCTATGAGGAGATGCTGATTGGCCGGGTCGGCATTTGGCTCTGTCTCCGTCTCATTGGCTGTGATCATCAGAATTGATGAGCTCAGCCAATCCAATGCATCCAATAGGAGAGCATTGTATTAGCTGAAATCATTAATTCTTATGATCTCAGCCAATGATGCAGATCAGCTTTAGAGTTAGCCCAGCAGACATGTGAGGCGCTGGAATAAAGGTACGTTTTAAGGGGGATAAGAGGGTGCGGCCACCTAAATAGTGTTATTTTAAGAACCTCTAACATCATTTACCTGCTCATGACAAAAATAAATTCTTGGATATTTCTCCTCCCACCTCTTTCTCTCTCCCATCTCTATCTCTATCTTTATATTGAATTATGTTTGCTAGAAGAAGATAGCTGTTTTTGGCTAATTATCAAGCACAAACTATTTTTAGGTGAGATAAACACTGTGATTCATTTGGAATAGGTGATTTTACAATTTTGTCAACTGGAGATTTTTATTCTAAATAGCTATTTATCTGATATTGAGGGTACTTTTAAAAATGGCAAATTACGGAAATATTGGAAAAGGTTTCCAATTATTGCTTTGCATATTACTACATCAGTAAAAACAAGATTCAAAATACATTATGTTTTCTTTTAGTGGTTACACATGTCCAAGGTTTTCTCCCAAACCACATGCATCTATCTAGCATTTATTTCACACCTCACTAATCTATACACAATTCCCTTTCATGTTTGTAATACATATATATATATATATATACCATATTGAAATCTGTGCAGTGGCCTAGTGATTGAATGATCAAAGCTAGTGTTATTTTGTTTCATAAATATCAATCATTTCTTGCCCTAGTGCTCAAATAGTGCACTCTCCTTGCGATTCTGGCTATGCTGATTTTGTTGCTCTATGTATATTTATGATATTTTGTACATTAGAGTGGCTTCCACTGTGAGACCTATCCCCCAGTCCTGAGTCTCATCCCTGGATATACCTCTCTCTCATTCATACTAATTACCAAATTAACTTATCAGCATGAAAGTTACTGACAGCTCTAAATAAGTGTCATACCTTGGTAAACCTGTGAGTGTTTTGAGCTATTCTAATAAAAAACAGTTCCACCCAAAATGTAAAAAGGTTTCCTTCAATTTGTGGTACAGATACCTAAACAAAGATATATAATTATATTGTTGATTCTGCCATGTGTACTATTATTATTATTATTATTATTGCCATTTATATAGTTCCAACAGATTGCATAGCACTTTACAATTTTATGAGGGGGGGGAGGGGGGGTTAACTATAAATAGGACAATTACAAGAAAACTTACAGGAACGATAGGTTGAAGAGTACCCTGCTCAGATGAGCTTACAGTCTATAGGAAGTGGGCTATAAAACACATTAGGAAAGGACATAGCAATAAAATAAGGTGGGAGTAAAGCAGAGCTGGAGGAGAGAGTAGAGTGCTGCCCTTTAGGAGAGCCCAAGAGACAGGTAAGTAAGGTAGAGGTTACTCTGGGAGACTATAAGCTTTCCTAAAGAGGTGGGTTTAAAGGCACTTCTTAAATGATTGAAGACTAGGGGAGAGTCTGATGGTAAGCAAGCTATTCCATAGGAAGGGAGGCACCCGCGAGAAGTCGGGTGCGAGCAGCAGACAGGAGAAGGCCACAGCAGAGCAGAGAGACAGAGAAGGGACATACCTATGGAATTGTGAAGAGATATAAGAGGGGTTAGAATTGTTCAGTGTTTTATAGGTATGGGTTAGCACTTTAAATTGACTCCTATAGGATACAGGAGTCCAATGTAAGGACTGACAAAGGGGTGAGGTGTGAGAGGACCGACTAGAGAGGAAAAACAGTCTGGCAGCAGCATTCATTACAGATTGTAGCGGGGCAATACGGCTTTTGGAAAGGTCAATTAGGAGAGGGTTACAATAATCCATGCAGGAAATTACTAGAGCATAGACAAGCTCCTTGGCAGCATCTTGCATAAGAAAGGGGCGGATGCGGGCTATGTTTTTAAGATGGAATCTACAGGATTTGGCAACATACTGGATGTGAGGCTCAAAGGTAAGGCCAGAATCAAGTATGATGTCAAGACAGCACACTTGCAAGGATGGGTTTATGTGGATGCCACTAATTTGAAGGGAGAGCAAAAGAGGAGGATCAGTATTAGGAGGATGAAAGACAAGGAACTCAGTTTAAAAGAGATTGAGTTTCAGAAAGCGGGAGGACATCCAGTCAGAGATAGAAGAAAGACAAGCACTGATGGCAGGGTAGAGGTTCAGGGAGGAGAGATATATCTGGGTGTCATCAGCGTACAGGTGGTAGTGGAATTCAAAAGAGGTACTAGGTTTGCCAAGAGAAGCAGTATAACGAGAAAATAGAAGTGGACCAAGGACAGAGCCTTGAGGGACTCCAACCAAGACAGGACAAGGGGAGGAGGTATCATTAGAAAAGGAGATGCTGAATTAGCATTGGGAGAGATAAGAGGAAAACCACCAGAGGACAGAGTCACAGAGACAGAGTGATTAAAGAGTTTGAAGAAGGAGAGCATAATCAATGGTGTCAAAGGCAGCAGAGAGGTCAAGAAGAATGAGTATGGAGTAGTGGCCTTTGGATTTAGCTGCGATTAGGTCACTAGTAACTTTGATAATCTGATAATAACTTCTGCCACTTGTTCACAGGTGTGGCGTGTAACCTGTGTTTTACTTACTACACCAACTTATAAATGTGATTCAGATTTGTAGGCATATTCACAAAGTACCTTAAAACACAATTTTTAGCTGTGGCTGATATTAAAATGTTCAACGCAAGGAATACATAACCTTTCAATGTTATATAGCTGTTACGGAAAAGAAATCTATATTGTTACTCACTCTGTCTTATTTTCATCAACAAGTACCTTTTGTATTTATTTGATAGAATGTTCCAGGGAGTAATATGGCCCTCATGGAAAACAAGCTGCACTGCTCAGCCAATAAATCTCCCATAGTTGTTTCTTTCATGGTACAATATATTCTCTTTATGAACTGCGTGTTACTATTTGCTTTGTAGTGAGTCGAGAATCTGTTCATTTAATATTAAATATGCTTGATAACTCACAATTTATTGAAATGCAGTCATTTCATCGTCCATGAAAATAACATAATTTTCAAGACAAATTTTCTATTTCAGAACAGTGTGCATACCAAAGACTGAACAATGATGAGACACATTGATATTCAGGCAAGCATTATAGTTAAAGGATTCTTTGAAAACATAAGCTACAAAAGAAAAGTGCTATTGGTTTATGCTATTGTAACAAATGTAACACAAGAGTGTAAATCTCTCTCTTCCTTATAATTATTGTTTCAGAAATTTGAAAGTCCTGGTGTTCTATTGAATACAGATGATGGTTGTATGACCCCTTGCGGATCACTAAAAGGTTATGATTTAACATTTATTATTTTTTTTAACAAGCAGGATTGTACAAAGCCCTATGTACAAATAACAATTCTGTTATTTTGTTTCAGTACTATATATATATATATATATAGATAGATAGATAGATAGATAGATAGATAGATATAGATATATATAAAACAAACCATGAGCAAGGCACTCAACGACTACGCAGAAATTCTTGCCTGGTTGCTAAAACACTGTCCAATAAACGAAGACCAAAAAGGAGAGCACTCACAGGGCTATTTTAGTGCAGTTAATTCGGCTTTATTGAAGTAGACTAAATGCAGTTACAGCAGGGTCAATGTTTCAGTCCTTTGATAGACTTTTAACAAGAAAGAAAGGTGTCCTTATATGGCTGAAAAGTGCCCAGAATGAGGGTGACTCCAAACGAGGGTGCTGGAGCTAAGGGGACCGTGAAAAGTCAGTGTAGTAGTAGTAGTGTACAGTGAGCTCTGGTAAATCAAATCAAAATATCCTAATGAAGAGCAAAGAGAAAAGCTAAATTTCACCTGCACCGAACAAGTTATATATTTGTATATATTGATATAAATATATTGTAGATCTGATGGCACTCACTGATATCCCACCGCATATAGGTGAATCATACAATTTAATGCCTTGGTGTACCATGCTGGAACCAATATATAACTTGCAATATATCTGAAAAGAGGTCTTAGTTGCTAGGAAAAAAACAACTTTATTTGTGTATCATCAAAATGTATTTTGAGTTTTATATATATAAATATATACACTGTTTCAGTACAATAATATATCAAATAAATGTATTTTTTTTTCATTTCCTTTATATTTCTTAAAAATGGCATTATATGTCCATTAAATGCTCAGTGTCTAATCACGCTCATATAAACAGCGAGTAGATGTATCTATTCCAATACGTTTATTAAAAATAAATCAGAAAGACCAGCAGAGAGATCAGAAGAAAGACAATATTCAATTATAAGCACTGTTAGACATTTCCAGAGGTGATTTCCTGAGAAATAAGAAATGTGTACAATTGGTGTTCTAATTTGAAATTGTTTATTGCAGTCTGAAACTTTAAAGGATTATATTGCTTATTTATAGACAACTAATCAGCTTTTAAAACACAGGAGACAAACCTTGAATTTTCTCTCATACAGTTTCATCAGTAATTTTTAAAGAAATATTCCAAGCACCATAACCGCTTTAGTTTCAGTGACTGTAGTACCAGAAGTAAGATGTCGAACCATTTTTGCATGGATTGACCACTTACATTTATGCTGGGTTCCTGCTTTGCATTCGCTGCCTACTGCAATGTAAGCTGATGCAGGAATGTGCTAAGCTAAATATTGCAATCTAGCTTTGCTCTTACCAGGAGTAGACCAGATGTGGTTGATGATGCAGGATTTCACTAAAGTGTTTTGATATCTCAGTGTGGTATGGTGCCAGAACAATCCTGGGACTATAACCCCTAAAACAAACTATAGTGGTTATGGTGCCGGGAGTAATCTCTCTTGTTACCAAACACTCAAAAATAAGAACACCAGAACTCATATTGTTCTCTCACGGGAAGTAACATGTCTGTTTGTTTGTTTTTTACGTTTTGAGATACTGCATAAGTAAATAGATAAATAATTTTATCTCATATGGATTGCTGTTAGCAAGGGACTGACCTCCACCAAAGAGATTAAAATAAGGAAATAATTTAGTGTCTGTCTCCTAGCCATCAAATCAATTATCTCTTCTTTTGGTGCCCCCAATCACGAAACAAATGATCTTGTTCAACCATTGTCCATTTCCTCTGATTCATGATTAATCCATATAGTTCTTTAGAGTTATGGAATTCAGAGAACCACTGATTTCCCACAAAATGGAAATCGCAATTTTGTTGAAAACTGAATATACAGGTCAAAAGGCATTTTGTTGAAAAAGTTGTTTTTGTTGTCTTAATGAAGTAACAGTATGGGATCCATACTAGAATAACGCTAAAACTTTTAAAATAGGTAGATAAGAATTTCATCAATGTAGGGGACTCTTGTGTCTCATAGGACAACCTGTTCTATAACTGCAAAAATTATTATTAATAGTGACACAGTATCATGGAAATCTGAAAGATCTACATCTCTTCCCATAATTGGTAGATTTAATTGACACTACATTAGGAAACCCAGTGTCATCACACTAGTGCCACATTGATGCACAGTGTATGGACATTTTCCCAAAGCAATATAAGTAAAGCTACTTCTGATAGTGTCAGGGTACCTTTGGTGTCTACCTCGGAGGAGGTTAGACACCTAGACGTCCATCCTCCCAGGGGGGCTGACTCACCCGATCCTTGCACTCCTCCCGGTCGTTTACACGCCGGCCGCGATAGCTCCGCCTCCTTTTATGACGCGGCGCTCAGTAGCCGACGTCATGACGGCAATCACGTTCCGACCCGTCAATCACGGCAACCAAGTGCCGAACAACCAATCAGGACCCGTTGGGGGCGGAGCCAACAGTTAAAGAGCCAAGGTATAAAAAAGGGTTCTGTGGAATGATTCATTGCCCTGTCGTGGTTCTAGCTAGTCTGGTCACTCAGTGCAATTACCTCTATTGTCTTTTGGTTCCTGACTCGGCTTGTATTTTGACCCTGCTTTCCTCTCTTGTCCTTTTGACTCGGCTTGTCTCTCGCTTACCTGATCTCTCGTTCCCTCGACCTCGGCTTGTCTCTGACTATTCTTTTGCTTTCTCCTTACGTTAGTCCGGCCATTCTAAGGTCCGGTATACGTACCTATCCCCTGTTTGTATTCTGCGTGTTGGATCCCTGTCACGATCCTGACAGATAGTCAATAAACTGAGCTAACAAATCACTATGATGTGCAAACAATCTAAATGCATCAAACATCCAAACATTCCATGGAATAAATGAACCCAAAATAAGTAGATAGTAGTATTAATGTACAAATATGTTTTCAATTCTCAGTCTCAAAAAATTGACATGTTTTAATGTTCATACTTTCTGTTTGCGGATATTTCTATACTTTTGTCTTAGTTAGTAAGACTTTTCAAAAAGATTGATGACTCATTAAAGAAAAAAATGAAATGGTGCTTATAATTGGAGTTTTGTGAAGTATCAAAGAGTTAGATATATGACTTGTTAATTGATTATTGCCAATAGAAAAGAGAAAATGTTTAAGGGGCAAAGGAGCAGCACAGAAACTAGTGATTTTATTGAATAAAAAAAATATAAGAATTTAACTAGTCCACATTCAAATACATTTTATAAAAAATCCACAGTGTTCAAAGTGGTGAATATAAATATAGGAGCCGGTACAAAAAAATACATTCTTAATGTTAAAAGAGGCATGAATCACAAACATGGTCAAGGTATAGACTACACTAATTAGGGAAATAATGATAGCAAAGAAATGGACATTTTTAAACAAGCATTGTACATTATTCTTAATTGAAGTAGGCAATTAAAGTAGTATATTGTCAAGCTGGGATTAGATGCGGGTTGATAAATTGAAACATTAGTTGTGAATACAAAGGTTATTTTGTTTGAATTTATGTAAAGCACATATTTGGTTTAGGTGAACAACAATTGTTTAACCTCTTAATGAATAATGAATTTTTATACTTTCATATTGGTTCTTGGAGAATTCCATTCCTAAATGGAATGGCTCACCCAATTAATTGATGCTGGTCTGTAGAACGCTTCCAAAGCCAAATCAGTGGAAAATTCAATTTGGGCAAATGGTCTATAGAGTCCAAATTATGATGCCAACAATATGCAGTATTTAATGTAGGAGTTAAATCATGTTAGAGATTAAAATTTAAACTTTAGTCTGCCAAACTTCCATTTAAATAAGGGACATCTTTATCATACCTTGCAGGACCTTGCTGAGGAGGAGTTACAATTGAAGGTGATGCCTCTTCATCGAGAGTGATGCAGTGGTCTCACAAATGCTCCCAGCCTGCATCAAATTTCTTTACCTGTCAAAAGTGCCACTACGCAGGTGTCCCACAAGCAACAGCTGATCTGTGTCACTAGATGTGCTGTGGGTTATGATTTTTTACAGGTAGAGAAATCTTACAGAACACCACCCCTCCCAATTAACAATGCGTAGGTCAGCAGGTGCTTGTTTTGCTGTGGGGTGGCTCTGTACACTATCTTTCATGTGTCACTCTGGTCAGGTCATTTCAGCCCTACAGGAAGTATACTACTGCATCCATCCAATCTTCCTCTATTTTACTAATCGGCTGCTTTGTGTTAAGATCTATACTGTACATACAGTTTAGCATTTTATTGCCGGCTTTTGCTAAAA